>JAOPJO010000008.1:4657816-4692374 GCA_027123675.1 Molva macrophthalma | reverse complement strand
GGTAGTTATATAGTGTATAAATATATAGTGGTAGTTATATAGTGTATAAATATATAGTGGTAGTTATATAGTGTATAAATATATAGTGGTAGTTATATAGTGTATAGTGGTAGTTATAGTGTATAGTGGTAGTTAAATAGTGCAAAGTGGTAGTTATATGGTGTATAAATATATCTTTGTAGTTATATGGTGGTAGTTATATGGTGTATAAATATATTGCGGTAGTTGTATCGTGTCTACTTATATTGTGGTGGTGTATGGGTGTGTTACCATAAGGAAGATCTGCTGCAGCCTCTCGGTACAGGTCTTGTACCAGGGTGTGTTGATGTCCACGCTGGCCGTCTCACAGCGGACCAGGTGCTCCGTCAGCATCATGATGAAACGCTACACAACATGTAACCAATTAGCACAATTGCATTAGTGCACTTTCAAACTTTATAAACAAACAACCATCAGCACACTTTATAAATACTTTTAAACATAAGGGATCCTGGGTTGGGGGTCAGACTGGGTTGTGTTTGGGGGGCGCAAGGTGGCGAGGCTGGGGGAAGTCAGGGTCGTAAGGGGGAGGCTGGATGTTTGGGGTTGGGCCAGTTACCTGGAATATGACGAGGAAGAGGTTCTTCTGTTCACTCTGGGCCGACTCCACCTTCTCCTGCAGCCTCTCGATCTGCTCCTCCAGCTGACCCTCCTCATCCTCACTGTTCTTCTCCATGTCCTCTTCATCCCCGCTGTCCCTCTGACAAGACACACGCACACAAAATGTAGGTCCTGCGAGGAATAGACACCGTATGGCGCTACGTCGATGCTTGTGTCAGTGACGCCAAATGCCGTCCAATAGTCATAAATTCTGGGGCATCTGGTGGGCTTTATAATGTAATGATTATGTATATTAAATATAACATATAACATATATGCAAACCTCCTTAACTAGTCTCTTCTCATAAATGAAACAAAAAACAGCACTAAAGACACAGCAGGCCGTCCTTCGCCCTGAAATAAACTACAAACATGGCCGCCTTCCCAACCTTCTTGTGCTGCTGCTTGTCCAGCCGGGCCTTGACCTCCTCCAGCTCCTTCTGGATCTTCTGGACGTGTTTGTTCATCTTGCGGATCGTCGAGTGCAGGATCTCCCAGATGTAGAACCTGAAGGTAAAGCAACAAAGTATGGGAGGCCATTGGAGCAAATAACATCTTAGAAATGTTGCTTTAACAAGAGCAAATTCTGCATGTTAACACGTCGAGTTTGGTCGTGTTAATGACGATATATTTTATCGTCATTTTTCTGGTTGTGGCTAGTGAGGGACCTTGAATCAAGGCAGTGATACATAGCCCTGAGGAGTGATGGATCGATGATGTCGAACAACAACAATGCAAGGGAGCACGTTGCGGCTAAATGACGGACGTTGTTCATAAATTACTGATGTGGGCGTCTACGCACGTGCTATGCACTCGTTACAGACACATAGGTATACCGTAAAGGAAATTATGAGTATGAAACGCAAGCCAGAGTTGTGGTTGAGAAGATCTAAACTTTCAGCAGGGGACGGTGAAGTTTAAAGAAACTTGTTGTTGGCGCTGCCAAACTTTCTGTCTTATGAAACCGCACATTTAGGGAATGTATGAGAATAGCAACATCAGAAGATGAAGAGACAATCCAAGCAGCTTGGCAAGGAAAGATAAATCGCTAGCTTTATGCTGTAATGTTACTAACACCCCTATTAGACAAGAATGGAACACCCAGTTGGGTGTGACAGCCTATTTGTTGCGTTAACACGACCAAATTCTACATGTTAATAAGTGCTACGTGTTACCAAAAGGCTGTAATTACATTTATGGAAAAATGTATATATTCTGTGCTACAATTATTCTCTCGTTAAGCCTTACAAATAAATTCCTCTTGTGTCTCATATAATAAATAAAATAATTGAATATATTTACAAGGTACATAAAATAAAACATTGAAAAGGTAAAAACTAGCATGAACAAGCATGATATTTTCCATATTAAAGTGTTAAATGTTGTGGCCCACCTGGTGAATTCGTGGGCCATGTCTTGAGAGAAGAGCCAGTTGGCGACAGCAGCACAGTCCACGATCTGGGTCCGGATCATCTTGTCTACCAGCACAGAGATCATCTGGAACACAGCAGGAAGTAAACACCACATACATTTATAATGTGGAGCGGGAGGGAAGACTGAAGAAGAAAAGGCAAGTCTTGGCTACATAATGGCAGGTAAAACACTACAAGCTAGTTTAGCAGCTACATGCTAGTTTGGCAGCAGAACAGTGGGTCTGTACCTGTGGATGGTTCCGCCACACCTCGTACACCACCCTGAGGATGTGTAGCTTCCCCTCATCGCTATCCGTCAGCACCTTCAGGATCTCATGGAACCTGGAGAGTTGAATCACAACACACTTTAGACCACAGCCTGGATCTGGCCAACAGAAACCTCCAAATCGAATCAATATTACAATAGAGGCCAGACATAGAATATGCCCAACTTAAGACAGTAGTTTTGACACTGAAAGAAATTGCATAGTTATAATAGATTTTTTGTAGTAAAAATGCAATGCTTAGTATAATGGATGTATCAACTCTCTACGCCCAGTGTAACCAACAAAATAATTGTACATAATCCTACGTCCTTCCTATGGAAGACATCTTTGTTAGAATCTGGTAAGTCCTCCCATGTTCATGCTCTCATTAGAGTCTGGTAACTCCTCCCATGTTCATGCTCGCATTCGAGTCTGGTAACTCTTCCCATGTTCATGCTCTCATTCAAGTCTGGTAACTCCTCCCATGTTCATGCACTCATTAAATATCGACTCAATGCTTGTCTAGTGTGTCGCACTGAAACTTTTGAATGAAACGAAAGACTTCCTACTTTAGTCTCAGAGTAGTTGGGTCACATGAATGTAGACTTCCTACTTTACGCTCAGAGTAGTTGGGTCACATGACTGTAGACTTACTTGGCGAGGGCACTGAAGGAGTGGCTGAAGGACTTGGCGGCCAGGTGGAGCAGCGTCTGCAAAAACACCTCCGTCTTCAGAGGGTTGAAGCTCTCCCCCTCATCTGGGCACACCACCACCACGGAGAGAGGCCGAATAAAACACAAACCTCGATACACAGCAGGACAAACGCACCATTGATCAATAGATGCTGGTTCAACAAAGGTTGTTTAGCTTTGTGGATTGAGGTTCCGAAACGAGATAGGACCACAAAGCTCAAAACACATGATATTGATTTAAAACACATGATATATTTAGAATAAATATACATTTGTATGTTTTTTTTGTGCATTTATAGACGGGACAGTAAAGGCAGACAGTGGGTTGAAAAAGAGAGGAAGTGACACGTAGCCTAGGTCAACATCAAACCTGGGTTGATAGCGGGGTGCATTTCCCCCCGAAGCCATTGAAGCTACACATCAGTGAAAGGGTTTGCAGAAGTGAGGCGTTGGAGATCTAATATAGCTTACCGTCGTCCTCCTCCTGGTTGGGTTTGGGCATATCCTTCAGGATAGCCAGGATCTCCTCGTTGGACGCTCGGTTCTTGATGGCGTTGCCCACAGTGATGGATGTTTGGTATCCTGGTAACGAAGCTAAGACAGACAGACAGACAGACAGACAGACAGACAGACAGACAGACAGACAGACAGACACACAGACAGACAGAGACAGAGACAGAGAGTTGGATTTGATATCACTCAATGCACACACGCTGTTCAACACTTTTATAGTAATTGGAACAATTTTGTTTAACAACCACGATAAGCCAGTTCTTTAAGGCACACAGTTGCAGCACACCAATGCTGAGCCTCTATTTTGTTTTTCTGCATGCGTGTCATTATATAGTTGAGCTTAAAGGGCTCGTTTGGCATTCAAGGGGTGCTAGAAAAGGTCCTACCAGCAGACTCCTCTCCGTATTTGTAGTAGAAGGATGGCTCGGCGGGGATGAGGGCGGTGAAACCAGCTGGGACGATGTCCACTATCCTCTGGTGGTAGGACAACCTGGACAACACACAGCAAGATGAGGACCTCACGGAACACCACCTCATACTATATTATTCACTGGCAACTGCTGGCAGGATAGTGTACTGACTAGGGTGTTTTGTCTCTCAGCTGAAAGGTTACTGGTTCGATGCACAAGATCCCCTGACTACCTGCTAGCATACTAGAGCACGATGTATTTGTCTAACCCCCTACCTGCTCCTTAATGACCTGCATCTGAATTAACTTTAAGTAGCTTTGGAAAAAAGGGTCTGCTAGATGACTAAATAGGAAGATCAGTTATACCAGAAATATTTTGTGGACCGTTGTGGTTCCATGGTCTCCCAAGGCTTCCTTACCTCATGCTCTTCTCAAGAACTTCCTTGACAAACTTTGGTTTGGGTTTCTCGGCATCCAGCGTCAAACAGTCGGCCCTGAAGAGGGGAATGGATTAGCAGGTTCAAGTAGTGACACATTTATCTCTAGTCCTTCATCAAAAATACTGTCGCAGAGCGCTTCACAGGCCCACATCAGACGACACCCCTTACCCCAAGCCCTCATTGATGCAAGCAAGATAAACTACATGATTATCAATGCGTGTACAGTTCTAAATATTATAACTCGGGTATAAATTAAACGTATTTCTTACCAGTCATCCCAGCTCCATCGGAATTGGAAGTTACTCAAATGGTGCGAAAACCAGTTGATTAGTCTGAAAGAAATCATTAACATGAGTAAAGGTCCCACCGCTTCCCCATGCGAACAAAGCCAATTTGTGAGAGGCTTGAAATCATTTGAACCTTATGTTAAACGCCTTCACCTATCTATGCATGTGGTGTTCATCGTGTCCAGCCTCATGTACAGCATCTCAGTGGCTTGGGCCAGCTGGCAGGAAACTGTCAAGGTCAAATGTCAGAGAGAAGACAGCCAGTAAGACCCATAGGTGATATTTAATTTGTATTAACATCAGACATAACAATACTGCATGGCTGTTTATCTAGCAACTACGTAGGTTACGCTGAAGCTTACCTGATCTGCTTGCCTATAAAAGCGATATACTAAAAATGTATTCAATTGGGCTTCTTTTACTTTTCCATTCATAATTTATTGTATTTCCATTATATTTTAGTTATGTTAACCTTTCCTTTGTTGTTCCTTAGTTGCCAATTATTCCTATAGTCAACTAAATAAGCATCCCGAGTTTCCCGTCTGGGATAAATTAACCATCTGATGTTATCTAGACCCAACATCTCCCAGTGCGAACCCTACCCCACCAGACTGGACCAAGGATACGACTTGAGGCAGAGACCCAGGCTGCAGCTTGCAGAGCTCAATGAGCAGCGTGGTGTACATGACGTCTAGGTGGGGGGCACAGGGCAGCTGGAACAGTTCTCCAAAGATCACCTGAGGGAGGGGGGGGGGATGACTTATTAAACGCAAAGCAGACATGCCATTTATTTTTTTAATCGTATATTCTTCTTCTTATTAATTCTTCCTGTACTTCTGCTATGACACCCAAAGTCTCCGTGCGGGATTAATGAATCCATGTGTATCTTAAGATGGAGTGTCTCTAAGGTAACGGTCGTGATTGAGACAGCGTACCTCCACAATGTGGTAGTTGAGAGGGATCTTGTTTTTTCCGGGGTAGCTGAGTAACTGAGCCGCGCTGAGGGGAAGGGAGAAAGAAGGCAACGTTTACCAAGTTACATTGAGCAATCACAACTCAGAAAAGGGAGTTAATATTCAATGTCCACTATTGTATTTATGTTTGGTTAGAACAGATCCAACCTGTATTGGTCATTAAATATGAATATCCAACGTCAATATCGCCTAAAAACAAACCATCTATTATTTTGTGTTATAACAAAAATGAGGAGCTACATCTGGCGGATAATCATACATCTAAACCCCCAAAGTATACGGTGTTATCTCTGAACTGAGCACACTACAAAGTCATTTGTGTAAGCATGTATACAGAGCATGTATAGAGCTCTGTGTCCTGACCATGATTTCCTCTCCTTCCAGTGGGACTTGATGATGCAGTGCAGGTTCTCCTCGATCACAAAGCGCTCCACAGAGTGGCTGCCAGGCATCACCGGGCCCTGGGCACCAAGACAGGGTTCAGGCAATGAGTCAACAACACTTTAATTTAGGACATTTGTTTAAGAAAGCTAGCTTAACTATTTAACAATACATGTGATCTTGTGGTTTACTTAACCTATGCTTAAAAGGTGAAGTGTATAGAATTTAGTGCTGTCTAGCATCAGTTTGATTTTGATTTTCTCAAACCATGGAGCTCGCACTCCAGTGCTCTTCACTTCACTTCACTTATAGACCAGACCAAAGAGGCCAGTAACAAGAAGGCATTTCTGATTTTTACATATAGTACCTTGTACCTCTTCATCAATAGGCCCAAAGTAAATAGAATACATCTCTACAACTACAAGGTCTATCTGGTAATCTATGTAATCTTGGTACCAAAAGAAAGATAACACCTGTGAGATTGTTGTTAAAATGAAATAATCAATGTGGATGCTTCTGGGTCAGAGTGAATAAAGCAAGTACACAGCATAAATGGAAGATTTAATTTCCCCCCGAAATAAATGTAATATTTTAGATTGAAAATCACGTAGTGCATTATCAGTTTATAGCCATATGTTAATATAGAGCCATAGCACAACATCTGATGAGTACCTAGGTCAATATTTGATGCCAATAAAGTGAAGAAGAGCAACGATCGAGGTTTTAGTAGAGTTAGGTTAAGGTAGTCTTCTAGGGCTGTAGTCAACCAAAGAAAATCTTAGTCAACTGAAATTCGACCAACCAACCAATCGATTAGTCGATGGGAGAAAATAAAAAATAAAAATCGTCACGTTATCTCAAGATTAACTTAAATCGGCTACAGTGCAGTCTACTCTACCTACTAGCCTAAATATCACGCAAGTGCTGTTTGGAGGAAGTCAGTGGGTTTCAGATCCACTCTCCGACTCGGTTACGGCAGAGCTCCAACGTATAGCGGGTCCCACGGAGCGCCACGCCGGGCAGCGTAGTAGAAAGACAACACGTTGCAATGCTAGCCAAGTCTGATACGTTCATACTCAAAGCCTATTGGGCGGTAAGTTATGCCTACTGTTTTTAGAATGCCAACACTCTTTTGTCATTTGTTTTAACCAAATGCTGCCACACATGGTGTAAATTAGTTTGTAGTAAATATTCAGTAAGTAGACTAGCAGTCATCCTTAAGTTGGGCAAGTTCAAAGTTGTGAAAACTGGAGTGTTTTGACCTCCTGTCTTATAAGTCTTATAGTCTAATATACCATATGAATATTATATCAGAAACTGCAAGCCTTGATTATTATTTGTATTCATAATTAATGTTATTTCTAACACAATATAGCCTATCAATCAAAAATAAAAATCGGTCTGTAAATGTCCCTCGCAAATAATGGATTAAGAAGCGTTTTTTCCTTATGAAAGTAACACCAGCGATTTTCCGACTGTTGAGAATTTGGTTGAACAAATGCAGGTCGACCAAGCAATCGAACAACTGACCAGAACCTGACAGCCCTAGAGACTACAACTAAAAACAATTAATCTGATGCAAACCAATGCATAAAGTACAATATAAACGCGGTGAGACACAAACAGGTGGATATCTCGAGTACCCATTGTTTAAGGTTCACCCCTCTATTGAAAGGTCAGAGCGAATAGTATTGAGTGACATCAAGCCAAACCGTCGCAATTGCACCATACGGCCACCTGAGGGCGATAAAGACCACGTTATAAATGAAGGCAATTGCACAAACACGCAACGTTCAGCGGGGTGCGGGTATTAGTCCTCTACCTCTGGGGCATCAGTGTAGTCGAACATGCGGAAGACCACCCGGGGCATGGGGTACTGGGTGTCGGGCATGTGTCCCGGGGGGGTGAAGGGGGGCAGATTGTGCTGAAGTGCCTCACAGAGAACGCTGTCGAAGGCAATGTACGGCCGCAGGATGTGGCGCTCCTGCCAGCGGTCCTTCTTCAGCTTCTGAATCTGAGCCCACAGACAGTCCAGGTACTGGAAGAACCAGGACCAAATCAAACTTTATTCATACAGTTTATTATTATCAAACATTTTAATCAAACCACTACGCTGTGTGGCAACCAGCTGCTCCTAGCACGTTAGGATCATTAAATGCAGAAATGTATCTTCTTCAACAACTGAATGTCATTTGAATTGTCATCCTAACAAGGGCAACGCATCAGGAAATCTGCTTAAAATTACAGTAAAAACCTGAATCACAGAGGTAAGATTTTAACAAAGGAGAGGATGACCCTACTTGAACAGATGTTTTAAGAATTAACAGAGTAACAACATGGATACGGAACAGGTGGAGGCGTGGTTGCTCTTACCTCCTCCTGGGGGTGGGGCTTCTCAGCCGTCCACACCTGGAGCATGGGCAGGTGGGTCTTCGACCGCCTCCTGCAGAGGAAACAACCATTAGGCCCTGCCTGAGGAGACGAGCCTGGAACACCCTCCATAAAATCGCTTCTTACAAACACAGGCTTTTATGTGAGGTCATCTTTTTATCATTTTATTCTAATGCAAGTTAGTAATCTTAGGGTATTTTATTTAATATTTGTATTCATTTATCATCTTAGTTTATACCGTCTTCAGGGCTGAAGACTGCAACAAAAATGGTTGCACATAGGCCTGTCACGACAACAACGTTTGCCGGACGATAAATTGTCCCAGAAATTATTGCGATAAACGATAATATTGTCGTTTTGAGACCATTTTTCAACTAATATAATGATAATGGCATAATAATGCAAGTAAACCCTTTCAAAGACCAATAAACTTTTATTTCTAAAGAACATTTAACAAAACAACCAAAAACAATAACTAAAATGGACTCTCAGTCGCTGTTAACAAAAAATGCACTTGAATAAAAACTGCACAGAACTACAGTCTGTGATCTCGCACCATTTTGAACTGTCCCTTTTGTATTTAGTTTGCCGACTAAACGCCAAAGTGATTGGGGACTGTCGGGAAGAAAGAGACTCTGTAGCTTTAGGTGGATTTTTTTTTTCCCAGCTGGGAAAACTGCATCGGATGGTTATGCTTTAGGTGCAGATGCATGTTCGTTGTATTGCTTCTTTTAGTTGCTACAAGTGCTCCCACACTGCAGCTGTCGCGTTCGGCTTTGAAACCAATTCCATCTCTGTTTTTATGTATTTATTATTTATTTGTTTTTATTATTATTAGCGTTTTCTCTGACTCCTCACGGGGCTCTCATGCTGCACTCTGTGGTACGCGAGTGACTGACAAGACGGTTCACTCCTCATTACACGAAGGAACCGAGAGGGGTCAGTCGAGACCGATGCACCGGAGCCATCCGGTCTCTTTGGTCGAGAGAGAGAGACATGAGGAAAACAAACAAGCATGCAAATGGAAATGATCGCGGCCGGCAAAGTTATCGAGCTCATTTTAATTTATCGCACGATTAATTGATTTATTGCTTATCGCGACAGGCCTAAGTCCAATATCATGCCATGGAAGACTGCGATAAGTTACCCTATATCTTGTATACTGCAGTTTTTCATGTGTTTTGCTGTTGTTATGGTATTTTGTATTGTTGTTGTGGTATGTTGTATTGTTGATGTCGAAGACGGTTCTTGTCTGATGTAACTGCAGCATGAACCAGAGCCCTACACAAATTTACCTCTTGGGACAATAAAGTATACTGAATTGCTCATTAATGACATGCCAGTTCCCTGTAATTCACTTTGGATAAAAGTGTCTTAATGAATGAGTGTGCTTAATGACTGGTAAGTTTGAAGGTAATTGCAGTTTGCCCCACGTACCTTTAAGTGGGGAATTCTTGCTGAGGATTCTGATGGCGGGCCGGCCTCTCTTTGGTCTGGGGGAGTCAGGATCGGTGGTGGAGGTGATAGCAGGAGAGTACGGCCTCTTCTGAGACTGTGGGGTCTCCCCCTCCTCCTCCGCCTCCCCCACCTCCATCTCCTCCCCGGGGACGTGGCAGTCCTCCTCCACCACAACCTCCGCTCCGTCTCCTGCCTCAGGCACCGTCGCCTGGACGCGGTGCTGCCGGCGGTGGTACAGGAACTGGGTGGTGTTCATGAACTCCTGGCCGCACTCGACACAGAGGTGGAGGGCGTCATTCAGGCCGTGCTTCTCTTTGCGGTGGGCGGACAGCCCCCCGACGTTTCTGAAGCTGCCGCCGCACAGGGTGCACATGAACGCCTCGGGTTGGGTGAAGACCTCGCTGGCGCAAGAGGCAGAGGAGGAAGGCGCGGGGACGGCCACCTCCGGCGTTTGCTCCTCGGCGTTGCCATCCCCGCTCGGAGCGCAAACCGCGGCGTTTTGTGGGACCTCGCCCTTCTCCTCGCCCTTCTGCCGGTGCTGCTTGCGGTGGTAGAGGAAGAGGGTGGTGTTGAGGAAGCACTCCCCGCAAACAGAGCAGCGGTGCAGGGCCTCCTCCAGGCCGTGCTGGCTCTTGCGATGGGCCACCAGCTCCGACACCAGGCCGAAGCTGGAGCCACAGTCCACGCAGAGGAACACGGGTTCCGGCTTGGGCTTCTTGTTGGCTCCTCTCCTCCTGGAGGGAGAGTCGTCTTGAGACGAAGAGGCCGTGGCTTGGTTACTGGGGATGGCCTCTGGCTGCATCTCCTCATCCGCCCCTTGTGCCTCCGGAGTCTCGGCAGGCGCCTCCTCAGACACATCGGCCCCCTCTGAGGACAGTCCCGGTAGTTCTGCTTCTGGTTCCGGCTCGGTCTGGGGTGGGGGTTCTCCACTAGTCTGATGGCATGGTTCGTCCTTGCGGTGTTCTTGCCAGAGCTCAAGGGTTTTGAACAGTTGATTGCAGTCCCCACACTGGTAGAGTATTCTGGGCTGGTTCGACGGGGGAGAAGGGATGACGCCTGAGGCGTCCTGCACCGTCCCGTCTTTTGTCTCCCACAAGGGAGCTTCTTCTTCTTCTTCTTCTTTGGAAGCGATGTTTTGTGTCCTCGCAGGAGCCACCAGCTGCCCTACAACCTGTTGCTGCATAGGCAGCAAAAGATAAGACAAGATAAGAAAAACAAGGACATGGAAGACTACTTGCAATGGTCTGCTTTGTAATTCTGTTCAGGCTCTCGCATGCTAAATATTTGGCACCTAGTAACACTTCCCTCTTGATCAAATAGGCGCTTCATAATTGGTTCGGGTCAATTTAACCCGGAGCGGAATGTTTTCCCTGCCAGATGAGGGATGAGCAGTCAGTGTTGGAGGGGCAGCAAGGTCAATGAGCTCAGCCCGTTTCGGAGCCAGGTTTGATTTGAGTCACATTAGATAAGACCCCAGCTTTACTGATAAATATCACAAGCCTATCAGGGGTCAAAGGGTAAGGCTGTGGGGTTCCACAATTGCCCCCCCCCCCTTCAACTCCCCCGACGGCCAACCATCCATTTGGATGATAAAAACAGAAGGCTACTCAAGGTCGAGGTTAAAGATGTGTGTCTTCCCAAAGTGCATTCAGGGGAATTTGACATCTCACATAATAATTAAGTGGCTTTGTTCACTTTAATCTTTGCAGGAGATTTATGTGCCAAACCATCAAGCTGAGGATTTTCTTTTTTAAACCAAATGATAGACAAAACTCTTAATATAGCACCAAATGTTGGTGTATTATGTACACGAAAATAGAAAGCATCTAAAATAAATGTTTGTAACAAAGGGGATGCCATTTTCCAACACGAATGATAAAAAAATACATTTAAAGCACATTATGGGATCAAAGGTCCTAAAAAAACCCAATAGGATCAACCCATCTATAATTTTCCGGGATAACAATATCTTTTTCGCCTCAAACCCTATATGCAGAGTGAGAACCATACATAATTGAGAACTTTGATGTTATAATTGTCTTCCATGGCAATCTTGCTCACTCCTGTTTTATCAGTATGTGTCAACATGATCCATGCTTTCCTTACTCTACAAGATTATTGTAAGTTACTTTGGACAAAATGCGTCAGCTAAATAAATGTAAAGGAGATGATTAGTTACAAGGGCTGCACCGATTTCATTGTAAAACAGTATAGTTTTCCTCACATGAAGCCGCATTTATATGCCAAAACACCCAGAATCCATAATATCATGAGAAAAATAAAAACGAATATAAGCCTACAGTAGCTTTTGAATATCGGTTTTGGGCAGAAGATATATCGGTGCATCGTAGTTAGAGGGAAAGAAACCTCAGTAGTGCCAGTCCTTCTGCCATACACATCACTTCTTGTCCTTCCCATAGATTAATCAGCTGGAAGAACACACTTAACACAACACTTAAGTGACCTAAGACCATTTGACTGAGGGCCTCAATCTTCACCATTAGCTCTCCTAGGCCCCGTTCACACACAGTTCCCAGTAAATTACTGGGATAACCTTTCAGGCCTCACTAGTGATTTTCACTATTCACACAAGAAGCTACGGGCTACAAGATTTCCGTCTTGCGCCCTTTCACACATGGTAATGCAACACTTATGGGTGCCATAAAACCCACAGAGCTCCCATATTTTGGAAATTGTCAAGTTTCCAGCTATTCTCGAAAAATTTGCTTGTTTGCAAACAAAATAAGCTGTATTGATATGCTATAGGGTCACCCAAAAAGCATTGGCGCATAAAGATAAACAGTCGCAGATTCAAATACATCCTCAGCTGAGTTTTGTGATTGGTTCGCTTGCTCCACATGAATGCGTCTTTTGCCAGAAGACGTTACCCTTTACGTGCCTCTACTGGCAATGTTACTGCTTTCATTCACCCCACAGCCGTACAGGCAATGATCAGGAAATGTTACTAGGTCTTGAGCAGGCAAATTGCTGATTCAGATTTCCCTGAATATCAATCCTTGTTCCCACTCACACATGACCCCATGCCAGAAATCTTCCAGAAATGTGCAGGGTAAGACTGCTTGTGTGAAAGGGGCTGTAATTCACCTCACAGTGAATTATCTATAAAAGCTATCTGCCATATGCAATTTTTTTTTAGCAATTTGATTAGAGCGTTTAGGCAGATACTAGGGATGAGTCACTCAAATATGGAATTATTCAGGAGAAAAGGGTGCAGGTATGTTAGCATAACAGGTTGCACTTCTGATTAAATCAATTACTGATTCAAAACTCAACTCTGGGGTCCTTAAAAGGGCATACATAAACTGCACACGGACATAGACATATAATTATTAGGTATGGTTCTTGATGTTGGGACCGGGATATATATTCTGATTTGGAAAGTGCATGTTTTCAATAACACTCTTTACGTAGTAGGACATAGCATATTCCGTACATTTTCCGTTATAAGGAACAATAATTAGGTGGATACAAAATGCATATAATTACAGACCAACTATAATTACAGACCAAATAGGGGAAAAAGGCATATTTTTAATGAGTTCTCTACATCCAATATACATAAACAGATGTTGTTTAATAATGTCCCAGAAATGTAAACAGAAAGGATGGCAATCTGGGTAATAAATAACGTTGTTGTTTGTTATGTAATGTCAGTAGCGAGACAGCTAATGGCTTAATCAAGGGCCAGGAGGCCATAGGGCTATTAGAGGATTTTTAATAGAGAGCTTCTACAGCAAGTTCATCCATGAGAAGGCCAATAAGCGATCCATCAGGAGAATCAGGAGGTGGTGGCACTGACTGATTCACCCAGCCCAGCTTCTCCTCCTGCTGGCAACTCGCGATGCAATCTGCCTGTCACGAGTGTCACCCTGTTTTATGGACTGGTGCTGAAGACAGTGCGGGCAGGGAGTATGGGTTCAGAATCCGACAGCTATGCCCCCACTGGTAAATGTCACTCAGCAGGGCCAATGACTGTTTTTAACCTCCGAGGCTCGGTGAAGCTGTCACAGGACGGAGCGGGAACTCTAGCAGCCCCCGCCCCGTCAAGCCTCAACTTAGCGTGTCAAACGAAATGGAGTCATAATATTAAGCCATTATGCGAGGTTCAGACTTAATCACGTCTGAACTGAAGCCTTTGGAGGAGACCTCATTATTGCGTCTCAACGGGCTGAAGAAATGTGTCGCAGATAAAGACATGTCTTACCAAAAAGTGAAATGGTCACAATGTTTTGAAAGGAAAGATATGCACAATACAAGTACGCTTCAAACTTCATCGTGAACCCAAAAGTCCTATTTTTGTGATGTTGACAGGAAACACACTATAAGGAATTTGAGAAGAATACCACACTTCACCAAACCAGAACAAATCTAATTTAACTACAAATGTATTTATTCTATCCTCAAAAATATATTGACATTCATTTAAAAAATATAGGTAAATGTGTAATTTATAAAAAAATATATATATATAGAAATAGATGTCTACACTTTTTCAATTTTTTAGGATTGGCTTGTCTCTTAACTAGGGATGCCATGATACCACTTTGTCCATTTCTGATCCAACAAAGAACCGAAAGCCTTTGCAGATTTTACTCACCAATGCAACAGGACTTGCAACTCGTTCGGCAACCTAGTGATACTGGCCTTGATAGTGCCAATAGGTTTTATGTCAGCCCTGTGACCTCACACTGGTGTCCCATATGTGATACAAATTAAAGTGAAAGTATTCAAACAAGCCTAGGACTTCACCAAGCTGTCGCGGTTTGTTACCTGGGTTTGCTGGACAGTAATGGAGGCGATACCAGACACGTCGGGGGCTGGCTCTGTGGCCTCTGCATTGCAGGTGAGCTGGTGCTTAAGCACCTCGTCCAATGTCTCAAACTCCTGGTAGCATGGGAAGCACATGTACACAGACGTAGCGCTCTCCATGGCTGCAAAGAGAGATCAGGAACAAACGAAATCAAATCAGTTAGGGAGCTTTTAATCAATACAAGTATCTTATAAATGACATCCAGTTGGAATTATATGCGAATGAGTGTGTTATAGATGGTGTGGTATAAATAGAATGTTAAAGGTGCCAATGCTGGGTGGTGATTTAGTCAAGGGCAAATAGGCAAAAGATTATACCTTTTAGTCTGTGGCGAGGCGAGCTGCAGTCACATCACATACCCCTCTTTACTTGGTTTTATAGTCCTGTTCATCACCAGGAGATAAAAATTGATGGAAAAAATAATTAAAATGAATGTGCTTCGTGTTTTTGCAGTGCTTATACAACAGCAAATTCCATTTGAATAATGTAAAGTTGTGAATATTGCCCTCTCCTGATGAGAACGTGCATCTACATGCATTATTAAGAGCAAAGCTTGGACACAAAGTGCTGTATTTTGCCGGTTGCCAAAATGACTCACCATGGGTCAGAACTGGGCTAATTGTTATTTTGACCATGCAGGTGTGTCTGCAAAGTATGAGACCCAGCCAAGTTCGTCGTGCTGCCATTTCATGGGCCTAGCTGCACCATAATGTTGATAGCTGCTGTAATTAGCCTCATTGGATAAACAGCCAAACTTATGTTGCAGTTTCCAGCAATGATCAGAGAGCCAATCACACTTGTAATATAACCGGATTCTTCACATTGCTACAATTCCTAACCAGTTAACTCACACTGCTCAGTCGAAGTAGGCCTTTGTATGTATACATCATGGTTAATATGTATGGATGCGAAAGATAGGGTTATCCATGAGAGAACGCAGTGTTACATAACGTTTTCGATTGTTGTGTTCGGGCAGTGGTTCTATAAACAGCCGTTTATGGTGACAGATTGGACCATACTTAAACTAATTAAACTGAAGTTTGTATTAGCAAATAAAACTATCAGATTATCAGTATTAGTGAATATCATGTAATCAAATGTAACTTAAATGAACCGTGCTCGGTAGAACACTGGTAGGATTGCGACATAAAGAGATATAGTCGCAAAGCTATAGAGAAACATCACAAAATCAGTGATTATGCCTCATGTCGTCCATCTGGGGCTGCGTTCGGTTAGCATTCGCCACCTGCTAACAGGGCTATGTGGTTTTTGGTGACCACTGAAAATAGATAGATACAACCAACACCTATACAACCATAATATAAAATTCAGTCTTGTTTCGCTACACTTTGTGTTAAACGGGGCTCAAGATAACGCAATACACCCGCACGTTAATAGCAAGCTAATGCTAACAGCTAATCGGTCGGGACACTTCACCGCTAGTCAAGAGTTAACGAGTAGAGGGCCATCATATTGGCAAGATGGCTAACGCGTTGATAGCTTCTTAGCTGACCATCTACATGTGTGTCTGTAATGTACATAAAACGTTGTGATTGGACCACTTCCATATAACGTATGCTAGCAACGACACCCAAGCCGTCCCTTCAACCAACGATGTTTACTTTTTTTCTTCAACCGAGGATAAGAAGTAGAAGAAGAAACGATGAAGGAGGGCGGTAAACGCTTCTTCGGTGGTATAATGGCGGCGATGAACTAAAAGTTAACGTTAGTTGTCTCCCCCCGTTGAAAACCTCCATGCAGGGCTATAGATAATGCAATGTGTCTTGTCAATGCAATTATTTGCTTACAATATGTGAAAATATTTTAGCATTACTTACCAGACTCAGATATTGTCCGTCGAGAAAATAGCACTATTGAGCACTATTGCGTTGGCTTTCTGCATGATAACAAGCCTTCGTCTGATAGGCTACAAAGTAATTTGATACACCAATAGTATTCGACCTCACACAAGAGCCTTTGTAATGTAAAAGCGCGGTATTTTGACCATATTATTGCATGGTCAAATATTTGTTTATAGGGAGGTTATTACCCCTGCATTTTGTGTAATTTCGAGTGATAATCAAGAAGCTTAGGATATCGAGAAACATAAATGTGTATATTTATATTGTGTTCTGAAGGTTTCCCTACTCTGTCAAAGTTTTGTTATCAAATTGTGTACAATTCAATTCAAGGCATGGGTCTCTTTGACAATAATGTACACATGTAAAAATTACAAGAGCAAATAATATTCAACCGATTCTGAATAAAGTGGTTAGTGTAAGGTGACCAGATTTCTGAAATGTGAAACGGACATTTGTAGTTTGGCGGTCCACAGATCAACAAAATATCTGATGTTTTTTTTTTTAAATCAAAAAAGGGTAAATATTGTTATTTTGCCTATTCTTATGATAAATGTGGTACTGTAGTACACAATTGGACAGTACATGCATAATGGTTTAATATGATGTGTTTTAAGCTTTGGTAAACCAGCCAAAAACAAGCCAAAGTAGCTTCTCTAATACGGAATTGTTCTATATTGTATTGATAGCCTATTGTTTATGATCGGTCATACCTGCTTATGGTAAAAGCCAATAGACAGGCCCCCGTGTAGCTAGGTCGCATCACAGCCTATCAGACACAAGACTAATTATCAACCGTCTCAAAATGAATATTCATGAGTAGGCAAGAACCTTTTGCCTTTTCAAAATATATGAATATATTTAAAAATCATATTTTGTAAAAACATAGATATTTCTGGGAACAGCCACCAGAAACGGGGAATGTCCCCTGAAAACGGGGATGTCTGGTCACCCTAGGTTAGTGTAAAGGCTGTGTGGGTAGAGGACATACAGAATAAGCAAATTGGTGCTCCCTGCATAGCCAAATGAAAGGAGCTTTTACTAGTCCAACTGATTGTGTGGACTGGCCAATCATTGTGGTTAGGGTTATGGTTATGTTTAGGGGTTAATGTTAGGGTTATGGTTTGATTTAGGTTTAGGGGTGGGAGTGTCCACCCAGATGTATGCTGTATTGATCAGTCTACCAGCCTACCCAGTGCCAGAGGCTTGACATGCCGGGGTCTTCTCCGGGGCTGCAGCTAGATGCTACTCAAACTACTAAGTGGGTTGGAGTGGGACTGGACCTGGGCCGGGGGTACGCCCTATAGGTGGAGCTCCACCCATTGGCTCTGCAGTGAGCCGCTTCTCGATTAAGGTGCCCTCAACAGTTAGTGTGAGGCTCACACATGCAGGTTTAATAAGTCTATATTCCAGTTATTGAATTTACCCTACAAAGGATGAGTACCCAACAGCCCGACGATGTGTCTTGTTTCTGCCCCACAAAGTACTCCACTCAGAGGTCACTGGAAGTATAGACCAGCTTACCACTGCACTTCCTCTCCCAGAATTACACAGCGCCCCTCAGTGCCCTCCTGGCTGATTGTGACGACGAGCTGCTCCTCCACACCGTTTAACCCGACTCCAAATGGTATTAAAGAGCTGGGGCCGGGCGCCCAGCCAGAGGGGCCTGGGCCACTCACTCTCCGCATAAACTGAGAGCTGCAGAATAACATTCTTCAACCTTGGCAGTCTTTATCATAGTGGTAGAGGACAAGGCAGAGATGATTAGATGGTGAGGAATGTTATGTAGGTAAGATGAAGTTGGTGTTGTCTGTTTGTTGCAGTTGAGTGATTAAGTCCCACTACTGTCTCACTCTCTTGCCGTCTACTTTATCTCAATCGTCTTATTTTGACTCTGCGATGTTTTTAACAATATATTGCTCTTCTCTATCTGCACTTTGCGGTGTGATGAGTCATTTATTATTGGGCCAAGTCCTTTTCTGATGTGCAGATACAATTCATATATTGTGATGCAAATAATACACTAATACTGTATATTTTTCCTAGGTTACCTTTATTAGACATAGGATGAATCAGTAATCTTTCAAGAAGGCCCGGCACATTTTCATGTAAATTCAAGCCAATAAAGGTTGAATGATGGACCGTGAAATTGCATTCAATATATAGTCAATTATTGCTGTGTGAAAGCCCCCCCGCCCTCCCCCAGTTACTCGATAATGACTATCCGTTGCACGGTTTCATATTGAAATCCAGATTCTTCCATTACAAAAAGAAAATGAATTGCTCTGCTCAAAAGAAGTCTGCAGTAATTTTCATTCAACACATACAAAAAATGCAATGAATTGTTTAGATGATGGGATTCTGTTTGCTGTTAATTCACACATGTGGCTAACCAAAGTAACTGCTTGAAATATAAAATATTTGTAAAGAAAAATGTAATCAGGTGTGTTCATCAGTTATGGACATACCTATTTTACAAAGATGGGAAACATATTTTTCCACTACCAAAAAGAAAACATCAAAGTTTGCTCTGGAATACATATTGCTGATAATCTGATGACTATCAAAAATCTCTTAAAGTTGAGTGAATGTTTGCATCTGTATACATCAAGCCTTATTCAGTCAAGGACAGGAACCACGGACAGTTTCATCACTTTAATGAGTTTAATTATTTATACCAACAAACAAAAAAAGTCTCTCTCCCCCCATTGCTCTTTCCATCACCTCCTTTGTACAACCGTTCTGTTCCCAACTATGACTTTTAACCCTTCGCAAAGGGCAACGGAAATAAAGCAGGATCACAACAAATTAAAACCAACATTTTACAGATGGGCCGGGTGGGGGAATTAAATGAAGGTTAAATCATACCTCTTTATTGGAGAAAAAAAAAAAACACATCAAGGGCATCAAGTATGTCCCCTTAGTTTACTGAAACATCCACACACGTGACCATCCACACGCTATCAGTCACCTATTGTTTGTCAGACTCGCACAACAAAGTAACACAGCCGCCCATTTGCAGTCATACTCACTCTGAAAACAGAGGAGGAGGTGGGTGGGGGGGGGGTCGTCAGACGAGAGGAGATGGTTCAAGTCACTGGACCCCATCATTTTTCCGCGGGGGGGGGGGCCCCCCCCCCCCGCACCCGCGCGGCCCTGGTTCAAGTCCAGGGCCAAAATAATTTTTCCGCCCCCCCCCCCCCCCCCCAGATCCTCCCAGTCACGGCAATGGCGCCAGGGCTCATCCTAGTGTGATGACCCATTCTGGCTCTCCAACACCACCACCACAACCCTATGGACCCATGGCATTTAACATTCCCTTCACATTGAAGTTAGACAGAGACCTATAGCTGTGCCTATAGGCTAGCAGGTGTACCCGTGTGTACATATATATATATATATATATACACCTACACACACAACCATGAACTGGAAGGACACTCCAACGTCTGGATCTAAAGTACAGTATCTTGGATGTTGGAACATTTACATGTGACAATGTTGGACTAGAAACAAATACAATTAAACTAAAGCTCAACTCACCTCGGGTTGACCATTAAAAGAACAAAGAAAAACACCCCGCCGAAAACTATACAATAAATATAAACGATTATGAAAACATTTCAGTGGAGGGGGAGAGTAGGGGGAGAGCGAGGGCCGAAATATAGAAATGGAGGGAGAGAGAATAAAATTGAGAGAAACATTTTTGTTCCGTTTCCCCTCCTAAACCAGGGACAGAAATGAAATCTTATTTACAGACTGAGACTGAGAATAGAGAGCCAGGCTCCTGTCTATTAGAGGAAACAAAACCAAAAAATACAATATAATAATAATAACAAAATAAAAGGTACTTGATATTTACAGTTTAGCAGTGACAGAAAGAGGTGGAAGAAGGACGTAGGAGGAATGAGAGGGGGGAAGGCTCCAAGAAATGGTGGCGTAGCTTTTTTCTGAGAAGGGATGGGGGGGGTGGGGGGCGTATGTTCCTGATCAGACTAATATCTGTCAGTGGAGCTTATTGATCAACTTGGGTAAACATGCATATCTGTGGCGGTGTGAAAGTAAAGTACTACTCCGAGGTAGCAGCGCAGTCTTTTTTTTTTTGGGGGGGGGGGGGGGAGGGGGGTTGTGTAGTTCTAAGAAATTAAAAAAGCAAAACACATTAAAAAATGGACAAGGAGGAAGCCAAATAGGAGCGACAAATTTAGTACTGCTTGTCACAAGTGGATAATTGTAATATGTCACTTTCCCCCATTGCAACAATTCTGTGCGCGGGTTGAAGAGCAAGGGTCTCTGGGTCTCCAAGCCTCCGCTCCTTACCATGGATGGGTTTACAAAAACTGCAGGCAATACCTGTGCCTCATCAATCCTCGCATTACCCTAAAAATAATAATTAAGACGTTTAGAAGGAAGAAATGGCTCGTTCAATAGACTTGGGCTTGCTATTCCAGTGGGAAACTGTTTTAAGACCTAAAGTCTCCCCTCATCGAAACACCGCAGCGGCGACCAGCAACACCGTTTGTCGCTGGGTATTCAATCAGGATAAAACCATGTATTTTAAAACCCCTATCCTTTTCTATCTTCTCTTTCACTCACCATTCAGCAGAGCGACGACCTGAACAAACTCCACAATGCCACAGTGAAACTTTAATTCTACTAAGGATGATTGTCGATATCACTCACCTCTCAAACATGGCCCGTATCGCCCATACTCAGAGGCCAATCAAGGCCCATTCACATACACATAAAATCAGCTAATTTGAATAAATAGAAAAAATAAAAGTCATAAAAGTCAATTGTGGTCAATTAAAATACAGAAATTCCTTACTTTTGGATATACAAATATGTGCACAGAGATTAGCGTTGCTACCCCCTGGCCACACATTTTTTCTCTTCCTCATTCCAACAGGCTAGACAAGTATCGCACAAGGCATAAAATCACTACCTTCAATAACCTGGATAATGGTCGCTTTGAGGACTTTAAAACACCTATACTCTCTTTAAGGCCAACGCCACTGAATCATCCATTTACACCAGAGACTGTTGACATCTAGGGGAATAGAGAAAAACGTAGAGTGTGTTGTGTGAGTGGATATTCTTGAGCGGTACGGAGCCCGGAGGGGAGGGGGAGAGGAAGAGAGGGGTCAGCGTGGAGGAGGAGAGGAAAGACGAAGGAGGGAAGACGAGAGAAGGGGGGGTGGGCAGAGTGATTAGGGAGGCTCAGGTGCTGTTGTTGATGGATCCAGGTGCTGAGCTGGGTAGAGCAGGACTGTCTGAGACACTGCCCTCTGCAGGGAAAACAGAGAAACGCACACGTCAGTCATCCTAAACATGAATCACCAGTATTCACATAGAACATTGGCCTGGGAACAAGACAAATCTGAACTTATTTTTTATTTGCCCTGGCATACGAGTCTGGCTCCCCTCCCATTCAGATAGACTTCAAGCAGACCGTGGCCGGGTCGGGCCAATCACAACCGTTTATCTAATATGTGGTGGGTTTGAAAAGATGACTAAACAGAGGAGGGCCCTATGAGAGCGCCGTTGAGGCATTTTCAAATACAATCAAGATGGCTGCCCCTGATCACACACATTACGCTGCTCTGATTCGTTGTAGGTCTATAATATTGCGTCCAGAGGCATTTTGGTCTGAGGCAGTTGATAACGCCCCTTGAAAATCAAAAATGAACTGAAGGGTTCCAGACTAATACGCATTTGCGAACTGGTCTGGTGATGTCGGGCTTATAGAAACTAGAATCTTGACAAAACGGAAAATCTGCCACAAAATGAGAAACTCAAATGCCAATAATCAAACCTGGCCATAACCATAACGCGCACAGTAATGTTGTAGGGTGGGGAGTAGGGTATTTTCCATACGTACCATGTGAGGCAGGTGACGTCTGTGCGCGAGCGTGAGGTGGAATGAGTGTAGAGTTCAGCTGGGGCTGAATAGACAGCTCTAAAAAGAGGGGACAAAAAACAACATATCAATATAATTCAGAAAACGGACCAAACACAAAACACTGCTATGCCGCGGCCTCACAGACCCTCCCCCTAGACGGAAGCCTGGCCTCCCCGGCGGCCCGCTGTGCCGCCCCGGCAAAGCGAGGAGGGGGGAGCGAGGTGGGGCAGGGGGTCTCTCACCGACGGGGCTGAAGTTGAAGAGCAGGGGCAGGTCTCGGCCGCTGGGCAGACGGGTGGTGGGCTGGCGCAGCTCGTCGAAGAAGGCGTGCGCGCAGGCCTCCAGCGGGGACAGCCTGGTGACCGGCGTGTACTCCAGCAGGCGGGAGCATAGCGAGATGGCCTCGGGCGGGGTCCGGGGCTTGAACACCTTCAGCGGCACAAGGGAGGCGACACGCAGACATGAGAATATGCTGCTGGGAGCACCCCGTCCCCCGAGCTCCTTCCAGTGCAGTGCTTTGTGTTCTGTTCTGCAGGACGTGTGCATGTCGCGTGTCATCTTAAGACACCGCCATGCCATTCAATAAAGATGTTTTGGACTAATTATAGTTTGACAATAGGAGAATCATGGAATTAGGTGGATTGGAACACGATTGACTTTTTTTGGATGAAATACCTATAAATGCCGAATGTCAACCCTCACGATCATTTAGCTCGCCAACGTGCTTGTCTTGATCTCATGTTGTAAAAGTCAATGAAAAAGGATTTGGGCAGTTTGAAAAGACTCCAGGTTCATTCAGAACTGCAAACTCATAAGATGTGAAAAGGTGACATGCTTGTAAACCTAACCCATGTAGGGGGCCTGGGAGCATTGTCCCCCAGAAGATTTTAGTCATTTTAAAAAGTGGAAAATAATGCCCCCGACTAAAGATCTTCTAAGTCGACTCTTAAATCGTAATTTTAAGTTGATAGTCAAGTAATTGTTGCACTTTTAAAGTAATTATTTCAATACATTTCTGGAGGCAACAGAAAATGGTTTGAGTTGCAGGGCTGAGGGATTGTAAGGTAAGAAACACTTAACATTGTGCTACTTTACAGATAATACAAAAGTGTAATAATGAGTCTTTAAAATCTAATTTTTACAAGCAAATGCACGAAGCAGGTCACCTGGCACCGACAAAGCGGTTCTGAATGTGTCGGAACGACCAGGAAGGCGACATTGTAAATTTAGTAAATTGTGTTTATACACAGACTAACTGCACACAAATTACTTATTTAAATTGTAGCGGTTGTCAAAAAAGAAAAGAAAAAGGGAAACAAATGCTAGTTTGAATTTTCATGTCCGCTGCGTGTGCCTGTATGGAGTGGGTAATGTAAATACCAGTATCAGGGAAGGTTAACCTTCCGGGGCATAGTCACACCAAGCTTTCCATTAAAAACAGGCTGGGAAAGATTTGATTGGGTACCGTTAGGAAGAATTTACCAAGACACACTTCAACTTTGAATTGGCATGGTAATGTTACTTTTTAAACATCAACCTTCTGGATCGTCTCTGGTCTCACTCCAGTCTATGGGAAATTGTGCTTGACATCACACCTCAGACCCCCCAAAAAACGTTGGCTGTACATCATTCAGGTGGACGACATATTATGAATTCAAACTGGCGAATTGCGAATAAGGGGGACTAGTTTGCATGTATGTTAATTGCTGATATTGTATATGTCTCGGTAATGCCATGATTGTTGATCAACTTTCCCCCTTTCGTGCCGTACCCGTGTTCCGAACTTGGGCAGTTGGCGAGCCAGACATCCATTCTATACCAAAGCAATAAATCCCTTTTTTTCCAAGCTCCTATAGTGGTTTCCTTTTTTTGGTCCAATGCGAGTAAGTGCATACAAACTGCCCTGGCTAAGTTGTTTTCTCCAAAAGTGCCCACAAACAAACAAATCAACAAGTTTAAACTATGTGTTTATGCCCCACTGTGCATGCTCACATACTTGGAGACTGAGGCGTGCAGTTAGAATTCTGAGCGAAGATAGTGGCTGCGCTTCAGGCACTGTGATAATTCTGAATTCTGAGTGCACAGCAACATTTCAAGAGGCGAGGCTAAGTGTAGAAGGGGGTGTGTTTAACTGATTGGAACAATTTCTGTTGCGTCCGTATGCCTCCTCATCTATCCAGCTCTGCCCATCCGATTTCAAGTTCTTCCACAGTGTACTCGGGGAAGTCTGGTGGATTGGGTCTACCAAATGCTGCGCTGTCAGTGTGAGTCAGACATTGTGAAATAAGGGAATTGCTGAATTCTTATCACAGCGTTCAGTTGGCCTAACATACATCCACCATCTTCCCTCAGAATTCTTACTGCACGCCTCTCGAAACTTTTGTTCATTTGAGGTAATATAGAGGAAACAACCTAGCCAGGGCAGTTTGTATGCCCTTACTTGGGTTGGACACAACATAGGTACAGTTACAGATGGGAGCTGCTAGACACTCGTTTGGAATAGAATTGATGTCAATAGCTCGCCAACTACCCAATTTCGAAACACGTGAACACTGCAAGAGCGGTTGAGTTGAACTGAAATCACGGCTGATTTAAAACTCGAGAGACAATCAACAACAAATCAACCTGGGGTCTTAGCAAATCAGCAAAGTCCTTTAAGCTCTTGACTTATAGCAAACAAAGTTATCCGGAAATCCTGCATCTTTTAGATATTCCCACACCTTATTATGGTCCATCTTAATGAAAGATAATCAAATAACCAAATTATCAAATTTCAAAAATATTTCAAGTTTAGCTCTGCATTAAATGCATTACAGTTGACCAACAGGTGGCCATGGAAATAAGCCGCCATAATCAGTGGATCAAAGCACTAGGCTGCACATGGTTACAAGCTTAGGAGCCTTGCAAGTCAACAGAAATCCTGACTCCAGAAAGGGGAAGTACCTTAGTCCAGGGATGTGCTTTGATCTGTGGGAATTTGAACTCTGTATAATTCGGGTTCATTTCTCGAATCTGCTCTCTCGTTGGAGTCCCAAGCACCTAAAAATAAAATGAAAGAGCAGTTGGATAGTGCATAGCGGATATTTGCAATTCAAAGTTGTTAACACCTGCACAAAATATAGAGCCTTAGTAATTGCTGAATGCTGAAAAAAATGATTCAAGCAATGCTACCAATCTTTTTAATATCTATTATCATTGAACATTATTTTGTTTTTGTTGCTCTACAGTTGTCAGGTTAATGAATATAATGCGAATATATGGATATGGAGTTTGAACATACATTTTCCTGTATAACTTTGCCTGAAGTTGAGAGATGGGGTAAAGATTTAAGTTCAGGAACTCGGCAGTAGTTTAACTGTGACAGCAGAACTGTTATAGTTGTACAGCAGAACTGTCATAATTGTCCTTACAGTGACAGGTGTCACCGTAAAGAAAAGACCAGTTCCACATCCAGATATAGGGAGAAGTATACGAGTTGAGTGTGCATATATCTCCAGCAGTGACATCAACTATTAAGCCCCTCCTGGATACTAAAAAATAAATAACAGTTTGGCCAATGATTACACAGCAGCTCCCTACAGGTATGCATGTGTCCACAGCCATCAAGACCCACCTTGATGATCTCCACGAGCTGGTCCACACCGCTGTCCCCGGGGAAGATGGGCTGTCCCAGCAGCAACTCTGCTAGCACGCAGCCGGCGGACCAGATGTCGATGTTGGATGTGTAGTCTGTGGCGCCGAAGATGAGCTCGGGGGCGCGGTAATACCGTGAGCAGATATAGGACACGTTGGGCTCGCCGCGGACTAGCTGCTTGGCACTGTGAGTAGGACGAGGAGGCGGAGGTTGAGGAGTGTCAATCTTAATCCATTATTCAACCGTTTGACAGATATGCATGGAGACAGTCAAGATAAAGAGTAAGGAATACACAAGTCATGACAGATTGACAGCAAAGAAGAACAAAAAAACTGGAAACTCAGAAATAGAGCCCTGCCATCAAGAAAAGTCCAGATAGGAGCAGACAGGGAAAGATCCACGGGCGAGGCCTCCTACTGACCTGCCAAAGTCACAGAGTTTGAGGATGGCAGTCTCCGGGTCCACCAGCAGGTTCTGGGGCTTGATGTCTCTGTGACACACGCCCTGGGAATGGATATAAGCCAGACTGCGGAACAGCTGGTACATGTATACCTGAGGGAGGGAGGGGGACACGGAGAAGAGAGCCAGTCAGTGTTTAACAATTTATATAGAGCGGGTAAAATACCAGGCGTGCCAAGCCAGGCAGGCAAATGAGCATTCATGGTTGGGAGCTCCATAATGGCTGCTCTCATTTTCTCATGTCTACTCAAGTGGGCTCATAACTCGCTGCACCGGCTCTGACACATGGTGTACTGCAGGACGTACGGGGGGATAATGGCCTCTAACAAGGTAGAGAAAAAAAAGAAAGGTGTGAGCAATCAGGGCCTGGTCTGGTAGGCGATCGCATTAGAAGACTTCAGCCTGGACCAGAGGTTGTAATAAAGGTAATTTGAGTAAATGGAAACCTCAATCATGACTTGAGGTCTATTGCCGCAAACTAACCATAAATATAAAAAATACTGACAGATTTATAACCATCAAACAAATACTTATACGGTGTGAGTGTATCAATAACACTATGCAAAAGCCTTGTCATTTACTATAAACAATGCTGTCACATCGTATGGGTGGGTGCTGAAAAGGGAAAAGCCAGGCTGGACTTAAGGCTTAAAAATATGATCATCTCCCAAATGAAGATTCATTGTTGTGTGTCTAAATAAAAGACCCAAAACGTTCAAAGTTATATGCCTTACAGACGGTAGGGCATCTTAATGACAAATCATTACACCGTCATCACCACCACCATCACCATCATCAACACCACCATTATCACCCACACCACCAAACCCGGGTGACAGCAGGCAGCCCCACCGATTACCAACTTTTTGGACAAACAGGGAGGCAACAGGAGGGGGTGGTGAGTATAGGTGGGGGGGGGGTTTAGGGATCAGTGGGGAAAGGAGGGGAACCTCTAGGCCCATGGTAATGAAACCCCAAGGCCAAGGGAAGAGCGCTTGTGGGAGATCAAAGGACGGTGCAGGCAGAGGCAGGGAGGAGGGGGCTGGGTCAGTGCGCATATCAACATCACAGGGTAACAGAAGGCTGATGTGGTGAAATGGACCATGCGACAGCCTAAATGTCCTCTCCTCTGCTGCAAGCGTAGTAAACAGCCGTGCACGTGCCAACAGAAACACACACCGACGGACCACCCTTTCGGAGCATTACAAACTAAGTATCATGGGACCACGTGGCTTTCATAATCCTAGAACAGTGAGCTTTTGGCAAAAAAAGGGAAAAAAAAGGGCATACTTTGACCATTTACAACTGCAGGCCAAGAATGACCGTGTTCCCTCCAGTCTCTATTGATTCAATAGCAAGAGCAACCTCAGTGCATCAAAGAGTTCCAAGCATTGGAGAACGACCTCACACCCGGTTTACAACAGAGGCCAATACTGCAGAGAAGCAACCTGAACATAAACACAGCCCAATAGATCAGCCCGCCTACCTTGACGTAGATAATTGGGATGGTGGTCTTGGCTTTGTTGAAATGCCTGGCCACTCTGTACACCGTCTCTGGGACAAAGTCCAGCACCAGGTTCAGATACACTTCATCTTTCTGGACAGTGGGGGAAAAAACAACAGGCAGTCAATAGTGTTCAGAGAATATAAAAGCACACCAAGCATTAATATAATATATAATGATACGTTGTCTCCAATCCATGCGTGGGTTAACATCCCCAACCTAGCTCTGCCTATTTCCGCGTCGGGCCGTGACAGCGCATGATGTGGTGTGTGTATATTCCTTTTTATTTGCGAGTGGTGAACTGAAATATATATCCATTTTTTTATTTCTCTTCTTTTATTGCTACTTTAATTGCGTGCATCATTTTTCTCATTTGGAGAATACACAGCTAACTTATACATCAGACTGACAGACATTAGTTTAATCTAAAGCTGCGTCTTGCATTTGGAAGATATATCTATGAATTGATCAAATCACATATCAGTTACAATCAGAAACTTAAGTCACGCAATGTGCCCCAACAAGTTGGGTAGACATAAAGACATTTTTTTTAATAGAGGTTAGGGATTGAGAGGGAGAGTCATTGGGGAGAGTCAGAGGGGGGGGGGGTCATTAAAAGGAAATGACAAAATAAAACACTCATCACAAATCAACATAACACGGAAGGGCTACAAAGTGTCGATATAAAGACAGTATGAACTCTGTGTGGCGAAGTCATGAATCACAACTGTGAGTCACTGACCGGGTGGGGCGCCCCCCGTTTCCAGGCGCTAGCCAAAATGAGTCAGCCCAAACACACCTTCTCTCCGCTGGAGTAGAAGAAGTACCGTAGCCGGACGATGTTGCAGTGGTCCAACTTCCTCATAATCTGTAGTTCCCGGTTCTAGAGTCACCAGAAAAAGAGGAGGGGGGGGGGGGCGGAGCCACGGAGAGAAAAGGAAAGAAACCTGAGTATGAGTATTCCTTGCTCACAAGATCTTTCCTTTTTGCAACCAAACTAATTTGCATTAACCTCCAGCATAGTGGGAGAAAGAAGCCACTCGGTAAGCAGGTCACTTCCATTATGCTGTAAACATGAAGAATGACCAGGCTCGTCTGACCTACCTTAAAACGCTTGTCTTGGAGAACCTTCTTGATGGCGACCATTTCCTGGCTGTCGATGAGGCGGGCTTGGTAGACGACGCCGAAGGAGCCATTGCCAATGACTTTGATGTCCGTGTAGGACACTTCCTGTGGGCGATCTGGACCTTGGCCAGGGGTGGCTACCACTGTCGTCACCTTGCCACTGTCTCCTGTTGAAAGAAGATGTAAACACTAACACCGTTAGACTGCAAAGCATTTTCCCCTTGGGCTACAATATGGGCCTCATAATTACACCTCTGATATATTTTGTTCATGTGTTTTTGTTCTTGGGAAATTGGTTCAACAACTTTCTCTGATTCTTGCTGGTTGCAATAGAAACCCTCTCTGATCCACAATTGTGGGACTTTTCAGGGCATGACCTAAAGTCCTCTGTGAAGAAACTCAGGCATGCAGCACCATCAAGGACTTTTTTCCACACATTTTTTTGGGGGAACCTCAAGCTCTTTTCAAACACTTCTTGTTGTCGTGTGTGGACCAGTGGTGGCACGCTTTTTTTTTTAACAATGTCCCCGGGGGATGAAGGCTCTAAACAACAACAACAAGCGATTCTCATTTCATCCCAGCAACGGTGACCTCAGCAGCAGCAGCAGCTCCTCGACAGTCACAGCCCTGCAGCTGGTAATCAGCGCCTGATTCTTCCCACAGCACTTCACCCTGCCGCCTCTGGGGAGAAAAACCGACTCGGCGGCTCAATCTCGGCCTGAGCTAGGCTCCGCACCCTTGAACTCTCACTTGGACTCCAGTGGCCCCATTCCAATAGTTTCACCATGCAACAGCCACAGTGTTAAGACGAGGGCGTCGTGAGGTAATTACGTGGATTATAGCAAAAGGCGGCAGGCGAGGCACTTCACAGAGATGACTTCATAGGAAGGAAAGGAAGAATGAAAGAGAGAAAGATAAAGGTGTGTTTTCGAACAGTGAAACGGGATCCCTGTCTGCACTTATGTTTGACCTTGTGGGAGGGGAGATCCGCGCTCCAGATTTAACAGGGAGTGACAGTTCCAGTTAGCGCCATACAGTAGCTCGACATATCGGGGAGTAGGGTGTGTTGCACACACACGTGGAGGGTTGGGAATGATCTGACACACGTCACTGTGGGGTGGGGTTGGTGGTGGAGGAGCAGAGAGGCGGGCCCTTGCCAAGCAGCTTGTCAGAGCCTGTGGTGTGATGGCATGGACAGTAGTGGTAGCACGCCCAAATGTTCTCCCATAGTCCACCCGCCTGTTCCAACAAGACACTATAGTAGTTTGGCCCGATATCATCACATTCATCAGCAGAATCCATTTACGTTAATGCCACAGTGTAGGCACTTTAAATGGAGCCTGCTGACTATGAAAAAAAAGTCCTATAAAAATGAACATGTTCGATGGTTTGAAGGCATTTTCTTTATCAGTTGCCCTATTTCTGTAATCTGTATTAAGCAAATTGGTAATGCATTATCTGCCGGCTTTCTTTTTATTACTAAAGGGAATCACAAATGTAATTCTGAATTGATACAGTGGGCATGTTTAAAAATGACCAAGACTAATAGCTCATGCACTAGGCTCAAAGGATTCTCTCCAAGTCAAACAAGAGTTATACAAGTGAGGTCACGACCTTTAACTTGTCTGGCCCTAGTCAATAAAAACCGAATAATACAAACACTGAAAAATCACTTTCCCATGTCCTACCAACAGCATACATTTGAAGAAATTGTGGATATACTACACATCACATCTCTGAGCCTGCCTCCTCAGAAATGTCCAATGTCCTAATGTACATCAACATTTGTGGTGCAGGTCACCGCAGGATGCTGTTGCCGTCGCAGCTGCTCAGCATCACTCTTCTTCCCTCTTTTTAAACAAGTTGAGTCAGAGGGGACGGCATTAAATATAGAGAAGCCATGGCATGATAGTCCTTTGAATAATGAATGTAAAGATGAGCACTCTGACCAGCTGCGAGAGAGGTGCTTTGGTTTCTGTGGAAGTTAACGCAAACCTGACGTCTAGCAGAGAAATGGAGGGAGGGAGAGAGACGGTAGTGATTGAGGTCCCTCCCAGGATTCTGTATCAGTTTTAGTCATGGGATGTAAATTGTGTTCGGTTTCTTTGGTGAATGGTTGCTAGGAGGCGTGGCGGAATATGAATTGATACTGAGGATTAATTTGGCACTGAAAGAGGTCAAGAATATGATACATATTGATGAAAGCTATTAGTCCATAACAGATGTTTTTGTGTGTGCCCGTGTCCCTGCTCAGAGTAGACAAATTATGGTAAAGTGCAAACCTAGCTATTTATTTGGCATTAATGATTTACTACCAACCGACTTTTACACACAGTTGACTTAAAAAAAAAAAAAAGATATACTGTAAGAGCCCAGACTGCCAAGGCTAATTTTAGCAAACATTGAAGCTGCTAAAACTTTTGAAAACGCCATAACCCAATTACAAAATGTCACATGTATGGGTCAGTGAGTTTATTACAAAACAAACACCTCAAGATGTTGAGAAAAAGACATTAGTGACAAACATTACAATCAACATCAGGGTCAAACGGTATAAGACACATTCCTCACACGCAACTCCAAAAGTCACAACTTTGACTGAGTTGTATTCTCAATACATAGCGAGTGCTTGCATGTGACTTTTTATGTATTTATTTTGCCAACTGCATACACCTCTAGACTTTCTAGGGACACATCATGGTGGGAGCATTGTAAGCAGCACTAAGCTAGCTGATACTGTCCACACAGCAGACGGAGCAGAACTTTAACTACCTCGTGTACAATTTATCTTGTGCCTTCCCTCCGGAACATTACATTTCAGGCTGCAAATAAACCCTTAGCTTTCCCCCTTTTATTACATTTTTTTCCCACCGAGTGTGATCATTTTTCCCAAGCACTACACAGTTTAGGGGCATCCCATGTTTATCGGAATGATTATCAGCGCATTGAGAACTGTCATGGCTCAAGGCTGTGGATGCATATATTCCAATAATGGCATTAGATATCGACACCACATATTGGACTTAAATAGTGCATTCTGTCAGAGGGTATATGGAATACAATACTCCTTGAGCCTTATCAAATACATAGCATGTTGCACAATCAATGCACATTTAAATGATCCGTACCAACCAGGATGATGTGCTAAAGACCCCAGACTACACTTCAAGGCTATGACCCTGAGGTGGGGATGAGGTATTGGTGGATCTCCCACTCTCCAGGCTGTTTTTGGCTCAGCTGATTGGCACAATGATAAAAAAGGATAGGCAAAGTTGGTTAAAGAAAAACATATATATAGTAAATAATTTATCTATCCATCTACATATACACACACACAAACACACAACCACTTTCCTTCACACTTTTCAATCATTCTTCCATATTGGTCAGTTACTATAAAATGGCCAGCGCCTGTCAATCCGTGCAATTTCTATACATCACAAGTTAAATTATCGATCTATCCATACACACACAACCACACTCTACAATTATTCTTCCATATTGGTCAGTGCCTGTTAAAGTCCTGGCAATTTCTATGCATCACAAGTTAACTAATTTTGGATGAGGATCCATCAGTTCGACAATGTTATAGCAGAACTTCCTGGGGGAGACATCACAGAGCCTGGGACAGAACCAACAACTGCAAGAGGCGGAGTTACCCCTTGTTTCCGTTCTAGATATTCTGCTGAAGAAAACTAATTTGAGTAAGTGGATGAAGCGTTCAGAAGGTCATTTAATACGTTCATTTTCTACAGCGGCCAGTCTACACGTTATTAATTTGACACCTTTACAGACATATTTTTACAGTGTTCTACTGCTGGCCGAATTTGTGTTTGCCAATTACACTACACAGCTCATGCAACATGTTTGGTTGAAACAAATATGAAAGACAGATCTGTGCTCTCTGCCATCAAACTTGAGATATTCATCTAAAGTCTGAATTGTAAGATGACCAGTTAATTACAAATATTACCAATACTCATTTTGCACCACAGAGCAGACTCTAAAATGCATTTTTAAGAGTTATTTTTTCAGATTCCCCTTGGAGGGGGATTGGAGGGAGATGAACAATAGCAATAAAAACAAGAAAACAAGTAGTTTTGGTTGTCTGTGTGCGGGTTTACTTTTCCATAGGCAACTACTAAAAGGCCACAAGTGAATACAAAGGTAAAGTTAATTATCTGGCTAATGCTTGTTTCCATTCAAAGTTACATTGACAACAAACTAAGATTTCCTGTCATGAATTAAAACATCCCCCTCTTCAGCTGGTGTGTGCTATATAGTACATTTGGGAAAGGAAAACATGAACAAAATACATTTCAGTCAGCTTTTAGTTCATTTCTTTGATTAAGCAAGCCTCTAGGCTTATAACATATAACACATCATGCATCAAGAATAAACGGATCGACAGATATTATACTTGGAAAGTTGGAGGACCGCTGAAGCTAGCATCAACTATAGTTGTTTTATCGTGTAGGTATTTAGGTTAACCACAATCAGAATCAACTCCAATTCCATAACTAGTAAGTGCATTCTGGCAGCTTTAGCTTGTCTAGAAAAGGGCTTCCAAGGCAATGTCTGGGTTGGGGACGACGCCTTATAGTTGGGTTTTCAGCTCACCCCCTTCTGCATCGCTGGCAGGCTGGGTACGAATTTGTCACAAGACGTTATACTTTCAGGTCGAAACTTGCGGTAATGTTACAGTTAGCATTTTTTCGGAAATGTTAACGATGTTATAATCCAGTCCACACGAGAAGCTAAAGCTAAGGTGTGCTATACCTCTGGTCTCAGACTTCCCTTACCGAAAAACACATCTAAGCTATCGTTAGCCAACTATCTCACTAGCTAACTTATATCAGCAAACTAGTATTGGTTATAGCCGAGTCGGCTAGCTAGCGTTAGCTTCACCATAGCACACGGAGGATCGTTGGTTGGCAAACGCTCAGCCTCAACATTATAAAATGATGAAAAACTACATTTTCGGTCACAACACAATATTTGATACAGACATGTTATCTACTTTGTATCGTTATAATTAACAAATCATACATACTGGATAGTTTCAAATTCCCGAAGCTCGTCGAACTGCTTCCACTGGCCTGTGAAGCCCCAGTTTTTCCTGCCGAGCTTCCTCCGGCTACTGCCGATCCGGCATTGGGTGCAGCAGCTCCGGTAGCTCCTGGAGGCTCAGCAAATGAGCTGGTCCTGGGCCGCCCACTGCCGCTCATATTTGTGAAAACTAATGCCGGGGCAGGGGGTACTCCTTATAAAGAGCCAGGCAGGCACAGACTGAACCTAAACTATTATTACTATAAGATTCGATACAAATTAAACTACACTCACAGCGTTCTCTACAGGTAACTCTTCTCCCCTTTCTTCCTC
>JAOPJO010000008.1:4641524-4657805 GCA_027123675.1 Molva macrophthalma | reverse complement strand
GGGGCGGCGGGGTGGGGGGGAGGCGGACAGGGACTTGACGCACAACAACGTGAACGCCGGGTTGACTCATGGATAATGTAGTCTACCAATTCTGAAGAGGCCAAGCAGTAAACAAGTTAAATTTAATTACAAAATCGTACCCCATACCCACTGCAAAAGTGCAATATACAAACAAACCCAGGACTGTGAGAGTATTAAAAAGTGTGTTACTATCACAGACACGAGTTATTGTATACAACTATAGAACTGTCCGTTTAAAATTACATAAATCAATATCATGACATATTCTTCTATTTAAAGGACATTCTATATATTTTAAAAATGAATAAGCAGCAATTCCAACAGCAAAAATATTGTCAATGTACATTTCAAAGAAAACTACAAGATCCACAACCCAAGTGACCGATAAATGATTGTCAGCTATACAGTCCAATCATAGCTTCCGAAAAGTCGAGTGCTACTGCATTAGGGCGGAGCGACTTATCACAAGAATGGAGGCGATCGGCGGGCAAACGTTTAATTTCATGCATTGAAATGTGATTTAATACTGACGTATTTTAAACTATTTGCTCCCAAGGTTCTGCCAGGAGGGCTGCGTATTGAGAAAGAAACGCTTGGGAGAAGTGCGAGTGACGAGCACACGAGGGATAGTCCAACGAGAGTAAATGAGAGGTAAGAAAAAAAGAAGGGCCCATCCTAGTAGCTGTAGACTCGCGGAGAAAATTGGGTAGCGCCGCCTGACGACCGCCGTGTGCCGGGGAGCTGCTCTCAGGAAATTGCGGTGCCGAGTAAAAGGGTTTCAATATCGGAGGGAGCGCCGCCAACAGCTCTTTCAATGCCATCGCATACTTCAGTCATAGCTATGAGATACATTTGTAAGTGAATTAACATTATTAGCCGCTTCTCAACCGCTGCATCGGTAATGCAAGACATTCGTGTAATTCATTGTGAATACATTTTGATGCCTCCTATAAACCAGCACCAAGTGTTTGTTGTTTACAAACGAGACGTGGAATATCACCTGTATCATGAATAACGTTACAATGGCCGCGCTCGACCATATATTACCCCATTAACTCACCAATGGACTAATTAAGCTTTTATCTGTAACGGCAGGGTTAAGTTTCGTAGTCAGAAGTCCATTTGTATGCAATTCAACAGACAACTCAAACTTATGGACACAAACCTGGGTTCACGTTTAAGTAAACCGCACCAAGGCAACATTCCCTTCATGAGCCACTTTATCAAGACAACAAAAACACAAGCGACGCAGCGATGACTGAGCAAGGGGACGACGCAGAGGGTGTTTACGTGGAGCACCAGTACATGTGCAGCGAGTGCCACGAGCTCTTCAACACCCTGGAAGATGTGCTGGTGCACCAGCAGATACACAACGGGGTGGAGGGGGATGGGGAGCAAGAGGTGTCCATCCAGGACATGACTGAGATGGAGGAGAGCCAGCAGTACCAGTGCCTGGAGTGTGGCGCACTTCTGGTGAACTCTGATGAACTGCTGCAACACCAGGAGATGCACATGAGAGAGGCGGGGATGGAGGTGGAGCACCAGGGTAAGGGATGGAATAGTTGGGTTTGATAAATTATTGATGTATATAAGGATTTTGTGGTGTCATCAATTGTTTCAGTTAGTATCACATTTTCTTCTTTAGGTTTTAGTTCACGCGTTGCACACATGTCAATTAATACAACTCTTCTATTTTTTTTTGTTGCTTGTTTATATGTGCACGAGTACATCGTTTTCTGACCTCAAACTTGTATTCCAGTGCGGTCTATTCATATGCATGTTTGTTCCTTCAGAGCTCTGTGAGGTCCTGGAGACGGACGAGGCGGGAGCAGAAGGCACGGGGCCGGTCAAGTACCAGTGTCTGGACTGCCTGGCTCTGTTTGACTCCCCTGACGTCTGGCTGGAACACCGAAAAAGCCACAGCAGAAGTAGCACCCACAGCAAAATGGAGACCGCCGTAAGGACAGCACACATGCCTCTGTTGTACTTGGCTGCACACATAAGTGTATTTTTTTTCTTTTGTCTTTAGGAAGACAAAAGCTCAGTGCAACATGAGGATGAAACGTGTATTGTTGCTCTGGGTAGTCAAGTTTCTCTTCGCCTCTTTGCTCTAGGAATACGTGCTGCAATCCGATGGGACCATCACTCTGTTGAACAGTGTCCAGAACTATGTGTTGAGCGATCAGCAAGCAGAGGAGATCCTGGCTCAGGTAAACTTCTCCCATTTGAGCCATGGTGCGTGGGGGAGGAGGGGAGTTGAGTGGATGTTTCAGAGACACTAACTTTGTTTTTTTTTACCCCCAGGTTCTTGCCCAGCAGCAGCAGCAACAACAGCAGCTACAACTGCAGCTACAACAGCAGCAGCTACAACAACAACAGCTGCAGCAGCATCACAGACAACCCCAGAAGAAACGGCAGATTATGTCTAAGCCACCTAACTCCGCCATGCTGTCTGCGGTCTCTCCAAGCCTGGGCTCGGCCACCATGCACCTGCAGATCCTCACGGCCCAGGCGTTGGCGGACGGCTCCACCACGGCCAACCAGCTGCGCACCAAGATGCTGCCTCCCCTGCTGTCCACACTGGGGCCAGGCTCCTCAGGAAAGCTGGGGCTGCTGGAGAACGGCCTCCAGAGGCTGGAGATAAGGCTGGCCCCGGGCATCCAGGGGGACGCACAGCAGCAGCATCAGCAGGCGGAGATGGTGGTCATCCACCCCTATGAATGCTCCGAGTGCTCCCTGCTCTTCCAAACCCCGGAGGACTTCCTCCAGCACCAAGGGGAGCACTTTCTGGGTCAGGACAAGGAGAGCGGCGAGGCTGGAGTCATGAGCGGCTTCGAGGAGCTGAGGGCGAGGGAGGACGCGGAGAGGACGGACGAGTCCCGGCTGAGGGTGGTGGAGAAGAGGAACGCCATCTGGGCCACGCCCCAACATTGCGAGCTGTGCAACCGCACCTTCACCTCCGCCAACCGGCTGGCGGCTCACAAGCGCGTGCACGAACAGGGGACGCACGAATGCCCGGAGTGCGGCAAGGTGTTCAAGAAGGCGACGTCGCTGCAGACGCACATGCGCACACACTCTGGCGTGGCCAGGTATCTCTGTGTTGACTGCGGGCACGGCTTCACCACCGAGATGACACTCATCGTGCACAGGTACAAGCAAGGCATAAAAGGCCCAGACTAGTCCTTTAAGTTAAGTAAGCACAACACATTGCGGCGGCGGAGCCTCTTGTATGTGATTACAGTGCAGATTGTGGTCTACCCAAAACGTTTCCTCCATGTTGTTTTTTTTTTTTTACCCCCCTCAATTTTAACTTTCTTCTTCCTCACAGGAAGTCACACATCGCCGACCCCTTGCACAAGTGTCAAGTCTGCAGCAAAACCTTCACCAACATGACCAAGTACCTCTACCACCGCCGCACCCACCTCAACCGAGACCCGTCCGCACGGCCCAACCCCGCTTCCACGGTAACAAATGGCAATATAAGTTTGTCCTTAGTCTGTCCTCACGACACATGCTATTCGCTTCAAGTCATGTTTTTGAATGATAGGCCATGAATACGCTTGTAAAGCGTAGCACAAAGGGAGGCTGTAAATAAAGAGCAGTTGTGGGAATAACGGAGGGAGATGCAATCATGATTCAGTAAGGGATCCAAGTCTGCGTCTTTAACTTTGGTGTGCCACAAGGATGAACATTAATCATCAATGTTTCGATGGTCCTCCAACGAGTTCCCTTGCAAAATTCATCAGCTTCTTACATTTTATATTGGACACATCTGATTCTAACATGGTCACTAAATATTCAGGCACTATATACAAATATTTTACTACATACTTGGAGTATGGACCAAAAGCTGTAGGTAATGAGACTTGTATTACGTTAAAATGTAACTATCAACTTTTGTTCATCTTGAAGGTGTTGGCCCCCAGGAGGGCGTCCCTGTCGGCTCTGACCATCTTGCAGAGGGCCAGAGAGAGGAGAGAGGCCGCCAGAATCCTGGAGGAGCCAAATGAGAACAATGACCTCCTTGCTCCTCTCACAGAGGAACAGATGCAGCAGATTGAAGAGGGAGGAGCAGGCGGTTCTCTAGGTCAGAGGGAAGGGGGCGAGGAGGAGAAACGGGAGGGGAGCGCTCTCTCCTCAGGCTCCAGCAGCCTCCTCCGACAAGCGGCCACCGAGGTGGGCTTAGTGGACAATACCGCCCCCCATGGCGACTCTGTCGGAGCGTCCTCTGAGCCGCGGGACCCAGCGGCGGCCCCCGCCCCTCCGGCTAGCGCTCCCGACAAGGGGGCCTTCTCATGCCGCTCCTGCCCCAAGACCTTCTCCTCCGCGCTGCAGCTCGCCAACCACCGGCGCAAGTTCCACGTCCCGGAGCGCAGCTTCACGTGCGGCGTCTGCGCAAAGTCTTTCAAGAAGCAGATCCACATGCGCAATCACCTGCGCACGCACACGGGGGAGCGGCCCTTCCAGTGCTCGGACTGCGGCAAGACCTTCTCGTCCCTGGCCAACCTCATGCGCCACAACCTCATCCACTCCGGCGTGCGGCCGTACCGCTGCGACGTGTGCGAACGCACCTTCTCCCAGTCCTCCAACCTGCGGCAGCACAGCCTGCTGCACGACGCCCCCGCCACGCTCACCTGCCCCGACTGTCCCGCCGTCTTCGCGGGGCCCTCCAAGCTGGCGGCGCACCGCTACACCGCTCACCCCGGGGCCCCCGCGCCCTTCCCCTGTCAGCACTGTGACTCGGGCTTCCTGACCCGCAGGCAGAGGGACTTCCACTGCCTGGAGCAGCATCCCAGCCTACTGGAGGCCCAGGCCGGGGCCACGCTCGGCACTGGGGACCCCGCCGGCGAAGCGGCGTCCGGGGCCTCTTCCGCCAGCAAAACGGAGGAGGGGGAAGCCGGGGGGTCGTCGGCACCAGTGCGGGGAGGGCTGGACTGCAAGATCTGCGGGAAGAAGCTCAACTCCTTATCCAACCTGAGGCTTCACCGGCTCAGCCACCAGGGCGCGGGGCCCGGGAGGCCGCGCGCCGGCATCGGAGGCGGCGGCGCCGTTGGCGGCAAGCGTCCCAAAGCCCACCAGTGCCCGGTCTGCGGCAAGCTGTTCGTCTCGTCGTCGGCCGTGGCCCTGCACCAGAGGGTGCACACGGGCGAGCGGCCCTTCCCCTGTCAAGTGTGCGGCAAGCGCTTCCGCCAGAACACGCACCTGCGGGAGCACCTGCGCACGCACTCGGGCGAGCGTCCGTTCCGCTGCGAGGTGTGCGGGAAGGGCTTCATCCAGAGCATGCACCTGGCCGAGCACCGTCGCACGCACACGGGGGAGCGGCCGCACGCGTGCCTGCAGTGCGGCAAGGCCTTCAAGACCTTCTCCAACCTGAGGAACCACAAGAAGACCCACGCCCGCCAGCAGAAGCTCCAAGAGGAGGCGGCCCAGGTCACCATGGAGACCAGCTCTGCCGTATCGTTGGTGGACAGCAGCTCTGTGGAGCTGTTCAACGGACAACCTCAGATCATCCAGATCCAGACCTCCGAGCTTCAGCAGGTCTGGTCCTAACTTGGATCCTGTGCAACGGAACTGTGATGTGGAAAATACTTTGCGGACAAGCTGTCAAATTAAAAGAATATATATAAAATAATTTGTTTTATTATATATCCCTACTGTAGCCCATATTGAACTACGTCTTTGCCCCCCTCCTTCCCCTCAGGCACAGGGCACGCCTACCATCATGTGTAATGAGTTTGGAGAGACCATCGCCATCATAGAGACTGCGGAGGGAGGGACTCTGGCCCTGGAGCAGGCCCTGGAGATCTACCACACAGCGCTGGAGAACGGCCTGACCATGGACACGGTCACCGTTGAAGGCCTGCAGCTGCTCTGAGGCCCGCGTGATCCGGGCTCAAAACATCATTCAGACTATTACTAGTCCCAAGCTAAAGGATAAGGCTACTCCATAATCACCACTTGACACCAAAGGAGAAAGAAATGCATATTACCAGGGCCAACCGTTCTCCCCCAAATGATTGACAATCACAAATGTGCTTAACTGATAGATCTGATATCCAGTCAACAACTCACTTGACTATTATTTAACATTTCATATTGAATGCACATTTAAATCTCAATAATAGCTGACACATAATAGCTGACAGGAGGTAGTCTTGTTTGTTTTACTTGATGTTGATGCCAAATTTGTTGTTTTTTTACTTTTGTTTGATCTTCTTGAAGTGAGGCTTGAATATATGTATTCTATTGTAAATAGTGGAATAAATTGTTTTGAAGAATCTGTATCAATGTTTCCCGTGTCTTCTGAAGTTATCCTGAAGTGCTAAGCTAAGAGATACCAAAACACAAAAATGTGTTTGATTTACTTGTTTTTTCAGCAAATCTGCCAGGCTATATAAGTCATAACACTGCACTGGATTACGCTCATGTATGCTCATGCTAATGTACTATCTGTCAGTGGCATAATACCCATTAGGGCTTGCAACTAATGATTATTTTTCATAGTCGATAAATCGAATTATCAGTTTCTCGATTAATCATTTAGTCTATAAAATGTTCTATATAATAGCAAATGCCATCGCAAATTACCAGAGTTTCAAGTGATGTCTTAAATGGGCTTCCTTTATCTGACAAGCAGCCAAGAAAGACTAAACTATTCTTTTAATAATGATCCATGAACCAAATATTTGAATCCAACAGCAACATTAAGCAGAAAACGTTATACTTTCCATTCATCGATCATCAATTCGATATGATAAAGTTTATGTCCCAACTAATCATTGCAGCCCTAATACCCATAATGTCTCTGTAATTGAGAACTGAAGATAATGGAATTAAATGAAGAAAATCATATAACAAAATACATTTATGATCAATATAAATAAACTTGACAGCAGTGATCTTATTTTTTAAGCACCAGTAAAACAACCAGATAAATGACATGAGTTGAACATCTACTTTATTTGTATACTGAAAGGTACAGTTACAAACTTAAATTATTCATATAAATTCCTCTCTCGCATACCGTAACAGCAAAACAAGGAGCATAATACAAAAAAAACCTTTAATATCCACTTTTTTCCTCCATACCATGTCTAACCTTCAGTAATGGGCATCTTTAAATTCAACGTATATTCAATGACACATTTTTCCTCAATATAACGAGTCTACTGACTCTACAGTAATTATGTACAACACAACCCAGTCTTGCACAAAGACAACCGATATAATATACCCTTACCAACCCTCTTTGATTAATTACCCTTGCCCTTCTTCCCCCAGTTTCTCTCCATCGATCCAAGATGGCCGTGCATGGAGATTGCAATAAAGTGACAAAGGAAGGAAGAAGGGAAGGAAAGAGGTGGAGGGAGGAGAAATACAAGCAAAGGGATGGAGGTTACAAAATCCAACTTAATAGTGAGGGAGTAAAAGGAATACAGGGTTGTCAAAAAAGACATGACTTATTACTCTTTTAAAAAGGAATATAAGGTCCCACGTTTAGTTGATTTTTTTTTCCTTTGTAACAATCAAGAAAACAAGTGCACCACAGGTCCTTTGTTGAGGTGAGGGCAATCAAATGAAAGATTAAAATGGAGGGTTTGTGTAAGTGTCATCGCACACACCTGCCTCAAAACTAGCCATAAAAATAAACGGTTGGTCACAATAAGAGTAATATCCGTCAGTTAAAAAGGACCAGGTTTTACTTCAATGACACAAGATAATATTAAAAACGAGAAATACAACGAAACTGAAGTATAATGATAATATTGAATAAAAATTGGTAATAAAATTGCTTGGCAACAGGCGGGATTAAGGCTGGGTAACCCAAACCTCCTTTACTTATGAATTTGTGGTTGAGGCAACTAATAAAATTCAGTCCAGCTAAGAACAGGATGTGCCTTTTGACTGTGGCCCACCTTCTTCCTTCATGGCTAGCGAATGAGGCACAGGAATGCTTGCTTTCCTAGTTACTGGCATCTGCTAAGGTCAACCACGGGAAGGGATGATTGATGTTGGTTGGCAATGATGAAAATGATGAGGATAATGATGATGGCACTGCCAAAAATGTCCACATAAGATTCGGCTGTTCGGTTCAAACAGACCTTCCCCGAATGTCTACGGTTAAGCAATAAATTGGGGCGAAAAGAACTCCATGAAAGGGCCATTCTGAACCGTCCCCATAGCAACGGGTTATCTCATCCAATGAAACAGTCCCCAGCCGGTGAGGGCCCAGCCCCCATAATGTCCAGCAGTGACCAACGACATGCACACACACAGATCTGTGCATGTATGCACACACTTTGTTCCTCTCCTGCAGTCAAGTCAAGTTGCTGCTTGTTACTCTTATTTCTACTCTAAATAAAAAAGAAAACTAGTTTAACAGACCTAAAACTACTGACTTCTTCCACAGTCTCAAAATGGGCGACAAGAGCCCGTACGTCCCGACCACGGACCCTGTCGCTTCAGGGCCGGACGAGGTCTAGGTGAATACAATGCTCTGTAGTTCACTGGCTTCAATGGAGGCCTTATCCAAGGTTGTTCATACAAACGAGTGCTAAATCAAGTGTGGAAATACAAGTCCGCAGGGTGTAGTGTGTATGTGTGGTTACGTGTGTGGTTATATGTGTGTGTGTGTGTGTGTGTGTGTGTGGTTATGTGTGTGTGTGTGTGTGTGTGGTTATGTGTGTGTGTGTGTGTGTGGTTATGTGTGTGTGTGTGTGTGTGTGATCGTATCGTGTTAACGGTTGTTTTTGTGCCACTGGCATTTCACATGTAAATCTTTTTTGGTACAGGGGTTATAAACGGCTCAAAACAGATCAATGCCCGTCGTTGTACACCTTATGTGTGTGTGTCCTCTCCTCTTTGAAGTTGGCCACCGAGGATGTAAAGATGAAGGAAGAGACCAGAGGAGAAGTGAAGAGTGCGACCTCTGAAACACACCAGTGGTGGAGGGGAGGGGGGTAGGCTGGGTGGCAGCGAGGCGCGACTCTGACCGTCGCTGATTGGTCCAACAAAAAGGAAGAAACAATTCAGCTTCCCTCATCTGGAGGAGTCCTGGGACTCCCGAGGATCTTCCGGGCTGTGCTCTCCTGGTCGCTCCACATCCTCACCCCCTGGCTCCCCTCCTCCTCCACCACCTCCTCCTCCACCTGCCCCAGACCCTTCTCCAGACTGGGAGCCAGAGGGCCCAGGGAGGGAAGGCATGGAGTCCGGACCACCGAGGCCAGTGACCTCGGAGGGGGCGGCGGTCTGCATGATCTTCTGCCTCACCTCCCTGATCTTCAACTGCAGGCACACCTTGGTGGGGAAGATGTCTGAGTACCGCGTCTGGAAGGCAGCTGTGGCCTGGGCTGTGAGGAGAATGGAGCCGTCAGCTTGGGTCTGTACATATCTGCGTTGTGTACAACTTGCCTATTGTACTTTGTTATTTAGAGCGATCCCTGCATAGCGTTGGACAAGGTAGCCCTTCTCACATCAAAAACAACCTAATATCTGTGGTATATTACTATTTAGCAGACAAAATGACTAAGAGTGACTTTTGCTTTTTCATTTCATTTTTTTTCCTCATTATTACATAATGTGTCAGGAATCTGATATCATTTATTTTCACAGGTTTTATTTCCTGCCTCTGGACAAGCCTCGGCTACCTGATGGGAAGAAGCCGTGCTCCTGGAAGAGCTGCATGACCAGAGCCCTCCTCTGGTCCAGGGTCCGCCGCAGAGACGAGTAGGGGACCTTATCAAACTCCAGCTCCCCCAGGATGTCTTCCCCGTCCGTGCCTGGGAAGAGACGCACGCTCGTGTAATGGGGAGGGGGGCTAAGGTCAGCCTGGCCAGTGGTTTGTGTGTGTGTTTTCACGGGGCTAGGAATCATTAGGGGGGTCTTTTCGAATAAACAAGACCTTTATGAGACCTTTCATCCTTTTAAATATATATAATTCCTATTTCTCGTGTTGTTTGAATTGTTTTCCCTGGAAGACCCGGCATGTCCGGGTGTCATTACCTGGCCGGTCGAAGGTGAAGATGTCTCCCTCACACTTGGCGGCGCTCTTGGGGGTGTTGGGCTCCGAGCTGCAGCTGGAGCGGCGCCGGCTCTTCCTCTTCGGAGACACCGGGTCCTCTGTGGACGAGTCCAGGTCTGGGGGGGGGGGGGGGGGAGAACACAGACAGCAAAACCAAAACAAACCACAACCCAAACCCATGTCAAAACACGGATTAAACGTGGGAAATTGTCCCGATTCCCAGACTCCATCGTGCTACGCAGTGAGAGTCCAAACTGGTAACCCCAGGTCAGGAAGACTGGAGCGCTCCAGCCTCCAAGCCTAATGCCCACAGCCGTTCAATATTGGGAGTGAGGAGGTTCACCCCTCGGGACACCTGTTACGCCTGTTACTCCATTGCACTCACCTCCCTGTGAACCGTACGACCCGTCTGGGTCACGGCCCCCCCCTCGGACACGACACCGCGCCGCGTGATTAAATAATGAGCGGCACAACGTCCCTCCGTCTGGTCTCCCGTCTCTGAGCGGCCCCTCGCGACCCACCTGTGGAGTTCTTCCTCTTGCGACGGTAGCTGCCCAGGATGGCGCGGGGGGAGGTGGCCAGGCTCTGCAGGGTGGGCGAGGGCAGCACCTCCTCGGGTCGGAACTCGGGCAGCTCGGCGAAGCGCTCCTCGAAATACACCTCCGACAGCACCCTGCCCGATCAACACACGGACACGCAGGGGCAACATGTGAATACACACGCACTCGCCTGGGCCCCCGCAGGGGGAGGTAGGCTGTACAGTAGCATGTTGATATGCTGCCTGATCTATCGCATGAGAGGACAGGAGCGCTCTCTTCTATGATGCTACAATGTGAGCCTATAATGTTGTTTTTGGGTACATTGCTGAAGAGATATTCAACACGATGGTAATTCACCACGGACACAAAGTATAAATATAAACTCACTTATCCACAGAGTCAAAGGTCTTCTTGAGAGGCGGGGGCCGGGCCTTGATCTTCTTGGGTGGGGCGGCTTCTTTGTCGGTCTGTGGGGGAGGCAATGCAGGTTCAGAGGCGGGAGGGAGAGGAGATGAGGGAAGGGACTCCTTCCATCCGGTCTGCAGAGAAAAGGACACAGCCATGGAGATGCTGTTGAGAGAACTCTTCCACACGGATGGGCCATATTCACTGGTACGCTGTGTCCACTCAAAATGTACATAGTCACTTCATGATACACTTGGGTACTTTATTTGTATTTGAAGTCATTATTTGCACAACGTGCAAGCATAAATGTTTTCTGGCTGCTCTGGGAATACAACTGAGTGACTTCCATGCTAGTTCCACATTATTTATAGGGATGTACTGTGCATTATTTAACCTCAGAATTAAAACGTTTCAACAGATCTCATGATGTATATCATCGATAAATGCCTTAATGTACTTCAACACAACACATCTCACTGAGCTGTGACCTGGCCTACCTCTCTGCTGGCACTGCTGTCCCGGCTGCGGCTGCCGGAGGCGTCCGCTGCGCTGGAGCCTTCGGGCGGCTTGTCAGAGGACAGCTCCTCGCCGGGGTGGGAGGACGGAGAGCCCGCGGGCTCAGGCTCAAAGGAGAAACGAGTGGCCGCGGCCGCCTCCCTCTCTCTCTCCCTCTCTCTGTCCCTCTCTCGCTCCTTCTCCCTGTCCCTGTCCTTTCCGCGGCCACCTCCTTCATAGTTTCCCACGGGGATGTTGGCCACCATAGCCTTCACTTTCTGAGGGGTCCTCGCGGGAAGCTGGGGGAGTTTGGGTGTGCCTGGTGCACTGCCTGTTAAATTAAATGACATATTTCTTTAGAGACATGATATTCAGTAATGGTACTCAGTAAGACATGGTTCACAGTCTAATATTTATATTACTACCATTTAGTCTTCAAGCAGACCTTTTTTTTAGACACACATCATTAATAAGGCAGGTAGGAGCATCTTGCTCAGGGAGGTAGATGGATAGACTGCAGACCTTTCTGTGGACGTTAATTATTTAAAGAGCCTACAAGGAGGTTTGAAAAAGCCACGGCACTTCGTAGCAATACAGACTTCAATTCCAATTAACTGAATTGGCTGATTTATTTTGACTTGTAATGGAGCCTCACGTGCGTGTACTGATGGCACAGAAAACACCAGTTCAGAAGTACATCAATAGAGATAAAATGCCTCTAAAGAAAAAAAGACATGTTCTGCGGATGAAATGTAATGGGCCTTACCGGGTGTGTGGATGGAGAGCGGGGGACTGCAGGCTCTCATGGAAACGGCCGGGCCACTAGAAGACACGGCGGAGCTGCAGGTGGTTTTAATGGTGGCCGGCCTCTCCATCGCTCGGTCCTGGTGGCCCAGGAGCTCTGCGTGCCTCTCAGCCTGCCGGTCCAGGTGTGGATGGCTGAGGGTGTGGGTGTGGGTGATGGTGGTCGGGGGTCCCACAGTGTGCTTGGACAGAATGTGCATGGAGGCGCCGGAAGGGTTGGAGACGGAGTAGACCATGCTGGGAGGCATCGTTGCCATGGACACCACGCCGGTGGTGCCGCTGGACAAGGCAGGGTAGATGGTGGTGACCGCCTGCCCTCCGGTTGCAGGGGTGAGGGGCTGTGGGGACTGGGCTGGGGCGAGCAGTGGTGGTTGACCTGGATAACAGAAACAAGATTAGAATCACCCCTTTCAAAACATCCAGCAATGTGCTACATTGCCTGGTCAATAGCTGCTATGGTTGGGGGATTTTTTCAGACAGAACTATAGTAGTCTCAAAATAAATCTCTTGTCATAGTGCTTGTTGAATTCATTCCCACTTATTTGAGAATTCTCTAACTGCCACTTATCTGTGGTCGTACTCACTGTCCGCTGCGGTGATCTGAGGCTACAGAGTTTTATCTGATGTCAGCAGCGGAGTGTGCTTGAGCACGAGGCAAAAGATTATGAGCTTGTGGCAGCTAGCGCTGTTTATTATTTTTTTTACGTGTGACGTCCCCTGTGTGTGAGGGGATCACAAACTAAAATCAGATCACAAACATTCAGAGTAGAATATGATGAAGGGCGGAAAACTAGCTTTATTCTCTGACATATGCAACATGCTGGATGCATGTTGCAATTGGCGGAGAATAAAGGCAGAAATAATGAATGACCTTTATTATTTAATAATTGAATTTATTAAATAGCCGGGACAATTTAATGACCTTAATTATTTAATGCCAGATTGAATTCCCCGTTTTCATTTTCCCCAAAATAAGCCCTTTATGTCTTTATGGTCGAAATATCAGAAAACCTTAGGCTATATAAATGTTTATGAAAGCGAGGTATATAGTGCTGGCAGATTTATCTCTTACTCCAAGACCTTAAAATGCAGGTAAGATGGGCCGGAATGAGAAAAATATATATCAAACTATATCGGCATAAATGCAGAATATGGAGAAAAAACATGACAAACGATGCTATTGCTGTTCTCAAGCTGGTTGGCAACGTCGCTTCATCTCCCAGTGAAACTGCTTGCCAAAGTCACCCCATTTGAGGCAACCGATAGCCATATATAATGATCATTAAGTAATTCATTTCGGCTTATAGACCTAGCCTAGCCAACTTAGACAAAGTTATGAATAGCAAGCTTATGCAGTTGAGAATTCATCGCTAGTCTTTACTCAAACATGCCAAAAAGCCTTATACTGGATTTGTTAACGGGTTTCTTATGCATGAAACAAGAATCGAGAAAAAAGTGATTTGCGGATGATTGCTTCCACCCTGTGGCAGAAGAGAGTGCAGCAGTTCATGGCACATTGGAAACAGACTTCAGATGCGCTCTTGCTTCATTATATGGGTTGCATTTGTTTGTCGATTGACTGGGAACGGCAATGTGTTCGGGAGAGGTATTAACGGTTTTAAAAAAAATGTATATTGCCCAACCCTAATAGATACCCGTTAATACAGGAGAACTAATGCTACTTGCCACGGTACTGACCTGCCATCAGTGGCTGTACCGGGGGAGCGATGGCTGTGAAGCCCAGCGTCGCTATGGTCGAAGGAACATATGCAGATCCTGTCGATGGCAGAGCCTGATGACTGGGGGAGGAGCCTGTCGTCGTGGAGACTAATGGCAAAGTGGATGGGACCCCTGGAGTGGACTGCACATAGGTGATCCTACATTTAGGATAGAGCGAGAGAGAAAGAGAAAGCAAAAGGCAAAAGATGACATTTGAGCAATGGTAAATGTCAAATATCACAGTAGTTGCTAATATCAGTGTAATTATATGTGTATTATACCTGTATCAGAGATTCCTTGTCCTCAACAACTCTTGTGTGCTTTATTATAATAGAATGTAGATATAGTGTTAGTCTTGGTATCTTACCAAGTGCTGGTTTTTGACATTCATGCAAAGGTATTAGTATTGTTCACTGAAATCAAACCTTCCATTGTCTTGCATGTTTCGCTGGATTATCATAGAATCAGAGACCATTTTGCCAACGAAATGCAGCAAAACACAGAAATGAATTACAGAAACCGACCATTAGCATCGTAGAATGGCCGCTAATACTACTATTACTACTACTACTATCTATGCATAAACTGTTAAAAAGGTAGAAGTCTCTGATAAAGGCCGAAACTGAAAACAACAATAGTATGTTCATTTAAGGGAGAACACACAACAGGAGATGAAACAGGAGAGAAGTGAACAAGACACGCTAAAATGGAAAGAGGAAGAGACAACAAACTGTTGCATTAGGGTTCAGAGGGCGAGTGTGCATCAGAGAGTGTGTGTGTGTGTGTGCGTGCGTGTATCAGAGTGTGTGTGTGTGTGTACATCAGAGTGTGTGTTTGTGTGCATGTGCCTGTGTGTGAGTGTGTGTGTGCATCAGAGTGTGTGTGTGTGTGTGTGTGCATCAGAGTGTGTGTGTGTGTGCGTGTGTGTATCAGAGTGTGTGTGTGTGCATCAGAGTGTGTGTGCATGTGCGTGTGTGTATCAGAGTGTGTGTGTGCATCAGAGTGTGTGTGTGTGTGTGTGCATCAGAGTGTGTGTGTGTGTGCGTGTGTGTATCAGAGTGTGCGTGTGCATCAGAGTGTGTGTGCATGTGTGTGTCTGTGTGTGTGTGTGTTGCGTAGGCGGCAGGCGGAGGCAGCCGGGCCACCAGCAGTATGACTAACGGTGCACCACCAGCTCCAGAGCAGCGCTGAACCACTGGGGTTTAAATCAGGCGGCAGCGTCGGCCCCACTCAGTCGTGAACAGACCTCTATGGTCCAGGCATCTACAGCCCGGGCTTCTGGAGTCAGGCTCACACTGCCATGAGAGGCGACACATGGTCCAGTCCCGCTGGTTATATCCCCGCTCAAGCGTTGTACCACATATGGTAATCGCTTTAATGAAGATGTATCTATTAAAACCTGCACTATGCATCTTTTTCACTCCACGTTCATTTACTTTTGCTCCAAATGACTTGAAATTGAAAATATTCAAATCTCGATCCACCCACAAATCAGTCAACCCTGGGATTGTTCATTCTCTAACATGTAAAAGTATTTAGAGAAGAATAAAACATAAAATATAATTTCAATAAAATTATAAATAAAAAACCTAAATAAAACAGCCATTAACAGGCCAACTTGTAAGTGGAGATAAATCCCAGTAGAGGTGGGTGGGGAACACAACCAGACTAAGTGAATGCAGATCAGAGTTGTTCCTTTATTTGCCTTTGTAGTGTTGATTTCACCCTGCCTGGGTGGGACCTTTCTCACAGCAGTTCACACAAACCGTTACAAGCCCTCTGTGAGCCAGAGGTGTGTGTTTCCTGTTGTAGTGTGTTTAACGGTACAGATGTGATGCGTGTGTCAGAGCTGGTCAAGCCGAGGGGAATTCCCATGAAGCTGTGCGTTTCTAGGGTTGAGTACTGATTCAGCAATAGAAAATGTGACGACATAGTACTGTGAACATGATGACTAAGAAAGTTTAGATATTGCATCAAATACCCAAATAAATATACAAATATAATAGGATTAGATGTATTATATTAATATGATTACAACAAAGACTCAAGAATCAAATATATTTCATCATACTACATATGAAAGATGGACAGTGGGAGAAATTAACAAACTATCTACTATCTAACTATAACTAACCCCACTTTTAATAAGAAGAGGACATTTAAACCTCACCATGATACCCCCATTTAAATTGTGCAACCCCTACTTGTGTGTGTGTGTGTGTGTGTGTGTGTGTGTGTGTGTGTGTGTGTGTGTGTGTGTGTGTGTGTGTGTGTGTG
>JAOPJO010000008.1:4306076-4317015 GCA_027123675.1 Molva macrophthalma | reverse complement strand
CCCCCCCAGGCGTGATTGTGGCATGCCAGGGATTAATTCATGAATCACTGACAAGAAAAATCAGCTGCAAGCTTGTTTTGGAGAGAGGTGGTGGGTGAGGGGTGGAAGGGAAGAGAAAGTTTCCTCTAAAAGCTTTTAAAAATGGGAAGGAGGAACTAGACTGCTCTGAGCAATGAATGAATATAGGAAGGGGTGGGGGGGAACGACAACGGAAAAAAAACCTTGGGGGCTTTGGTGACCAGCACAAGTCAGCAGAGATGCCTTTTCTTGGTCTGTCTGTGCCTTTCCAATTTAATAAGCAAAAACAGTCTAAGGAATGCAGATTGATAAGAGTGCAAGGGTTGGGGTATGAACACGGTAGAACCTGCATGACATTGGTGAAATGGTCTGTTCTCATCAGCAGAGTCACCAAATACGGCTCAGGTCCAACCAGACCGTCAGACAGTAAATGGCAAGAAAATGGCTTTCATTTTAAGGAAAAGACACACTAATCACCCCTTCTCCAGAGGTGCTTTCCCTCTGTGGGAGTCGGCACAATGTCCTTTGATACAGGTGTATTATGCTGGGTCCTTTGATACAGATGAATTATCGGTTTGGTGAAGGTGGCACAAACAAATCCTTTCTCAGTGTGTCCCTTGGCTTACCTGAATGCCAAGAGAGAGAGGGTGGTCCTAAACCAGCGGGACTGTAAACAATAGCGTCCTCATCGTTCTCCCTCCCTAGTTTTCCTGCAGGCAGCGTGTATTTGTATGGTTGACTAAAAGGAAAAAAACAGCTCCCGGCTGCTGTTGCCTTTAAGAGTTGTTTGTTTTGTGGAATTTACCTTCATGAATAACCATGGTTACTCCGCTGCTCATTTACAGAAAATCAAGCTCTTAAAAAGGCGCCCTTGTCTTGGACATTGATTGCATAAATGTGGTACATTACGGCGTATTTTTGTTTCAAACATGTTGTGCAAGTCTGCTCTTAGATAGAATAAATGTGTACATTCAAATTTACTTTTCTTTAATTATTATTTTCTTTTTATTATTTTCTTTTTTAATTGTATTCCTTTTCTTCAATGTGACCCGTTTCCAGTCAGCAGATGACGTGTTTCGGTTATACGACTTCTCGTCTACCTGTTGAAATTATTTTATTGTAGTTATAAAGAAATATATGCCAATTGAAACACAGTCAGGCCAGATTGTAATTGCTTGTTGATCACGTTGCTCAGGGCGTTATGGCTTCCTCCTGTCTGCTTAAACGAACCCCATTGAATTGCATTAGGTAAAATCAATGCCCACGCTATTTCATTAACGTGTCTGGTACCGACAATAATGCTAAATGGATTTTCTTATGCACTGCTTGAACACATGGACGTAAATGTATGTTATTTGTACTAGTAATATTTGTCTAGTAATAGTGCAGTGCGTAATATCATTACCTATCCGAATAGAGGATAATGGCCCTGTAAACCTACTTGTAGGTACAGTTTGTTGCTACCAACTCATAGCTATCGGGCTAATTACCACTGATAATGCCCATACAAGCGATTGATAATGCAGCAAGAAACTGGTGGACCCATGCAGCGAAATTATACAAAAATAAACCAGCATGGGAGTGCAGCTCACAATGTTAACAATGTGGCCTCCTCTCTGCTATCTGACTGTAATCTTGGTAACAGGCCAACCTCCAGGGTGAGGTCATCAGCAGGAGATCACAGGGGAGTCGTGCACTATCTGCTCCGCTAGCAGATAGTAGCTTTAGTGCCATACTTTATAGCCCACAAAAGGAAATGTTTGCTTAGAGAAGTACATGCCAAAACAACACAAACAACATCTAGAAGGCTGTCTTTCTGGAATGGTTACTGGAGATTGTTGAAGAGGGAGACTATGTTTGGGAGGGTGAATGTTTTACTAGCACAGTTAGGAGTTAACCATGAAATAAAATGGTAGGGGGAGAAGAATTAGCAATAGTCCAGAAAACCGAAAGCCAAGATAGATGAGGGAACCAGGATGAGAAATGTGTAAAGAAAGACACAGAATAACACATTAGAAGGGAGTGCAGGGGGAACACCAATTACACAAGCAAGAGAAAATAAGAACTTGGGCCTTGGGGGAGGTTGGGATTAGAGCAGGGAAATGAGATGTGGCATGGGCAGTTTGTATAGGCTAAACCAGAAACTCTGAGGTTGACAAAGGTGAAAGAGACAGCCAGGGAATTTAACAGTAAGACAGAAAATGGGTGAGGGAGAGAGTGTGAAAGAGAGAAAACTAAGGCAAGGGAGAGAGCTGATTTTAAGGAGTGTAAGAGGACTTACAGACATTCCAATTACAGAAGGAGAAGCGGAAAATTGATGACTAAGGAAAGGAAGAGAGAGGGGGAGAGAGAGAACGCCGGAGAACAAAGAGGGGGATGAGTGGAGGTAAGGGAGAGGGACGCAGCCAAGAGACAGCAGCTTACCGAGCAGATGGATCAATTATAGGGACCAAATTACCAAGAAAAGGAAGTAGGAGCATTAGGGTAGGGAGTAAACAGAGACGGGGAGTCGGAGGGGGCGATGGAGGAATGTGCCCGGAGTGTAAAATAGATGTTAGGTCGCCAAGCAGACCGATAGGGGAGTCCAGGAGTGGAGCAGAAGGGTGTCGGCCAAATGGAGGAGACACCAAAACCCTGGTTTTCCAAACACAATGGTGGGACAAGCCGTTTTTAGGCAGGATTGGCACGGCCCGTTGACAACACTTGAGACGACAACAGCACTAGAACTGGTTACTGCCAGTAGTTTACTTTGCATTGCTTCTGGGAGAGTACAAACGTCTCTCCAATTTCAAAGCTACAGGGATATTGTTTCAGTGATCATGTAGTGTGCCAGCAATGTTTTTCTAAATAATACAATAAAAACTTAGTCACTGCCATTGAAAGGATTGAATGGAAATATAGATATCAGAATGGTCTCCATCTCGAAAGGCTACCAGATGAGTCCATGCACAACGGAGGATAAAAGGCATTTTGTGATTGAGGAGTTTTGATTTCATTTCTTCTTTCGTTACTTTTTTAAAAAATGGTTTATTCAATGTTTTAAAGTCGCACGTTGACCTATTGGCCAGTCCGTCATGTTCCATCAGGAAGCTTGAGTAAAATAAAAACAACGACAAAACCCTTGGGTGTCTGGAAAGGTTTTCAGGGACCTGACTTTATACCTACCACCCACAGACCTGACAAGGCCCCATCACACCAAATTCAATTTCCTCCCCTGGCTGCCTTGTCCACTGCAGATAATAAGTATGAATTTGATTTGACCTTGTCAAAGTCAGATGTGTGTGCGTGGGAGGGGTGGGTGGCAGAAAAGGAGCACGGCTCTGTCAAGTGTGCGTGTCTTAATATGTCTGTGTCCATGCCATCCCTGGTCCATGTCTTTCAGCAAATATGAGGGGTAGCATGTTTTATTGTGTAGTGTTGGTATGCGTGCCAAGGGGAAAGCATTCATGTTCAAACAAGTAAAGGGCAAATATGTGATGCTGTAGGTTACACACATGTTGGTCTTGTTGGTTGTAGGTGGGAGAGAAAAGGGGGAGGGATTGTGTGAAGAAAAGAACAGTGGAACAGACTTGAAAAAGAGCGGCAAGGGGGTGTGATTGGTAGTCGACAAGAAGTACAGAGGGTGAGAAAGAGAGACAGAGAAGTAAGGCAAGGGGGAGAGCGAGAGAGATGTTTCACCGTGTTGTCCAGTCCCCAGAGCAGGCCTTTAAATGTTTTCAATAACACATAAGGGCACTGCATCATCCACCAGTCAATACGAGATCAATAACGCGAACCACTGCCCTTCTGCCTTGCACACTACATTTAGACACATTAAGGTGACTGCTAATGAGCTGCATGGTGGGGGATGGGCAGGCAGGCACGTGCCGAGGACAGCACCAAGGGCCTCCAAGTTAAAGGGCCACGGAGATCTGTAGAGTACACTACAGTGTTTTTGGTAAATAAAGAGACAAGAGGTGGAGAGGGATTATAGTGTGCTCTTCAGCTATCAATATTGAAGAACGTTTGCGTCGGCAGTCCTCTGCCGTCTTACCACAGAGAAGGTATTTTTTTGGCGCATGAAACTGTGTGTAGTGATTGTTAATAAGAGGAAGCAGGAGGTGATGCCTCCACATTACAAATGAGCAGGGGAAGTCTTAAGTCTTCCTGGAGCGCATCAATCGCTCTCCAAATCCTCCTTTATCCCCTCTGCCAAGATGTCATGGTGAGGAATTTAAAAGATGATGTCATCCTAAATCTTACAACCCAAAAAACTGCATTGACCATGCTCCCAAACTATAACTACATTGGAGATCATAAGGAACCCATCTTGAAGACCATTCAATTACGACTATAACATTTTCAGAGTAAGCCAAAGCAGAGTTTGGCTGCTTCAATGAGTCTCCGATTGGTATTTCTGTCACAAAAGGTAATTTGCAGGAGAGAAAATGGGTTACCTACACCCTTACCTCAAAATCACCCATACATTGCATCTAGTGATTTAGAGACACAAGGTCTAGGCCTAGTCTTTGATATTAATCACAGTTGCAGCGGAACGTAGTGTGGGAGTGTTTGTGTGACTACAAACTTCTGCACCCGCCGTATGGCGTTATTTTTCCATCGAAGAAGGCTGAAATGCCAGTAAGCCATTGCAGCAAATTGTACTGCTTTAAGATCTATTAACTGGGAATTCTTGCATTTTGGATAGAAATTGTACCCCAGAAACTGCGGTCAAACTACCCTATGTATACGTTTTTGACACCCCTCAGCTCAGAAAACCCATTCATCTTAATGACACCTTGGCATTCTTTCTAACGAAGGCGGGGGAAGGCTGGATTTCTATTTGTTTTTCTTTGAAAAAAACAGGACTGACTCCGGTAATCTGGCAACCCTCTGAGACAAACACAAACATCTCTGTGGGGTGCTCTCAGTGTGACCTCACTGTGGGTTGCCATTTCTGCCAGCTTGTACAAGTGGGAGGAAGGCGGGGGGAGACTAGAGAGAAGCGCTTAAGACTTGGGGAGTGAGCTGCCATGGAGCTGTCCTGTTTTGGCACAGTCAATGCAGGAAAGCCACTATCATTAACTTTCAAGCGCAAGAAAAGCATACTTCTCCTTTAACAGAGTGTAAATTGAGCAGGGGGTGGTTAAAGAAAAACTGAAAGCTGGGTTCGGCGGGCAGAGATAGCAGGGTTGGTGGTGATTGTGACATGCGCTTCTTCAGAGGAAACATTAATGCGTGTGCACACACTCACATGCGCACTCACAGAGCTGGATGATTAATAAGGGTGGTACCCGTAGGACACGCTGGAAGTCAGATGACATTCCTAATAATGACATGTCAGGCTGCAGAGTGTGTGTGGGATTGCGTGGAGAAGTAATTGCACTTGATGGTCTTCTTTGGTTAATAGCAGTGGTTGCGAAGCATTACGATGCAGCAACTGCTGTTCATTGACTTCCCTCTCGGGGGACATCTATCCTGTGTGATAAAATTTGACCAAACTGACAAAACTCTAATGATGGTGGACATTGGGGTGTTGTCTTTCTCAATCAAAACAAGACACAGAGCAAGACAAATTACTTTGCCATTAATCATCAAACAATACTTACCTATGTCAACATTTGAAATGTAATCATTTTAAAAACATAAAAGGGAGGGATTACATTGATTCAACCCATTTAACGAAGCAAGAAGATTTCCTTTACATCTGTTGAAGTACTCCCAGTTTTTTTTTTTGTTTGTTTTTAAAATGGAGCCTTCATTGCTTGATAAGAGGTCCTCCTCCAAGTATCTATTCAATATTTCCACTTGCCTAGCCTAAATAGAGTAAATACAAATCTGACTTAATCAAAAGGCTCATTGGTTGAGCCTTCAATTAGACTTCACTGGTTGCCAGTTCTACCGTGCCAATGGACCAGTGATGTGGTGCAAATCAGGGCACGAAGAGACAAAGTTACTCTCCCGTCTCCATTTACGCCGTAAATTAAAAAACACACTTTTATGTCTAAATCAACTGACTGATTAAAACAGGGGAGGCTGGTATTGATCCCCCTTTACAACAAGACTTTGCCCAGAGAATATCTGCATGCACGAGGGTGTGTCAGCTCATGTCAAGACCAATGATGCGTCCAGGCGCAACGAGAGAAGACACACACACACACATCTGACCTTTTCACAATCCGTCTGGCATTTACAGGGCCAGTGCGAGAGGGCTAGGACAGCTAATTTACATAATGACAGAAGCCCCCTCGACTGCCATTAACACAAAAATCACAGAGGGTCCAGCACCCCTCATTCTACTGCCCTCGCACTAATGAGATACTAAGGACAATCACTTTTTCACCATTTTTTTCCTCCCCTTCCTTTATTAGAGGGGGAAACTGAAAATAAGAAATACTTATCTCCTCACATAATCCATCAATGACATTCCTTTTAAGTAGACACTCGGGCAAGTGAGGAAGGTTCCAGATGTGTGAAGATTGCAATGTTCTCAGTACAAGGAACAAGTATTTCTTTATTTTTTCTGTTCAGTTTGTTACCCTTGTCATGATATGTTTGTTAACAAAGCAGAGCCTAATTACAAATACAAAAAAAAATGTTTTACTTTCTTATTGGCAAAATCCATAATAATAATAAATTGATTCTGGCTCAGTATTGTCTGTCTAGCAAACTTATTTTGGATGTTTCACTGGTGGTGACAACAATACATATTTTCCAGACAGCCAAAGTGCATTGCAGAACAAATAGGCTTACAGTGGAGGAGGTGTAATAAATATCAGATTCTAACATTTGATAGTTTAAACTTTGCAATATGGAAGCTATAAAAATCTGATCCTGTGTGCCATTTAAAAAAAACAATTATTAGATGGTAGGTAAAACACTACACTTTTATGTGACAGGTCATTTTAAAACCACACATTTATTTTCCCCTTGTATGCCTCCTTGTTTCAAACAGTCATAAACAGTGAGGCCTTGAGTCCAAAGGGAAGCAGAGAGAGAGAGAGGCATCTGAATAACGAACCAATGACTAACAGCACTCAAACAAAAGCTGTAGACGGGGCAGAATGAAGGGTATCAGTGGAAATAAAGGTCCAAAGAACAAGGCCTCCTGTATGCGGCGGGGGAGATGGGGGCAGGGCCATGGCGGAAAAGAGTGGCTTGGGGGGGGCGGGGGGTTTGTCTCCTGTCTGAATCTGCTGCTGTGTGATTAGAACACAATCCCACCCTCACCACCACGACCCCCCCACCCCATTTCCTGCACCAGGCCCCAGAGGAAACCACCTGTTCTTGTGCCGGTTGAGGCGGTATTTGTTGTAAAAGACTGAGGTTGCTGTATCAAGGTTAAGGAAATAAGGGGCTGGCTTCTATGTGGATTCGGGGGGGAAATATGCTGGGTGTCAGGGCTGCGGGTCCCCCGACACCATGACCCTGCATTTCCACTGGTTGCTGGGCCAGACAGCCCACCCACCCCCCCTGCACACAGCCTATTCAGCCAAAAGACAACACAGGACTGGACACACTGGCCCCTGCATCCCCCGCCCCCACCCCGGCACTGCCAACAGCCCCCGTCCTTCCTTCATAAAAAAGAAAAAAGTGTATCCATGGTAACGGGTCAAGCCTTTGTGACCCACATATCAGGCACTCAGAAACTTAATTGGGAGGGGCTTTACAGTGTTACTTCAAAGCCCACCTCCTCAACTCTTTAGATTCCCATGAGTGTAATATGTGCCCTACTTAATTATAAAAAAACAAGCATCTGCTGTGAAAATTTGACACAACAACACATGCTTAGGCTGATAATAGTATTGAGTGGAAGTTTTATTCAGCAAAAATATCAAATTGGAGTCGTTACTTGCAAATAAAGCTGACTATGCCTAACAAGTCTAACGTTTACGTAATGCCATTTCCCACAAAAAAGGAGCACTGAAATTGCAGTTTAACTATTTTGAGAGGTTTATGCAGATATTTTAAATGAAAGAAAGGATAAAGCCATTTCATTTGACCTGGTTTAACAAGTATTTTCCCTATTTTATAAATATGCAAACATCTATTTTTTGTTTTTCCCCCTCTCCCTCACGCAGAGTATTTACTGTAAATGGGTCTGGACATAAAAAGGTCCATTGCATGAATAAATCAAAAGGGATTGCATTTATAGATACGCTGTTTCACAAAACAAACAACCAACACAAAACAAAAAGTAGACTAGTCCTAGAGTGCTGCTCTGCCAAAAAGTTAGACCTAGTTTAACATTGTTGCCCTGATTATCAAACATAACACAAATAACCACAATACAATGACGTAGAAGGAATGTTTAACTGCTTCAGGGCAACGTTTATTCATATGCAAATGAGAGATAGTTATTTATTTTAATCTTTCCCACGTTATTGTATCTTTCCCACCGGGTGCAATGCTATGTCTTTGCACATAGACGGAAAACAAATTATTGATCCGAGTTACAGAAACCTAAAAATACTGGTTGACGCGGTATGATTTATAATGGCCCACTCACTAGAGTAGAACTAGGTAAACACAAATGTTTGTGGAAGGTTTTATTTTTCATTTATGTGAATAATTTAGTTCAGTTGCTCGACCCTGGTGTGGATGACTGTACATTAAAAGCTACAACTGGCTTCCATTTCTCTCAACCGACCTGGAACTAATGGAGCTCGAGGTATGAATACAAAAATAAGAAGGGGGACGTAAATAAATCAAATGATAAGAATGCTTTCAGTTTAACCAGTACCAATGACACGACGTGGCAAGGACTCGTGTCGTTTCTGCTAAATACTAGCTTAATAACATTCACCTCGCAAGGCACCTGGGAAAAACACCTTGCTCCTATCAGCCACACCTTAGTGAAACTAAACATGGCGTTGAGTCACCGAAACCAGGGTCACAAACAGAGACCAATACCTGCTTATCGAAAACCCAATTCCAAAATAAGATGTATTACAAAATCTGAATCAGAATCTCAAGTACCAAATATTTTTTTCTTTCAACTCTGTATTAAGAATGCAAGGTGTTGAATCACCTGGACATTTTGTTGTAAACCGCCCTGACAGGTGGTTAGTTTGCATAATTTCCGCATAACATGAAGGATAACATATATAAAAGACGACTTGTCTCGCATATGTTGTTAATCATCCAACGATTCACAAAACAAACTCTTACCGTGAATAAATAAAAACGTGGCCAAGATGACGAGTCCTGTGTTTTTGGAGGAGTCATGGCAATTTCCAGCGTAATGTCTCGACATGGCGATAAAGTCCCTTTTCAAAAATAAAAAGGGCAGTCAATGTATCGGAATACGAATAATGTACCGAAACACCTTAACAGAGGACAAACGCTGGACGCTATATCTGAGCCCAGACTTTACCCCCGGCAGAACTTGGGAGTATAGGACACCTCAGAGGTCCGACGAAGATTATCCGCTGCGAGCGTCCTTTACTTGTTTTTCCGTTCTTGTATTGAGTCTGTTTTGAATTGAAAGCAGGTGAGATCCAATGCTTTTAAAGTGGCTCCTCCACGACGGGTGCAATCAATGTTGTGGAAAATCGTCCGCGCGCGCTCCACCAACTAGTTCCTCTGAGTCCAGCGCGAGCTAGCTCTCTCTGCTGTCCAACTGGATGAGTGACTGTGTGATGTCATCAGATAGCCCAGCGTCAGTCTTTCTGACAAATATAAAAACAATTAGACGGACGCCACCATACATGGCGATTTGAAACAACTTGTTGACGGAGAATAACCCATTTCTGGACACATCATGTACACGTAAAGAAAATAATAGTATTAATTCGTCACATTGTGTGTCGTGTTCGGAAGATTAAATTATATATTATTTTACCTTCATACATGTTATATATTTTTTTTAACTATAAAAATGCTGACGTTATCTTATCAACATCCACAATGGAATTGTCGAATTGTCAAATTAATTAATTTGGTCATTTAAGCTAATACATAGTACAAGTATGGAACATATAGTCCTACAAGAATATGGAAATAACACAATTAGGATATAACCTAATTCAGCAGTTATATTGGTGTTACACGAACTACGTGGAAAACGAAGAGCATATCGCCCCCTGCTGTGCACAGATCCGTTAGTAGAAGCTTAATCCGATTTTAAAACATGACGACGCGATCGATACATATTCGTTGATAATTACCACAGTGTAAAACCAGCAGCGGACACTAACAACGCTTCACAGTGAAAACTTATTTCACATAGCCCTTTTATTAATTTATTAGTTCTCCGTTGTAGGGAATGTATCCCCACATTGTATCAGAGTCTGTCCTATTTTGTATGTGCACAGAATTCTGGGGAAATTATCTGGTTTATATCTAATCCCTATTCCCATGAGCAGACGCTCTAATTAGGCCTATCTTCATTATGAATTTTTTTTTCATATTTGCCTCTCCCTCTATTTCCGCTGGAAATTACCACATTTTATTATGGATTCACCTCTTGAAGTTTGTAGAAACCAGAGACCACTTTCTCAATAAGCAAAGTGAATCCAGCATTTAAATATGGAGAGGTCACACGTTTGAACAAACAATTCACGTTAATAAAGTTTGGCTGAATTGTTATTTTTCATATTTGTGTGTGATTCTGTTGCCTTTTGTGTTCCAGTGAGGCTGCATTCCCACATGGAGTTTAGTATCAAAATGAATGTGTCCTGCTGACACCTCCCATTTAGCCCATTAAGGCCCTAGTAGTCTCTACTTTCATTTGTACATCCATTTCACTTCTGTTCCATGCAACACTCCCATCCAACACCTTTTTTTCTTCTTCTTCTGATACCACTTTACTCTTAACTCTACCTCACACACGCATTTACAGTCTTCTCTTTCATGTTGGTCTCCCTCTGTGTCTCTCTCTCTCTCTCTCTCTCTCTCTCTCTCTCTCTCTCTCTCTCTCTCTCTCTCTCTCTCTCTCTCT
>JAOPJO010000008.1:4280619-4292312 GCA_027123675.1 Molva macrophthalma | reverse complement strand
TCGAGCGGTTGGACCGATATGCAAATTGGAGGGGGTCCAGGGAGGGGGGGAGGGCAGACTTGATGTGATGCATGACTAGCCACTCGAAGCACTTCATGAGGATAGGAGTAAGTGCAACCGGACGGTAGTCCGGTACGGTAGATGTAGTCTTGTGTGTGATAATGAACATGCTTGTTGCAAAGTCCTGTGGGTGAGAGTGGGAGTATATGTTTATATGGGCCCTTCTCTGTCCACAGGTTACATCTGCAGCAGTAAGTTGGTGCCCGTCAGTCAGTATGTGGGAACGGTTCTGATCTGTCTTCTTGGCGTGGTCTGTCTTAGAGGTGAGGCTACAACCTTTTCATAAACCATCAAGGCCTGCATGTCTTATCCTCTGATTTCAACCAATGCTGTTGCATACAAATATCATTTCCATAACCTTGAGATGGTTGCATAAGGTGTGCTACAGTACTCCATAAGCATATAAAGTAGTTTCTCAAGGCAACGCAACACACTGGATGGTGTCTCTGGTGTTGCTTAGTGCAGTACACAGTCCTCCATCAGTCCTTCCCTCACTCTCTCATTGTCCTTTCTCGTACATGATTTTGTGTAGGCTGGGGAAGATGGAAGAACTCGGAGTATGTTCAGTTCATTTCTATTCTGGAGGAAACCAGGAAGAACAACACGCCTAGTAACAAGGTGAGGCTAGGATATTTTTGTTTCGCTTTCTTTTTTGATCCTGAAGTGGTTTAACAGATTTCCAAGAAATTCAACAGAATGATAAGGGTTGAGGTCAGAAAGGATTATTTGTCCATAATTCATGCTTTTCTTCTCTGTTGTAGAAAAAACTGAGATGCTTTGATTTTGACTTCTCCTTCTGGCCTGTGGACTTCAGCTGGACAGAATTCAGTAATCCGTAAGTTTGAAGGTTTTTTCAGACGGCATTATACAGCATACAAAATTGTACTATACATCACTACCAAGGTAAACACGCATCCTGTGGTATGTGCCTGTGTTACTGATCACCTTGTGACCGCGTGTGTGTGTGCATGGGTGTGTATTACAGGAAGTTGTCCAAGGCAGGTGTTTCTCTTCTTAAGCCAGAGACCAGGCTGAGAGGTGCAGCAGATGGTGTCCTCCAACAGGTCCGCACTCTACCATGCCACGTGATCAGGTACACCTACACTGCATCGCATTACACTGCATTCTCTCCTTCTAGAGTAAAATTCCCATTAAAGCCTTGCGATTTCACGAGCAACTGGACAATGGGGATTTTAATGATGCGGCGTACGACCTTCGTGGACATCTTATTCTACACTAGCCTAACAAAAAAACGCTGTTCCTTGAGTGTCACCATGATCTCTCTATATCCCGCCTGTGCTGCAGTTTCCTCATCGCCCACTCGTTTGGGAGGAGGATGCTCTACCCGGGCTCCGTGGGCCTGCTGCAGAAAGCCATGAGGCCGATGCTTCAGCAAGGCCAGGCCAAGCTCATCGAGGAGGTGACCACCACCACCAACACCACGTTGTTAATCAACACATAGTGATGAAGACTGCAGACACACATCCTCAGCTCCCAGCCTCTGACACCTCTTCCCACTGTTGTGTTTTCTTTCCAGTTTGATGGCCAGAGGAACAAGCTGGTGGCCTGCGATGGCAATGAGATTGACACCATGTTCGTCGATCGGAGGAGAGATGGAGGGCCAGGCGGAAGGACTCTGGTAAATGTGTCTACGGTTTCTGTTGTGATGTGGGAGTTGAGCCTATAGATTTTAACGTATTCATTGATATTCATTGATTCATTAACTTTTTTTAATCATTATTTAGGTCATCTGTTGTGAGGGGAATGCAGGCTTCTACGAGGTGGGCTGTATGAACACTCCGTTGGAAGGTGGGTTAACATCAACTTTGCAAATGTCTCTAGCTTAAAAATAATTAAAACCTTTTGTGTGTTATACATTTGTTTATCTTCTGTTGTGTGTGTGTTGGCTGCTGCAGGAGGCTATTCTGTACTGGGATGGAACCACCCTGGCTTCGGAGGCAGCACGGTAAGCAGACCATTTCAGTGCATAACCGACATGAGGGTATTAAAGTTTCATACATACGATTTGGATTCGTCCGATTCTGCATAACTGAGCCATGCCCCTGTGCCTCTCGTTCTACACGTGTTTTAATTATGTACATGCGTGTTCGGCAACATGAATGTTCTTTGCTTTACCCCCCGTCCCCCAGGGAGTCCCGTTCCCCCAGAATGAGGCCAATGCAATGGATGTGGTGATCCAGTTCGCAATGCAAAAACTGGGCTTCCAGCTCAACGACATCATTATTTATGCGTGGTCCATAGGAGGATTCACAGGTATGTGAAGAATAAATAACACACATCTGATATGTTTTTATCTATGCCATTATGATAATCATACTTCTCGTCAATCATAAGTTCTGACTCATCTTTTTTCTTCATTTCCTTTCACATTCTCTCCTCCAAATTCCTGCTCCCATTTTTATCCTATCATAGCCAGTTGGGCTGTGATGTCATATCCGGAGCTCCAGGCGGTGGTGTTGGACGCATCCTTTGATGACCTCCTACCTCTGGCCCTGAAGGTCATGCCTGCCAGTTGGAGTAAGTCCATCCTGATGGGGTTGAATTTCATAGGTTCACTAAGAACACAACCACACTTAACCACTTTTTGTAATGTAAATTGAGTTTGAGAAAATGTAATGTCCTCTATAGAAGTGTACTTGGCTTTTGTGGCACTGTGGTTTTACAATAGAAGTACAACGGAGCTAGACAATGAAATGTGTGTGACATACAAGCTTAAAATAACAAATGGAAAATAATGAAGAATGAATGAAACAGACAGGGCCTAAGAGTGCTCTCTTACCAAGTTATGTTTCATATTCGATTGTTGTTTTTGTATTTTCAGCACCGCTGGTACAACACACAGTCAGGCAGTACATGAATCTGAACAACGCAAAGCAGCTCTGCCAGTGAGTTGAATACAAAGACTAAATGACAGCACCCAACCATAGCAGCTAAGGACACACTGCAGTTCTGAAACGGGATATCTCCTTATTTTCTCTCCTTTATTTGTAGAGCCCATTCCATGCTAAAAATCTAGAAAGACACCTGGTTTCTGAAGGGACTTTCAGGGAATAATTTAGCACAATAATTTAAACATGTGGCAGAGATTGATTCATGGTGAGCCTGTGCAGTCTATTAAAAATGTAAACAAAAGCAGAGAAGGCTTAAATAATAAGCAGTAAAAAGTAACAAGAGACACTATAGTGTGCATTTTTCCCACCAGCGTCTACACATGAGTGTACTGCACATTGGAAAATATACAACTAATGGATATTGTATGAATGCAGAATGGGTTTTCTAACACAAAGTCTTTATCATCGGGACTTGAGCTTGGAAGCTCCAAATTAAACTAATGTTTCAAATTACGCTCGGCGATTGCTGAAGAACCAAAGTATTATGAATGAACCTCCTAATTGATATAAGTAAATAAGTAATAAAAACATCTTTAATAATCCCATCCCTGATACAGGATCTTTGAGTCTGAATATGTATGACGATACGTTTAATCTGCAGGAAGCATTACGACTGAGAGCTTCTCCTAGAATGTGAACAGTGTTTGTAAGCGGCTCATTACTTATCTCCCAGGTACCAGGGACCAGTGTTGCTCATCCGAAGAACTAAAGATGAGATCATCACCACCACGTAAGTGCTCTTTCTATCTCTATCTAGATATATGAAAACACAAAGCTACAGCATGCATATCAGTCTAGGGACCAGTCTAGTCCAGCTGCAGCCTCAGAGTATAAAGCGTTTCGTTGGAAGGAAATTCCCAGGGATGCAGAGTCGGAGGACTGATTGCAGATTGCCTACATACATGTACATGTTTAGAACAGCATGTCCTAGCTCCTAACCCAGGCTTTCAACACAAAAGGTGTTACCTAAACTTAAAACGTAAAGCTACCCTGTACCGATCGTATACATGTTTACTAAAAAATGATATATATATATATATATATATACACACACACACACACACACACACACACACACACACACACACACACACACACACACACACACACAATGTGGATGCTAATGTTGGCATATTCAGTTGAAGACAAGTGAGAGGTTCTAGGTTCTTTTGACGTTGATGATTCGTTTTTTGCTCTGCTCCGCAGGGGACCAGAAGACATTATGTCCAACCGAGGAAATGACCTGCTGCTCAAACTGCTGCAGTTTAGGTAACAGAATAAATGGAAGTTTTTCACCTCCCGGTTCACTTCTTCGCTCTTACCATCAGTTTACTTTTCGTTAAGGACATGCATCATTTGTGTGTATATGTACGATGCTACGGAGCACACTGTAAGAAAGGTGATGTCATTCTGCCTCCCAGGTACCCCAAGGTGATGGCAGACGAAGGAGTCCGAGTGGTCAGACAGTGGCTGGGGGCCTCCAACCCCATAGCAGAAGGTAGGCATGTGGTTGTTTCATTTGTGGTCCATGTGGCATAGAAAAACACAGCCTCATATGTAGGACTGGGCGATATACCGGTAGTAAGAGTTATAGCGGTATATTTTTGAGAGATATGTAGTTGAGACAATATCGCCATACCGGTATACCGTATTATATATTATTTTGATGTTGCCTTGCGAGCGCTATTTTATAAGGCCGACTGCTTCTCTCTGAGCCTAGACAAGCCATGTTCAGCTGCTCAATCCCGCCCCTTACATATACGTAGTGTTCTCCCACCCACTCAACGCATCACAACAAACATTTGAACGAAAACATGGTGGACACGGTGCAGGTGGAGAGTGAGCAGTTGGTGGCTAAGAAAAAGAACAATGGCTCTGTTATTTGGAGGTGTTTCTGGTTTCGGATTAGAGATGACGAGCAAAGCGACGTGATTTGCAAAACGTGCATGAAAAAGGTTACCTCAAAAGGTGGAAACACTATAAATCTCTTCAGCCATCTGCAGCAGAACCATCGACTGCTGCATGAAGAGTGTAAAACTACGTGGTGCTGCAGTGGCAGCCTGTGTCTAGCCCGAAGCAAAGCTTGTTGCAAGCTTCACTAATCAGTGTCGTGCCTTATGACCGTAAAAGTAAGAAGTGGCGCGATATAACTAAGGCGGTGGCATGTATGCTATGTGCAGAAAGAACCTAGCGGAAAGACTCGCTAAAGTGACGCATTTCGGGCTAACAACCAACATGTGGACAAGCCGCACATGCGAGCCGTATATGTGCCTAACCGTGCACTTTATTGAAGACTGGGATATGAAAACAGCGTGCCTCCAAACAAGCTATTTTCCAGACAACCACACGGGTGAACACATTTCCGAAGCTCTACAAGATGCACTACTGAGTACATTTTTGTTATTTGCAGAGGTATGCATGTCTATTAGATCAGAATATAGGCTTATGTAGGCCTGTGTTTTATTATATTTCTGTTTTCTATGTAATACTGTAGCTGTAGGCCTGTTCCAGGGTCAGCCTGTTTTTGTTTACATTTTTGTTATTTGCCTATAAGTGTAGGCTATTTGCACTATAGATTTTCTTTTTTTTCAATACCTTACATGTTTCAAACAGGCAACACTATTGTTTATATCTGTTGTTATATGCACAGCTGTGCTTTGTTGAGCAAAAAAACTAAACTAAACCTAAATAAATGGTTTAATGATTACTTGTGGTGTTGAGCTAAAACTACACACTTTACCCGTTTTGTTCAAAATATCGTTATATCGTATATCGCAATATGAGTTTTGGTCCATATCGCCCAGCCCTACTCATTTGTTAAGGTGTACAGAGGGTAAAACAGAGGTGAGGATCAACTGTTATCCCTTTAATGAGGAAGATTAGCTTGGGTCTTCACTACCTGAAGATTTTTCCTTTGCCGGAGTTTGGAAGGAAGAGATTAGATCAGTTGTTCAGACACCAGCCCTGACCTTTTATTTGTGGTACCTCTCTTCAATCCCCCAGCAGTATGTTAAACTCAGCACTGACACCTGGGCACACCCCGCTCCCCCGCTCTCTGAATATCCATATGCCCTTTTTCAGCATTTGAATCTAATCCGATGATAAAATCCCTAATAAAATATTAAAATGTCAGTGCAAATTGTCATCTGTTCTCTGTGTGTGTGTGTCTATTTCTGGCCCCTTCAATGTCAGTGCAAAATCTTCACCTGCCCTCCACTGTGTGTGTGCGCAGCGTCCGTGTACAGTCACTACGAGGTGGATGATGACTGGTGTGTCTCCGTGCTGCAGTCCTATCGGACGCACAGCGGCAGCGCCTTCCCCTGGACCGTTGGTAATATGCAATTCCACTTCTGACCGCCGCCTTTCATTTTACTCCGTGTTTCACAACCTTGCAGTCAACGGAGATTTGATGATACACATTTTGGATTGAAGTTCACTGCGGCATTGTTATTATGGGCGGATATTGATTTGGTTAAGTGGATATGTTTGGAAGCGGATGCACAAAAATGTTGAACTTAAAATGGGGTCAGGGATTTGAAAAGGTTGGGAACCACTGCCCCAGAGGCTGATCCGTTTACCTTGTCCAATTGTAATCGGTTTTCCATCTGATCATGGCTCTTCTGTTCTAGGGGAGGATATGACACTGGAGTGCAGGCGGCAGCTCGCTCTCTTCCTGGTAAGCAGCCACACTGCTCTCATGCACCCTTTTTGATGCGACAGCCACCTAATCTTATTGGCCTTTAACATTCTTTATTGCAACCCTTCACCAATATGATCAACTTTCCCTTTCTTCAATAAGCTACCTCTTCCTTGTTTGAGCTTGGCTCACTTTTTTTTTTTTTTAAATACCCCAGAAAAAAGACATTACTGCTGAGGAATACTTTCCCTCGTTGCCATAGTAATGCGCTCTCCAGCTGACCGGTGTACTATATTTCCCACCAAGCAGTGTGTTATTGAAGTAATTTAACATCAAACAAATGTCAATGCCATCAATTGCAAATGCTATACACTCATTTCCTGGACAAAGCCTGTTGAATGACGACTTCCTGGTTTAATTAAGCCTTCCTCCAGCCTACCCATCTGTCAGGTAGCAAACGAAAGGCGCGTTTGCACGCATTGTCCACCGTTTCCCCTCACACCCTCTCCTTCTCCATGCCTTTCCCTCTCTCTCTCTCCCAAGGCCCGCAAGTACATGAGGAACTTTGAAACAACGCACTGCACCCCCCTCCCTTTCTCTGAGTTCCACGCCCCCTGGAGCCTGTAGAGGGGCTCCATGGACGTGGCGCCTCATCCATGGATTCAGGAGATGGATGGGGCTCCATGGACGTGGCGCCTCATCCATGGATTCAGGAGATGGAGTACTGTGATTTTCATCTCGGAACTGCTCTAATTCGCACACGTCAAAGTTTGGGGTTTATTTTGTTTTGTGGCATGTGGAAAACATCTGGCACTATTCTGCAAAGTCATAAAACATGATTAAAGAATTAATGCTCCAATTGTAGTCATGCATTTTCACAAATGCACACTCCAGCTCCCTTGTGGTTATTTTTTCCCCCCTTTGGCTGCATTTAAGAATGTAGCTGACAGCAACACTGTGCTGCGATCCCAGCAGTGCACACCACCATCAATAACAGTTATTCTTAATATGGTGTCGGAGAAATCGCTACGTTTGTTTTTACCACTGCAGCCAGTCTTTGTAATTATAATTGTTTTTGTCCTCTAGTTTCTATGGACTTGGCCTCGTACAAAGCTATATCATAAAAACATTTCTCTTGAATTGTATTAAATATGCTCAATAAAGTCAATGGAAAATGGATGTAATTGCCTTTGCAACCGTCATTTGATTCTACTGCATAACACAGTGCACGAGATAATAAATCAGTTACGTACAGCACATAACCCTGGAAGAACATCAGACTAATAAGACGTATTCCATACCACTGAAAATACTTTATGTAACACAAAACTGATTCTTAATAACATACACTGTGGAGGTTACATCATTTTCTTGAAGTTGTCTGTGGCTTCTTTCACTTTCTCAAGTTCAGCCTGGCTTTGTCGCAGCTGCAGGGGGGAAAAAACAGGAAAGGAACAATATTAAAGACTTCATTCATTCTCCTTCCTTCATTCATTCCATTCAATCCCTTTATTCATCAAGTCGGTCTTTGATCCATTCACCACCCCCCCCCTCCTTCCCTGACTCACTCCCTTATGTATTCATTCCAAAGTCCCACTTTGATTCATTCATTATCTCCTCCCGTACCTTCTCAGCATCCTGCTCCTGGACTTTGACTGGCACCTTCTCCTTGTAGTCGTTCTTGGCCATCTTCTCCGTCAGCTTCTCCATCTGTTTCTCCAGCTCTCCCTTCTTGGTGGCGAGCTTGGCCACCTCCTTCTCCACGTCGATGAGCCCCTGAAGTGGGACGCGGAACACAACAGATATAGTCAGTGACACGGGGGCTCGTCACCACGGTGGAAGCAGAGTAGTGGCTAGGGTGTTCCGCTTCCAGCCGAAGAGGTACTGAGTTCGATCCCCAAGGTACAAGCCTACACCTTCTACGGATCCACGAGTGTCAAGCCTTACCTACTTTGTGTCCACACACACACACAATAAATTCACTGTACGCCACCTTGGATAAACACCTCTGCTATATAACTAAATAGTAAATGTAGCTCTTTGAAAGAACACAGGAAGTGAACAGCCTATGAAATATGTTATGGAGCAGAGCTCTCATAATGAACGCCATTACATCATAAGACAAAGTACCATTCGGACTCAAAGGACACAAACACAGAGAGAGGGGACATAAATCTATAGCGCTGCATCCGGTATCAATTCAAATTAATCGTCGCTGCTCACCCACTAATACACAACAAAACGATGATGGCTCGATACCATGCAGGAGCATCCAAACAGAAGAGATTAAACATTTGATGGAGTGTTGGTGCAACCGCATGACAGTCTGGCTGTTTGAATTGGATGCCTGTGCCCCCTCAGTGAAAGGCAGAGGGAAGAAGGTTAATGATGCTGCACAGGCTTATTGCCAGGGAGGTCTCCCTTGAAGCTTCAGTGCAGAGGTAATATAAGAAGTATTCATTATATGGAGACTCTGGTAGCGGGAACACAGAAAATAGGATGACTCAGACACCACGTTGTCCTACGTTAGTCACCCAACATGAATGGAAAACTACTACATTTTTGTAAGATTGCCCAAAAATTACCCTCTTCATTTAATTATAATTGCATTTTTCCGAGGCCCCAACTGCGAGCTCATTGCGTTCCCGGTGACATCACTCTGTTTGGGAAAGCTCCATTATCAACAAGGACATGGTGTGCTCCACACTACCTGTATTCACGCATTCGTTCCTGGGAAGACAGAAATTGACGGACACCTGGGGCGATCAGTTCAATCACCCGACCTTGGGAATAATTATCCATCCAAAAGGTTCTTCGCGTTTCCATTTTCTGTTGAGTGCTGCCACTTAGCAGTGCCCACAAACAGAGCGAACAGGCCACTCAGACCCATCAGCTCCATAATAACCCTTTCCGTGTGGACCGCCTGGACCCTGAGTGCTGCGTGGGAGAGGAGGGAGCTGCTGCTCACCTTGAGCGCCAGGTTGACGGTGCAGCGGTCCGAGGCGATGGCCACGGCGCAGCCCTCGGGCACGGCCTGGTCGGCGGTCACGGCGTGGACAGCCTGGGAGTAGGATAAGGTCTGGATCTGCAGGCTGTATTTCTGCACCAGGGACGCCGTCGCCGGGTCTATACACTGGAGGTAGCCTGGGGGGAGGGGGAAATAACGATAAAACCAAGAAAAATAGATTTAAAATCCAGTGCATTTATAGAGTGCTTTTGTCAAGCCACTTAATCCACTCTCAATCTTGAGACGAGAGCCACCGGCTCTTGAATGACCATAGGGAGTCAGGACCCTGTGACAGAAGGGGCTCTTGGAAAGGACAGAGTCCCCGCCTCGTCCCGAGGCATTGGGGATAATACATAGGCCAGAGGGATGAGCACCCCCTACTGGCCCTCCAACACCTCTACCGCCACAATCTGGTCTCGCATCCATGGATGGACCCGGCCAGCCCTGCTTAGCGTCCAGAGAAACCAGCCGTGCAGTAGGCAGCTAGCCATGGTGCTGGTTAAACATTAGATAACATTAGATTGTGTCGTGGTACTGCGTCAATAAGGATGCAGTATGATGGCATCACGGTCAAAGAGACAAATGCTTCATTCCCTTATTTCAATTGTACGTGTACAATATTTCAGCGCAAAGCTTTTAAAAGATTCTGCGACTATAATTTAATCTTGATGTAATACAAGAAGTAATGCATAATTTATGTGAGACATAATGTGTGTTGTTTGCCTAGCGTAACTGTTACAAATAGCACTGAGGATCTTGCCTGTGTGCATTCGAGAATGTAGTGTCTTGCCAAAATATTAAACTCCGTCTGAGATTTGTCTGGATAACAAAGGATATCCGATAATATCCATTACATTCTTTTTCTGCAGCCTTGGCATTTTCGAAGCACTCCCATGCTGCTTTGGCATTGTGCCGGGGAATATATACTTATGTGCACAAACAACATAAGATCTTCTCTACCTTAAAAAGATGCCAAGTTTCTGCAGATGAAAAGCTGCCACAACACATCACTCGTAGTGATGCCCCTACATCTTGCTCCACACACTGGATTCTGCTTCATCATAACCGAAAAGATATGTGTTGTGAATCAGTGACAACTGCGATCCGATATGATTTTTTGTGTGCGATTTGATCTTTGCGGGTTTAACCTTTGGGGGCAACGCCAGCGTTCAGGTTCTACAGCTCCCTCGCTGCCCTCCCTGGTTTTTCATCTGAATGTGGCTGAACACAACCAAACTAGTTTACATGACTGAAGGCAAATCTAGTGCCTCTCTGAAGGACAGTACCATTAATATGATTACACTAAGATTACACTTTTTCTGGCGTAACCCTTTTTTCCGATTTAGATTTTAGAAGAGACAAAAATTGCGGAAGCAAAGAATCCTGATACTCACATGCATCTCTTTCCCCCCCCCACCCCGAATAGCAAGGTCACTCACATGCTTACTGCCAAACCCCAAACGGGCTTCAATATGGTTCCACTTGGGTAATGACCCATTTCTAGTGCTTCCCTCCCATGGAGACCAGTTTTATGTGGAGCTCTGGTTAAGTGTCTCTAATGCATGCCCACTCACAGCCGCTGAACTGTGTGGCTCCTTCATAGAGATGCTTGGCCTCTCCCTGGCTCAACAGTCTCCTCCTGCCTTCAGTCGAGACAGACCTGTCTGGGCAGTGTGCCTTCCACTGCTTCACCATTAATCCTCCAGTAAACGGAGATATTGCTAACTCCTGTAGGAACAACTGAAGATTGCTTTTTGGTCTTCCTTTGTATTTTTCTGTCCATTATCCATCAGACTCACTTCAGCGATCGTTTATCAGAGCTTAACAAGGTTAATTGTTAATGTTTTACATATGGAGGCCATCGGCAAACCCCTTGTGCCTTCGTTAGGACCATATTATAATTAAACCAGTCACTTAAAAATAATGAATTTCAAGGGCCAGTATACTTAAATAAAATATTAACTTATAATATTAACTTATTAACTTATAATAATATATATAATATGTAGGTGTGTGTGTGTGTGTGTGTGTGTGTGTGTGTGTGTGTGTGTGTGTGTGTGTGTGTGTGTGTGTGTGT
>JAOPJO010000008.1:4268074-4280519 GCA_027123675.1 Molva macrophthalma | reverse complement strand
GTGTGTGTGTGTGTGTGTGTGTGTGTGTGTGTGTGTGTGTGTGTGTGTGTGTGTGTGTGTGTGTGTGTGTGTGCTTACAGTCAGCGCGGGTTCTGGTCAGGTTGTAGTCGGCCCTGAGGGAGCGAATGGTCTTGACGACGGTCATTACAAACTCCATCTGGCGGTCCACCTCGTCACTCTGCCAGCAGAACTACAACCACAACAACAACAACAAAATTCAAGCAAACAAACCCCCCACTCTGTCAGGGAAGCAATGTGCTCAACAGAACACACAAAGGATTGGCAAAACCAATCCGTCACAGCTTAGGAGCAAGCAATTATGTTTTCCCTGTTTGAGAAGCAGCAGTACTCCCAAGAGTTTTAACCCAACCAAAAATAAATAAATGAATACAACTTCCATCCAACCGGTCCCTTTCCATTCTCTCCTTACCACGTCCGTCTCGGGGTAGGGCGTCACGGAGATGCTGGCGGGGCTGTCCCGGGGATGTCGGCGCGGCAACCTCTGGAAGAGCTCCTCGGTGACGAAGGGCATGATGGGAGCCAGCAGGCGCAGGCCGACCTCCAGGCAGGTGTACAGGGTCTGCCTGCACACCAGGGCCCGCCTCTGGGTGGCGCTGTCTGCCTCCGCATCGGCGAACACCGGCTTCACGCTCTCCTGCAGAGGAAGAGAAGGGGTCGTGAGGATGCGTGGTATCTTATGCTAGCGTGTATTGGCTGCAGTGAGCTGGTCTTCATTCCCATGAGCTTTCAAAATGGGTTTATCTAGGGAAGGGGTGTGTGTGTGTGTGCTCTTCTACACTGCCCCTACATGTAAACAGTTTGAGGCGGTTGTGAGCACAATGTACCTTTTCATTTGAAAATATCCTTTAATCTATATGCCATCAAAATTCAGAAACGGTTGTAGTATGGTGTAAACAGGGCCAAAGTCTTCAGTGTTCCTGTCCTTGAGGACAGGAACATCATGTCCTCCGGGATCATTAAAGTCCTCTGTATCTGTTGACTAAAGGGCTGCTAAATGAAACGGTAAATAAATAATGATGTATATACCGTTTAATATTGACACATCTAAATGCTATATAATCACGGGCACACGCAAGTCCTCACCAGGTAGACGTCGCAGAGCTCGTACAGCCAGAAGGAGTAGATGGCCGTGGTGATGCCGGGGAAGTCGTAGGCCTGGAAGCCCGAGGTGCAGCTCCCCACCGCGGCGCCCAGCCTGGAGAGGATCCAGCGGTCCACCGCGCTCTCCTCCCCACTCAGCTGTTTCCACATTCACAACCATTCAGCACATAATAGACCTGCCTTATTTTGGCACGAATGGCCTGGGACACTTGGACACGGGTGAGTGTGCAAAGGGGTCGGGTCTTCAGAACAAAGTGGCAGGAAATGGATACGCTTATCCTTCGCCTTCAGCTCTTACCTGGGCTTTGTCCCAAGGTACAAAGTTGTCGCCGAGGGTCTTCATGGCGAACTTCACGGCGTTCCACAGTTTGTTGCAGAAGTGGCGGTAACCAAGGATACGGTTGACGTCCAGGTTGATGTCCCTGCCTGTTGGGAGGAGGTGAAGAGAGAAGGTGAAGAGAGAGATCTGTCATTTACCTGACATATCTGCTCGTAATAATAAATGACATAATAATAATAATAATAATAATAACAACATTAACAACAAGCGAGGCAATCGCCAAGGCCGTTCGCAGGAGACTGAGGAACAAGCTGGGATGAAGCAGCAAGTGCGGGAGAGGGTTGACCTTGGCTGGTGTAGGCGCAGAGGGCGAAGCGCAGGGCGTCTGTCCCGCACTCTGGGATGCCGCTGGGGTAGTCATACTTCTGGCCGTTCTTGGCTTTCTCCACCTCCAGAGGATCCAAGTTACTGTCCTTCAGCTGCTCATGGAGACCCTGGGGACGGAGGGGGAGAGGGAGAGGGAGAGATAGATGATAGAGAGAGGGAGGAGAGAAGGAGCAAAGGCTTTCAAAAAGTTTTTTTGTCACTCATTATTAATCATTTGTAGTCATGCTTTTTTTCTCCCTTGTGAATACTTTTTTTGGGAGTCGATTTCAGGGTCTCCCACTTTTTCACTCACATGCACTCCCACTTTTTTTTAATGAGGGTTCTGGTCATTAAAAATGTGAGTGCCTCACCCACTCTCTCACACACACACACACACACACACACACACACACACACACACACACACACACACAGATTATTGAAGGGTAGCTGTAGCATCAGCATCATAACACAAGTCCTTCAGCGCCCTCCAGAGGGCGAATCGGCTTCGTGTGAGCGATCAGCGACCGGCCTGGTGCCGGCTGGCTGGCAGATTGATGGGCTCAATAAAGGGCTGTGGGAAGCGGACGCGGCTGCCTAATAAAGCTTACATAAGGTCGTTAGCCTCAGGGGGAACAGCAGCGCACAAGTATGTGGAGGCCATTTAAACATGAAGCTTTCCCAAGGAGACTGAGTCTCCCTCTCTCTCCCTCTCACCTCCAGGGAGATCCCCGTGATGACGTCCAGAGGGTCGATGACATTGCCCAGAGACTTGCTCATCTTCCTCCCGTGGGCGTCCCTCACCACCGCGTGCAGGTACACCTGGAGGGGGCGGGGAACAGCCATGTCACACAACCGCAGACAGCCAATCAATAGCCGCCTCGCTGCGTGGGACATCGTGGTCATTTGTACCTCCTTGAAGGGCAACTTGCCGGTGAGCTTGAGGCCCATCATGACCATGCGGGCCACCCAGAAGAACAGGATGTCATGGCCCGTCTCCAGCAGAGTGCCTGGGTAGAACACGTTCAGGTCCTGGTTCTGTAGGGAGAGAACACACACATTTATAGAAGAATTGACGTATGTATATACACTATGATAATGAAGATGTGTTTTTTTCTTGAAAATGGCAAGATTTAGGTTAGTGAGTGGCATGCTCTGTGATAATATCCATTGTGAGTTAACTGTGGCTGCCTCTGTGTGAGAATTTAGATTTCAGACGCCTCTTGCTGATTTCTGACTAATCAGGTCATCTCTTTCCTGAGTATTCTTTGGTGGTTTAGTTTCAAAATCGCATTCTCTTCCACTCTGTTCTGCTGTCGCTTTACAATGCTGGGATCTTACCTACAGCACATTTAATAAACTATTATGTGGGGTATAAACATGTTAATATGAACATGAATGTACAGATACATATATTTTATTTGACCAGTTTAGTTGCAGACTAGTAGTTACACCAATGAATTGTTTTTATTATCCTCTGCCTCGCTTTGGTTAATTGTGTCTGCTAAATGACTAAATGTCATATTTAGGATCCCTTTCACAAGAGCCATGCCGTCAACATAATAACAAAATCTATAAACTAAGGCGGAAGGGGGGGGGGGGGGGGTCAAAATGATTAATTTAAAACCATTAAGCATGAAATGACATTTGTTTTGTTTACTTCAGTGAACCATTAGTAGCTTCAAATGCCACAACGGATATCAAGCTATCACTCAACTAAATAGCTTGATAACTCAAGTAAAATATTAGCATCTTCACATGGATCACTTTACATCTGAAAGATGCTTGTAGTACTTCACCATGAAGGAAATTTAATCTGGGATATTAAAATGAGTATTGGATATAAAAAAAAGAAAATGAGCTATTTAATGGTGGTGATCAGCATAATGTTTCAATCAACGGTAAGACGATGGATTGCCCGTCTCTTACTTCGTTGGGCCATCCGAAGATGGAGAAGGGGAAAATACCAGAGGAGAACCAGGTGTCCAGCACATCCTCGTCTGCAGCACAAAGAGAATCATTCAGAATCAATCACAATAGTGGCATCGCTCGCTTATAACAAACCTTTGCAGTGGACCATTCACCATATTGTTACGTAGCAGACGCTTTTATCTAAAGTGACTTGCAATGGCGTGTCATTGGTGAGCAGGTGGTGAGGAGCTGAACGCCGCCCAGCCCCTGCACCATCCTGCTGCTTTGCATGGAGTAACATCGGATTTCATTCAAGACAATGCCTTACCCTGCCTCAGATGGATTTTGTCGGCGGTCACGTTGAAGCGCTTCGTTGCCTTTTCTAGGGCCTCCTCTTCTGTCCTCCCACTCACCCAGTAATGTCCATCCATGTCCTTAGAAGGAAACAGACAAAGACATAAGAGTTATAGCCCAAGACTGAGATGGTCATCCATTTGGCAAAGCGTTTATCTGCCATATTCTAAAGCTGCTTCAACTCCAGGTTTGTTGTTGTTATTAGAAATGTTTGATATTTTTTGTAGATACTGAATGTATCTACAAAATGTGTATACATAAATGCTCATTTATGTATACATGAATGCTCATTTATGTATACATGAATGCTATTGATTAGCCTCCCTTGTAAGGATAAGTGGATACAATGACCGTAAATGTAAATATGCACATCTGAACGTTAAATCCTGAGAGGAATGTGCTCACCTGTCCTGGTTTGACGGATGGGTCGTCCACAGTGACAAAGTACGCAGGGATGCGGTGGCCCCACCACAGCTGGCGAGAGATGCACCAGTCCCTGTTGGGGACCACAGAGATGCAGGAAACATGTTGGATCAATAGGAGGACGACTCCAGAGCTGTCTAAAGTTGATTCAGATCCATCCTCTTGGTAGACTGGGACCAAGTTCTACCGACTTGTGACCACAAGTGCTCTGAGAGAGTCGTGTCCAAATATTTAAAGCTTTTTGTGGGGGGGAGGAAGATTGCTCATTGAACATAGTAATGTCTATAAATAAAAAGAATTAAACAACTGGCTCACTTTGCATTTATTCAGACGAATTGTCACGAAAGTAAATATAGCTTAATGTTAACCTGACAAACACCACACATCTTTGGGTGGATAAGCCTCAACTTTCCACCAACTCTTTCTGGGCGAAGACAAGTTGAGACTTTATTCTAAATATGAATGGTGTACTCTCACCTCAACACACTTCCACAGTGCGCTCTAAATCCAATACACTTTTCTGTTTTTTCAAAGCTCCATGAAGTCGTGGGCTCACCTGATGTTGTCCAGCCAGTTGAACCAGGTCTTGAGGTGGTGGTCCGGGATGATCTTGAGCTGTCCGTTCCTGACGGCGTCCGCCGCGTCCTTGCCCATCTCCGCACAGCTGACGTACCACTGGGGCTTGAGCAGGGGCTCCACGATGTCCTTGGAGCGGCTGCACCGCGGGGACCCACCGGCATGGGGGGAGGAGGCACCACACAGAACACCAGGGAGCAACACTTTGAGGGGTTTGGTTTCAACACAGCCCCTGTTCAAATCATCGTGTTCCTTCGTTCGTTCATTCTCCACATTTCAACAGGCTACTGCACAGTTAGACACTGAAAATGAATGAAAATTCAACAACAAGAATAATACTAATAATTCCTATAATAACAATAGGTATCCACAGATACTCTGTGAATACCTAATATTGGCAAGTTTTTAGAACGGTCATATATTTATGTTGGGCCAAAAAGTACAATAGTAACACTGATACTTTATCAGTGATGACTTCTACTATATAATGTCCAAGACAGTTATGCCCAGCTCACACTACAGGACTTTTACCCCTGATTCTCTGATCTGAGGTAGTCCAAGACGCCACTATGTTTTGTTAGGGTTAGGGTTATTTGACCTGTTTCGATTTTGTCATACAATACAATATCGGGAACAAAATTATTATTTGGCCAGTGTTTAGACATGAAGCAGACTGCAGCGTTATTTCAGCTTCCAGCTGAAATAACGGATAGCAGGGCCATTTATAGCATCCATCTTAAAAAACAACACAGTCCAGGCAGGCATTTAAAGTGCAGTCAATAACTGTGTTCCAACAATTGTGATAGAAAATGTATATTAAGGATGCTGCACATCCCCTGTGTATCCATGAATTCCACATCCCCTAGGCCATATATTCCACATCCCGTAGTCCATATATTCCACATCCCGTCCCCATAGTCCATGTCTTTCCTGAGACTCTCCATGGCTACGGCATCTTGTTTAATGGGAATAAATTTGATTTTTGCTCGGTTGGTTCTGATCTTAGAGTATCTATACCTCTAACTAGAAGGGAGTGGCTGGAGCTCCACTGAAAGTGGATGGGATGTATCCGTGGAGACTTCGTCTGCCTTCTCAGTCAGCCTGGTCAGGTACAGGCGGTGCAGGTCAGCCTGCTTATCCCCCATGATTTTCACACAGGTCTTCACAATTTGTCTTAATGTGTTCTTGTGAGTGATTTTGGAATGTCCATAGCCTCATACAGTACAATATCAAAGGATGCTCTCAATGAAAGAGTGTAAAATAGAGAATTTGGTAATCAATGTTAAAAAAAGAAATCAAATACGCTGTTGGCCCTTCTTAAAAATAGCATCAGCACAGGAGAGTTTGTGATCTATAAGAAGACCAAGATACTAATACTCCATCGCCACCTCAATTTCCTCTCCTCTGATCCTATAGAGAGTGGGCGGTGAGGCATTGCGTATAATATCTCAAATTTGTTCTTTAGTCTTGGATGTGAGGCCTTACACCAGTCGAGCTGCTGACCAAAGCGGTGTCCTCCTCAAACTTAATCACAGTGTCCAGGATACCTGCTGCGACAACAGTCTGTGTATGAAACATATAGCCAAGGCCAAAGCACACTGCCCTGTGGTGTTCCGATAGAGGTAAACCACATCTCTGACAGTGTTCCCTACCCTTTGAGATCGGCCCATTAGGAAATCAAAAAACCATGGGAGAAGTTTTGAGTGCAAAGCTGCTCTTTCTGTCAGCCAGGATTTATGAGTGGATTGTATTAAATGGAGAACAAAAATAAGCAACTCAACAGCGTACTCATGTATGTGTTTCACAACCCTCCAGATGCATATGTAGAGAGTTTGAGAGCATTACCGTTGCGTCGTCTTTCCCTCCTGCAGAGCGATGCGTACATTTAGGGGGTCCAGGACCAGCTTACATGAATAGATCATTTGGGTTTTGATCATCTACTCTAAAGATTATACTACCAGAGAGGTGAGGGCAATGGGCCTGTAATCATTGGTAGAGGGTGAGAGGATGTGAGAGACTGGGAAAGGGGACAACGATTGATGTTTTCCAAAGAGACAGGAACAGTACCTAAATGGGCTAGTGTGTGCTGCACCCAAGTGAGGCAAAAGGTTTAAATGTCCCACATTATATAATGTAATTTATGAGTGGTATTGCAAGCTTTCCATTCCCAATAAGGCCATGAAGTCTAAAAGATCCTAGGGAATATGGTATTTTCCACTGCAGATAGCGTGCAATGACGCAAATATTGTGTGCACAGCATGAAAAGGTTTCCTTCACTAAAGGCCAGGTTCCAAATGTATTCCTGTGAACCCTCATTTCCTCTAACCTCCTGAGCAGAGACTAAGAAAAAAGGCTTTGGATAATTGGTGGGATGAAAGTAGACCTGCTTCTTGCTGATTGGCCATAAACTTAGAGATCGATTAATCAAACAAGACAGTAATTACCGCAGTGTTTAAATAGTGGATTAATTGCTAGAAGTAAATATCATTTTGGCAGTTGCATGGTTAACTGTATTCATTATTTTGAAAATGCCATATTCTGTGTTTTCCCCACTGGGAAGTTCATTCAAATCAATCTGCTCAGCAAGTGTGAATTATGTTAGACAGAGCGCTCGTATACCTTGTTCAGGGTGCACTTACTGCAGCGGCGCACAGGCTAAACTCGATTTAGTTCCATTTAAGTGCTTTTAGCTGGAGCCTTTAGCCAGCTATTTACTAAACACATTTTGTTGCCTTCTCTTTGATAAACATGATTAATGAGGAGGGGTAGGGGTTAGGCATCGTGCTCAAGGATGGATACGGTCCAGTGGACATTGGGGTTCGAACCCAGAACCTATTGGCGTGGAGTGACACTAACAACTAGACCTGCCCAGTAGCCTCCAAACATAAAAAATAAAATAGCATTTGTATTTCTTTGATACAAAATTTGCACTTCAAGTACACACACACACAGACACACACAGACACACACAGACACACACAGACACACACAGACACACACAGACACACACAGAAAGGTTACCTGCAGACTGGTACAACCATGGGGTGGTCCTTGATCTCCTTGAAAAGGCCTCTGTCCTTAAGGGCCTGCAGCACCGCCTTCCTGGCATCAAAACGCTTCATTCCCTGGAGGACAAAGAACCAAAATGTGGTCAGGAAGGTTTCATCCTGGGGATGCAAACGTGTAGTCAAGAAAGCGACTTTTCGTCAAGCAAATCATAAACGATTACAAAGATATTGTAACCGATACTCGTGTAGTCTTTTTTAGGGCTAGCCCGAGTACATAATTTCAAGCTTCGGATATTCATTTGGTTTGCAAACGAATATCCCAATATTCATTGAAGAAAAAAGGAAAGAAAAAAAGTCCATTCATAGTGCGTATCTTTCACTGCCTGTAAACGTAGCAGGCGGAGACCACTGCTGCAGAATCAAGTTCTTATCAACTGATCGTTTTCTAAGGTGGTTCGATTTGTAAAAACAAATGTGTTATTTTAGTAACACAGAATAGCAAAACAACAAGATCACGTCAGTGGCTTTCTGATCCACTCATCAGTCCGAGTTCGACTTGGTTACGGCAGAGCTCAATGCAGCCTAAAGGTTTCAGAACACACACGGTTTCCAAAGTATGAGAGTAGGCCTACTTCCAATTATCACAAAGCAAAAAGGTGGTTTGAACATTTTGAATAAATGGCACAGCAGGACTAGTGCTATTTACGGGGACGGATTGCCATAAAACCTTTTCATGTTTACTAAATAACCAACACGTTGTTATTATTATTAGGAAGAGCTTTTTGGTGTCTTTTGGACTCGTTTGAAAGTTAAAAAAGCTGCTAAGTACGTTCATTATTAAAGCCCTTCTAAAGCGATTAACGCCCCGATGGTCGGGGGGTTAATGGCTTGCGTATCCTCACAGGACGGCAGCTGTCAAAGTGCTACCGGAATATTCAAATAATGTTTGAATATCCAAAACTAACGAATGATAATTCGGTCATCCCATATTTGGCCATTCTGATGGCTGCCTTTACCTCAACTGAAGCGTTGACGCGTTCTCGGATGTCCAGTGCCATTACATATATGTTTTATCACTGGGATATTCAGACAAAATGAAACCTAGCCGTTTACCCACATTTTTTGTAATTACATTTGTTCATTAAAAACAAAGCAAAACGAATATCCAAATACTGAATTGAGATTTGAATACCTACCGAAAGAACGAATATCTGAATATTCGGGCTGAGCCCTCGTCATTTTTCTGACATCCTATAGAAATTCTATATAACATTATATATTATGTTGATGTATATTTTGGAGCCTCTGACACTTGCCTTTGACCATCATTCGTGGTTTTTTGAGCAAATAAAATCAGTCTGTTCACCAACATTAAGTGGCTGGCCCGGGAAGGCTGAGTTCCCCCCGCATTCGACAAGTTTTACAATAATGCCAGGAATGTCCAGACATCCAAACTGAAAGCAAAATTCATTAGCAGCATATGCTACTGTTGTGACGTATTAAAACATATCTCACATCTCAATAGCAGCTTATGCAGTTTGAAATTCCAGTAAACTAAACTAAAGACACGATCCCCGGTATGAGTCCCGTGTGTCTAGCGGTGTATCCCTGCCCAGGAGACGTCTGGCAGCAGCACTCCTCTCTAATGAGCCATCGTTTGCTCAATATTTCTACACAATTGGCGAATTACAAGTAACCCTTCACTAAACAATAGCCTAACTAAAACACAATTCAACAGGATACATCTCACATTTCAACATTTGCCCAATAAATATAACAATATAATATAACATTGAAATCGCTGTTAAGAAGTGTAAGAAGCAGGTCAAAAAACTGCGTGGCCAGTGGCGCTCTGGTGTGGGTGTAGCACACGTGATAGAAACTGAACATCGACTGTAAATTGGTGTAAACTACCGCTGACCCTTTTTGCATTGCCCACAACGAAACAGTACTGAGATTTAAACCGTGTAGTGATGAGACATTTTTGGTACTTCTTGCTTCCCCATTTCAAATACGCACACAAACACACTGAAGAGAAGACGCACCAGGAAGGGAGCGGGGACGTTGATGAGCAGGCCGTTCTCGTCCAGGATGTTGAGGAAGTCCAGCTTGTGTCGCTCTCCCACCTCGTAGTCGTTGTGGTCATGGGCTGGGGTGATCTTCACAGCACCTGGGGATAGAACAGAGGCACCCAGAATGCTGTTTCTCCGTCAGAGCAATGTGTTCTTGTGCTCTCCGTACGGGCTGTTTACCCAGATGCAACCAAAGTCTGCTCAAAAGGTAAATGGGCCCTACTACTCGGACTACAACCAGAAACCAGATTGTTCCGATCCTCCAATCCCCAAATCATGTCCCTTCCCTAAAGATACTGCATTCATCTGCAGATCTCTGTTTAAAGACATTAAGACCATCAGATGCACCACGTAAAGTGTCTGTGGAGTCTCGTCCATTGATGATTATGATAGTGTTTCCCAGCCGAAAAAAATCTATTGCAATCAATCAGTACAAAACCCTCTTCTTTGGCTTGTAGCTTAACACTATCGACTTATTTTGTTATAAAATACATTCTATTTCAGAATGTGTATTTACGTGTGGAGGGGGGTAGTTCTTGTCTGCTGAAAGGTCTACAGTGGGGGTATGCATATTAATGTACACTCTTCAATTCTTGAAGTAAATCAACTTGAAAGGCCAAGAGAGAAAAACAAAAGAGCACGACTGAGAGAATCCATATCCTACCGGGTTTCCAACGACCTTATCTTATAAAGCAGGTCAGATTGTACTGTGCGTTGACGTCCGTGCCCACCTGTTCCAAAGTTCATGTCCACAAAGTCATCAAAGACGACGGGCATCTTGCGGTCGCAGAAGGGGTGCAGCACCGTCTTCCCCCGGAGGTGCTGGTAGCGGGGGTCCTTAGGGTGGACGGCCACCGCAGAGTCTCCCAGCATCGTCTCGATACGAGTGGTGGCCACGATCACCTCCTCGTCTGGGGAGAGACAGGGTTACTCAGTGTATTCTTCCCAGAGAGGAGGATCATGTGTCACGGGCAGCAGAAGTAGGCTTGCATGTCATTAATAAGAAAAACAAGAGATTCAAATATTAGGGTGCATAAAAAGTACTACTTAAAAAAAAATAAACAAACACATGTGTTTGTGGTAGAAATTCAATTCAAATGCAAAATGTAGACATTATTTACAGAAGAGGTACTGACTACCATACAGAACATCGACTGTATATACACTACAGATACAATATAAGATGTTGACTGTGGTCTTGTGTAGGTGTGGGAAAGAAACGAGTTCAGAACAGTCTTTTCAGTGAGGTCATCGTAGGACAAACCCAGGTATCGCTCATAATACTAACAAAGGCCCTGCTACTTTAATGTACCAGGGCACGGTCAGTAGACTTTTCTTCACTAGTTTAGTCTACTACCTGTGTCCTGTTAAATAAAAGGAGCAACATCCAAAATGTGTGTTATGAGCAACACCAGTGTTTGTCCTACGATGACGTCTCTGTGAGAAAGGGTCTTTTGGGTGTCAGCCACTGTTTTTCGTTGAGTGCTACTCTGAGGAACTGTGTCCTCACTCACCAGAGCCGTCGACCTTGTAAGCGAAGCAGGCCATCACTCCGAACTCCACTTTCTCTTTGTAGCCGGGCACAGGCAGCAGCGTCCTGCCGGTCAGCTCCTTCTTATCCACCTGGAACACAACCATCGCCCTTCAGGATGTACACAGTACCGCCGCACTAGTCTCGGCACAATCAGGGAACGCACTGCTGGGTCCTGACCATGGGGGAGGTCAAACAGGTTAATGCGGCTAAACTAATCCCATTTCAGTTTAAAACTGTTTACAAAACCAATAAAGCTGAGCCATTTTGTTCTTTCTTGCAGCTTTAGATTCTACAATGAAAGAAAGTAGATGCCGATGAAGTGATAAATAAACTGTTTGAGTACAAGGACAGAGTGGTTGCTATTGTCTGTATCTGATGGATATTATAAGTGGTCTTCCCTTCTTGTCATTCAATTAACCACCAAGGTAAATGGCCCTTTGAGGGAAAAAAACACTTGAATTGAATTGAAGGCCTTTCCTGCGAAACGGGCTCAATACACTGCTCTATGCACAGCTTTCAATCCATCCGAGATGCCCACCTCGATGTCGGAGATGGCTGAGTTGAGTGTGCAGGACCAGTTGACCAGCCGCTTGCTCCTGTAGATCACGCCTTCCTCGTGCATACGGATGAAGGCCTCCTGCACCGCGTAGGACAGTTTCTGCACACAGAGGTGAAACACAGGAACCATGCGTTGTGTGGCAGATGTCTCTAGAGGGCCAGGCTTTAAGACACACACACACACACACACACACACACACACACACACACACACACACACACACACACACACACACACACA
>JAOPJO010000008.1:4257031-4267974 GCA_027123675.1 Molva macrophthalma | reverse complement strand
CACACACACACACACACACACACACACACACACACACACACACACACACACACACACACATGCACACATGCACACACGCACGCACGCACGCACGCACGCACGCACGCACGCACGCACGCACACACACACACACACACGCACACGCACACGCACACGCACACGCACACACACACGCTTACGGTGTCCATGGTGAAGCAGGCTCTGTCCCAGTCCAGAGAGGAGCCCAGCTTCTTCAGCTGGTGGTAGATGCGGTCGCCCTTCCTGGATGAATTAAAAGAGCCATGTGACCAATAACCAAGAGATGCACTTTCCAGACTTAAAGAGGTTGTGTTGAACAATATATACCATATGCGAAGAGTGTATTGATTTTTTTCAAGAAAGACATATCTTTAATGAATAAGAACTATCCAGATTATATTATAGATTGCATGAGCATCCATAAGTCTAATGACTGTACTACTGGTCTAAATGTGTCATCTATAGTAAAAGTAATGGGATTAGATGTTGTTCATTAATAATTACTCAATACATAAAAGTCTTGGACAGTGAATAGGTGGTATTGATGCATTCCAGATTACATCTTCGATTTCCACATATCGATGCAGCCTTAATGTGTTAAAAAAACATAACCTAATGTGGCCTTTTTCATACAAAACTGTTTCGATTCCTCCGTCGACTGATACATTTTTCTTTGCCGCTGCCATTGTTTGGACATTCTGTGAACAGCAGCGCTCCTTGTTCGTCATGAACAAGAAACTCCCTCCCCTGAGCGCTGATTGGTCCTTTCATTTCTGTATTTTTGGAGAGTCTTTCATCGGGCTCGAGGCCAGACTAATCTAAGACAAACCGAACGTGGAACCGAACGTAGATCAGGACGGCCTCACAAAGCAATCCTCAAAGAGTTTTGGATGTCTAGGAGAAGTCCTCCTCCCTGTTCCGTCTACTCACTCGTTCTTCCACTTCCAGACCTCCTTGATGAAGCCCTCTCTGCCCAGGTCGTGGCGGGTCATGCCCCTCTCCCTCATCAGCTTCTTCTCCACCACCACCTGGGTGGCGATGCCGGCGTGGTCGCAGCCGGGGTTCCAGAGGGTGGTCTCACCACGCATCCTGTGCCTGGAGATGACCCAAAACAAAACAATGTTCAGACGCAATGCTCGGACCCCAACACATGTTCAGACCGCCTCCGAACGGGTTGGACATAGATGCGCCAGAACCAAAGGATTTCCCAATGTGAACATGACTTTAAACATTCAAATTGTGATTAAGGGCAGTATAAATACACACAATTGACTCAAGGAAAGATCAAATGTAATACAACATAGTACTCTATTGTTCTAAATAAAACGTGTACGTGGTTACCATCTGGTGAGGCTGTCCTGAATGGCGTTGGTCAGGGCGTGGCCCAGGTGAAGAGACCCCGTCACGTTGGGTGGAGGGATGCACATCATGAACACTCCGCGAGGGTTGGTCTCCCCGATGCTCTTCCTCTGCACAACCAAGACACATCTCAGTTCCCTGACCGGGTTTCACTTTCAGTTCTCCGCTGCACACCACATAGACTACATGAACAGAATTATACCCCGGGGAGGATATCCGGGGTAAGAGATAAGGAGCCGTCATGGGGATTGTTTTTTCTGTTTGTATGTTCCTCAAAGTTTTATTGCACTTACGGTTTTGCCGACCCTGATGTGCAGGACAAATTCCCCCTTGGGGCGAATAAAGATCTATTCTACTCTTTTCTGCTTTGACTTCCAGAAAGAATGCTCTGGGGTTCGCTGTAGGAGTCATGACTAAATAATTAGTGGATTAAACAGAAGTATGAACAGGTAGACAAGACTTCAAAGACTATTGGGAACAACGTGGCAACATTCTGGGCTGCTCAACATCCTATGGTGCCATCACAATACGAGCCGGTTTTTCTTGTACGTGTGAATGTCTTTTTCTCTGCTGGTGTATCCCTACAACCCACATTTGTCATTGTCAGCGGTTATTTATTGCACAGCAGATGTGCTTCCAATCTGTTCCACCTGTAGTCCCATTAGCCTGAGAATCAGACAAATCTGCGAGGTAATGTTTTATTTGCTGTGGCGTCTGGCCTAGCAGACCCGGGCTCGGGATGATCCCAATCACAACCGTTTATCCAATATGAGGCGGGTTTAACACGATGAGTGTATGGAGGATCGCCCTATGGGAGCATGGTCGAGGTATTTTCATAAACAACCACAATGGCTGCCGCTGATATGTCACATGTTGCGTGGTTCTGATTGGTTGTAGGTCCATCCAATTGCATCCACAGGCATTTTGGTCTGTGCCCGTTGATAATGCCCCTTGGAAATAAAAAAAATAACGAGAGGTTCCAGACTAAAATGCCTTTGTAAATTGGTTGAGTCCCATGACCATGCAACTAAAAGAACACTTTTACTTTCACCTTGACTACCTGTATGTCAACACAGGGACGGTTGAGCACCATCTTACCCCATACTCTGGCTTGAAAAACCCCTGCTTCTCCCACCAGGGGTACCAGGCCGCCTCCACGTACTGGGGGCTGTAGGCGTCCGGCAGGGGGCTGACCACATCTGGGGTGGGGGGGGGGGGAGATGGAGCGGTCAGGACACACACACACTTATAGAAAACGTCTGGGAAGTTTAAACTTCCAAGAATGCACGTATGGGGTGGTCAGGGGACACACACACACACACACACACACACACACACACACACACACTTATAGAGTACTTCTGGGAAGTTTAAACTTCCAAGAATGCACGTATCCTGCACATAGTGATAATAATTCAGTGAAAATAAAAGCTCAATAAAAGAAAGAAAAGTTAAAATACATAGGTAGGATTTGTCGATCACCTTTCTTTTCCCCGGCGGGGGTAGGGGTGTTGTACGCTATCACTCCGATCTCCTTCTTTTCCGGTTTGGCCTTTTTCTGGGGGAAAGAATAAGTGAAATGAGTGTTAGCCCACCTAAACAAATGACCTGCCTTAACGATTATGTAACTTGGTCATTAATTACTATATTATAGACATTTTTCACAGACGTGTCAACTTAGGACAAACACGAGAAGCGCTCATAATACTAATAATGGGTCCGCTCCTTTTTAAGGAGCTTAGTGGGCCTAATTGTGCTGAATGCTGAGCTGTCCTCTCTGATCAACATCCTCACGTATGAGGTGGGAGGTCCGTAGATCTAGTTGGGGCAGTCTGCAAATTGAGGGGGGTCTAAGCTGTAAGGAAAGGGGGGGCAGATGTGTTCTCATAAGCCGATGGAAGGACTTCATGATGATGGATGTCATTGCTACAGGGCATTAGTCAATCAAGCGGGTGATGGAAGGTTTCTTTGGTACGGAGACAATGGTGGTCAGTTTGAAGCAGGTGAGGACTGCAGACTGGTTCAGCGAGAGGTTTGATATAGAGGTGTATACCCCCACTAGCTGGTCGGCGCACTCTCTGAGGGAAAGGCCTGGAATATCATCTGGCCCTGGTGACATCCGTGAGTTGACCTTTCTAAAAGCTCTCCCTCAGCTGTAGTTAGGGACGGAGCGAGGTGGTCCCTGGTCTTCAGCTAGCTTCACAGAAGGGTTGGTGTTGCTCGCCTCAGAGCATGCTTAGTGGTTATTGAGCTTGTTAGGAAGAGAGGCGGCGGACATCACTGCAATTTCTCCCTTTGTAGTCTGTGATGGAACCCAAGCCACACCACATGCGTCTGGGGTCAGAGCTGTGGTAGTTAGACTCCAACTTGTCCCTGTAGGCTCTTTGGGCATCTCTGATGGCTTTCCGCAGGTCATATCTGGAATTCCTCAATGCCTCCAGATCCCTAGAGCTAAAGGCAGAGGACCATGCTGCAAAAGGTAGAGGGCCCTGCTAGTAATTATACAGTAATATGCTAATATTGGCCTGAGGGCATTACCTCTGCTGCTGGCTGCTTCTTCTTCTTCTCCTCCATGTCCTTCTTCTGCTGGAATTTGTCCAACTTTTCCTTCTTCTTTGCCTCCTTCTTTAGCTGGGCCTCTGTCTTCGGTGGTCCTGAATGATCAAAGATGTGTCGTGATTACATGGCAATCCCAGCATTTATAGAAAATGGCATCCATGGGCAAGTCAACCCTTACCGTTAGCAGTAGCATCATTAGCATCATTGACAGCCTTAGGAGCAGCATTAGCATTCTTTGCCTGGTGGCAGACGACGGCAGCGCTGGTCTTGGCAGGTGCATTGGTCTTGGCAGTGACAGGCACCATCTTCTCACACAGGCTGATCTTCCCCAGGACTTGAAGGAACTGTGGCTGGTTGATGCAGGTCAGGAACCACCGAGTGACATTGTTGAGAACCTTTCTGTCGGATGGCTCCAGTGCCTAACAAGCAAGCAAACATACACAGATGATGAGCCAAAAGATAATTCATCCTGGCAGGACGAACCGTTGGCATGGCTTATCCAATGCAACTCACGTATTTATAGGACAGCAAGAGGGCCGCCGCGACAGCAATGTCAGCTAGCGTCACGCTCTCCCCCACCAGGAAGGTCCTGGGCTCCAGGGCCTTGTCCAAAACCTTGAGCACACGCAGCAGCTCCATCCGGGAACTCTGCTGGAGCTGAAGGGAAATACTTTGGTCAATGGAGTAGATCACGTCAATGGAGTAGAGCCACTCTTGACTTCAAACATGGCTGCTCTCTGCCGGGAAGCAGAGAGCAGCGTGGCCATGTTTGAGGTCAAAAGTGTTAAGAGCAAAATGGTGACATGATGGGTCTTTAGTGGATTTCAATATTGACCCAGATAAACAAAGTGTGTTTTTTAAGATAGGGATTCATCAATGAATGGGATCAAGGAGTATATATGAGGAGACCTGGGGGTATACTCGTCTCACCTTCTTATCCCCAGCGACGACCCCCAACAGCGGGAAGACCACAGCACAGGACACAGGGGTGAGCTCATTGTCCGCGAAGCTGAGCCACTGCCAAACCTGGCTCTGCTGCTTGTCGTCTCGGCCAACCCTGTTCCCCTGAGAGGCTAGGTACCAGGACACAGCGCTTGACCCAGAGAGCACTGAGTCCGCCCCGGCCCCAAGCACCAAGGTGGGCCTGGAACGGGCGTTCAGGGCAGCCGGGGGCTGCTCTGTGACGGCACGGGGGCGTGAAGAGGAGCAGAACTCCGCCGCTATAAGAGCCTGTAGACTCCTAAAGTCGTCAGGGTGGGGGGACACATAGAGAGAGGCCATCCCTAGTGGAAATAACACAGTAACCGTTTAAGTGGCTAGGTAAACAGTGTCAACATGTATACGTGTAATGAGCACTGACTAAGATCTAGTGTCATCTTTATGATACCTGTCAAAGGTATCGGAGGAATCAAGTAATGACGACGCATACATGTCACACACGAGATTGTTATTGATTAAAAAAAACATGCCTATCCAGCTAGCTAAATTAGCCAACTCTAAATCCTCAAAAGTTGCAGTACAGTTAGTCGTCGCGAGTTGCAGTAACAGTTACTACTGTTACTGCACTGTAACACAACAAAGCATAAACTGCTCCTCACCTTACTTTCATGAAGTAAGTATATTCATATCGGGTTATAACGGGAATAGTTATACATTGTATGGGTTATAAACAAATCACTAATACAGAATCATCATTCGTACCTTGGAATGAAATAGAACGAGACGTCAGCTTAGCATTCAAGAGGAGCGAGCATGTGTTTCCTTCATCCGCTCCGGTGTCTGACGCAATTGGTGAAATGTGTTCCGGTTCTGAAGGACCCGTTGTTTTGCAGCGCTTCCGCCACACCAAGGCAGTATTTAAAGTGCGACATTATAATAATAATAATAATTAAAAAATAAATAATAATAATAATATTGATAATAATAAGAAGAAGAATCATAAACACAAATACTATAACAATTAATGCCAATAAAAAAATCTTTCAAAATGCATAAATGAAAGGTGTTGTAATTATTGTTTATTTAAACATTTTGAGGCAAACTTTATTTTACAATGAATAATTCAACGCCCATAATATTGTTAAAACAGTAATAAACCTTAAATCACAAACACACACATTTGTTGAACGGTTATGAACAACCCTTACTTCCAGAACAGTGTTAATCAGATCTTTGGTAACGTGTTATTTCTGTGGGTTAACTATATCAATGTTTGAATACCTTACTTGTTAAATGATAAATCTGTTTTACATTTCAATTTAGTGTCATTGCAAACAAAATATTCTCGGATGGCCATGGGTTGGGTTGTTATTCTGCGTTGACTAAATGATTCAGCAGCACAGGTGGATCGTCCGGGGTGGATGGATCTATGATGCCGACCGCAATCAACCGCACCGTCCCAAAGATTACACCCCCTGTGAATCTGATCACGTGAAACACCCCTTTCAAACTCCTCCACACCAGCGTCCCGAGCCCCCCGCCTACGGTCATCACCTGCCCCCCCATTTCCGACCCCACCGTCCCCACGTAACCCTTGCTCTGCTCCCACAGCTGCCCGCCCAGCAGCCGAGTGACCCACCAGGCGCTGTCCGCCGCTTCTCCCACGATCCCCACCGAGTCGCCGGCTAGCGTCCCCACACCGGTGACCCCCGTGTAGCAGCTGCCCAGCAGCTCTCCCAGCATGGCCCAGGTGCAGTGGTACAAGCCACAGCCGCATCCCCCGACTAGGTCCACCAGGACGTCCACCGCCGAACGCATCCAAGACAGAACGCCGGAGGACACAAAGTACAGCATGTAGAGGGTGTCTCCGGGTAGCGCAGTGAGAACTCCAAGGTCTTCCTGCAGAATGTATGCCACCTGAAACAACAGATGAAAGGAGGAGAATGGGGTTAAACCCCATTGCAGTGCATGCCAGGACAAAGGAGTCCCGATGTGTGCGGTGAGTTGTCTTACCTGTCCAGGTATGTTGGTGATGGTGGAGACCACGGGGCGCAGTGGAAGGGTGAGAATGTAGACACTGGTGGAGATAAGGTAGATGATAGTGCTGTTGGTGTCAGCTTCTTTTGGTTCTGTCTCTGCTGTCTGCTCCGCTGTCTCGCCCTCATCCGAAGAATGACCTGACTCTGTTCCGGCTTGGGCCTCTGATCTCCTCACGTCGCTCTGCTCTTCATCAGGGTCCTGCGGGGGTGTCGTCTCCTCCTTTTCGTCAGATTTCTTCGGGGTGGTATCAACATCAGCAACTTGATCTTCCGCACTCGTTGCCTTTTCCTTGATCTCTTCCCCAGAGGAGTCTTGATCCGTTCCCGGATCCTCTGGGTCTTCAGCGCTCTTCGTTGAAGCATCTTTCTGTAAAACTCTCCCAGCGCCAACCATGAGGCCCGCCACGGCTTGCTCAGAGCCACCGCCACAGCCCTCAGAGAAAAGCTCAGTGACTCCTAGCATCTCCTCCAGCTGCTCCACACTCACCTGCTTCTCTTCCCCTCCCTCAGCCTCTCGGACCAGGCCCACGCTGAACCCCTTCTCCCCCCCGGAGGGAACGTCACAGCACATCGCCGACCAGAACAGCTGAATGGCCTCGCACCCCTCATCCCCGCCTTGGGCCTCCGGTCCCAGGCGCCCTCGCCCGGTAACCACATAGAGGTCCCCTCCGACGGAGCTGCACTGTGGGCTGACGGAGGAGCGGACCAGGGCGGTGATGGAGGAGTCCCAGATCCGGAGAGGAGAGTCTTCAGGTACATTGGATGTCTGAGCTTCGCCCCCATCTCCTTGGAGCAGGGCAGGGGTTAGTGCTTGAATGTCTTGGTTTTCGGACTGAAAGAGAAATAGAATAGACGTTGGATGTCATAGATGGTTAAATTCTATATGGTGGAACTATTGTATAGCTCTGAATGTAGGTTCTGTAGCTGAGATGATTATAGAAAGGATGATATACCAAAGTTATGCCGAAAGACAATGTTTCACTCTTGATAAATATACAACTGATATTAGCATTGTTTTACTTATATTGATGTGTTTGTGTAAAGAGTTGAGAAAAGTTTGACTTGACAACTCTTCCCAGCCCAATTAATGATTTAACAGTTGTCATTAAACAGTTCTATCTTCTGAATTCAATAATTTCCTGTTGATAGTCCTGTTAATATTAACTTGACTTCCTGCACTGGAGACCCACTCAAAAACTGTTAAAACTTCTCAAGTTCAACAAACAATGTAGTCCCTGAAACATCTGACATAATCCAGAAGCAGCTCTTTTCAACTGATATCATAATAATACAAAAAAGGTTTCCTCACCACCACCACTGTCTCCTCTCCCTCACTCTCTGTCCCTACATGGCCGACACGGAAAGCAGAGAGGACTGCTGTGTCACAGGTCGGGCTGTGGAGCGTTGCGAAGGCCTGGCCCCCGGGAGCACCGTGGCAGAGCCATGGCAGGGCTTCAGAAGAGGGTCCCTGTGGGGGCGTCTGTCTGTAGAAGCAGTGGCTGCAGTCCTCAGCTGAGAGAGACAAGCCCGGGCCCAGCACTGCCAGGAAGCAGGCCGTGACAGCAGCTGCATTCATTAGAGCTCCCTGCCACAGCATGCTGGTAGTGGTGCTGGTGGTGCTGGTGAGCTGGCTAACTCCCCCCTCTCTCTCCACTCTTCCTCTTCCCCACACACAGAGGGCGTGAGCGATGCTTATCAATTATACAGAGGTTTCTGTATCTAGATGGAAGGATAATGGTGGTCCAGGCTGGTACGTCTATGTTGTTCTGGCTTGTTGTTCTTCAATCTCCTCTCGCCCTCTCTTCAAATGTGCCCTCATCCATGCCTTCTGTCTCGCCTTAGCGTTACATTCGCTGTGTAAGAATGAGAGTGTTGCAGGCACAATCTCGCTTGCGCCTTCATTTCCCTGACAACCTCGCCCCCTCGGTCTGTCCCTCCCTCTCTCTCTCTCTCTATCTCTCTCTCTCTCTCTCTCTCCCTCTGGCTGAACCTCCACCTTAACCCCTCTCCCTTCTATGGTTACACCTTTAAATGCTTTTTGCCATTAAGTACACAAGCCAAAGCCCACACCCTAAATTAACCCGCAGTTACCTGTAAGACTGCATTCCCAGAGAGCATGCGCTGCATGGGTTTGTCAGCTGATTGACAGGATCAGTGAAACAGTGATTCATTATTATACACACATACTCTGCCCCTGGTAACAGCAAGCAGGTGTTTGGACTTGCAATATGCCAATCTTGATGGAATGTTGGCATTTGCAACCATCTTAAATGAACAGATGATCAGAACATATGAATATATGAAATATTAATAATATATAAACATATAGAACCCTTTACTCTGTGTTAGAATATAAAGAGATCGTGACATGGCTCAGTCTTACTCTGGAGTGCAGTAGAAATCCAAAAATATAAATACTTTTCTTGGCCTTGGTTAGGTTTCTGTACTTCTGAATATTAATAATATGCCTGTTGGGACACTGTACCCTTTTCCCAAATCCATGTGAAATGTGCAGAAATTTGCATTAAAACAGATTAATATACCCTCTGTAAAAAAACAACCTCTCACAAATGTATTGGAATGCAGCCAGGTCGCACTCCTCCAGAGTTAAAGGCAGCCACGCTCGCTGTGGGCTGGGTTGAAGGTTTGGACTGTGTAAGTCCTTCCAAAGTGCTGGCAATACAAGAACATTTTTTTGGTTGACCAAAACCAGTCTTAATGAATATTAAAGATTAACGGTTACAAGAATATATACAATTCTTTATCTATATGCAATACAAGGTGCAAATGTGAGTAAAGTAAAGTAGAAATGAGTCCACACCAGATGGCGGTTATTATTCATCATAATACCAGAGAAGCAGTAACTGGTATTGTTGCTGTCGGGTGTGATCCGTTGGGCGGGGCACAGTGAAGCCTATTAGTACCTTACTTTTAAGAGATTGAATGCTGCATTGGTGAATACAAGGTTCAGGGAAAATAAGCATCATGGTTACAACGACAATATCCAGCACAGGAGTAAACATCTTGGAGTACTTCATTAAGATATATAACATTATATATCTTAATACAAATCAATACTTTAAGCCAGGTTTAATGTGACTATTTTAATCTAAAATTATGAAAAACATCAGTTAAACAGAACATAAAAAAATATTAAGAATAATTTAAACATAATTGGTAACTATCAAAGAAGGCAAAGCTATGACTCTAGAGGGAGATAAATACCCTGTGTTGTTTTTATTTTGTTGTTTTTACATCTTCATAAACGGACAGCTACTAGTAGTATAACATATCAACGAGTTGTGTGTGAAATACATTGTTTTGGCAGTGAGACTGCAGTTAAGCCAACCATCCACAGGGGGGCGCTTGGCTCTTCTTTTGAGATTCTAAAAAGGGAGTTGCGGGATTCAACCATACATAATTACATTGCGTTTTGCAAACCAAGGCGGACCAGCGGACCAGCACACACACGCACACCAACACACCATGCATACAAGTAGAAAATACAAAAACAACTAGCACCCCCTCTTCATCACTCATTTGGAATATCAATGACTAGTTCAGCCTCATCTCCCTCCCCCCGGTCATCATCCCCCCGGTCGCTGTCCAGGTCACTGTCCCCCTCCTCCTCCGCAGCGTCGCCACTCAGCATCTGTCTGGGGACCCAGCTGAAGGGCCCGCTGCCCGCGGGGGGACCCGCAGGGGCTGATGGATAATTAGCCGTCAATGGTGCAACAACCTGAGAAGCATGCAAAGAAGGAAATAAAATAAAACAGAAAGGTTAACAAACAAGGGGTATGGATAAAGTTCAGTGGAACCAAGCTGTGTGTATGTGGATGTGCAGTGTTGCTGATGGTCCTGAAGTAGGTCACAGCCCCCTTCATTGTTTGCTATGTGTTAATAATTAATAACATTTGACAAAAAATCGAAATAGTTAACAGCATGACTGCGTTAACATGGTGTGTGTGTGTGTGTGTGTGTGTGTGTGTGTGTGTGTGTGTGTGTGTGTGTGTGTGTGTGTGTGTGTGT
>JAOPJO010000008.1:4204498-4223320 GCA_027123675.1 Molva macrophthalma | reverse complement strand
TGTGTGTGTGTGTGTGTGTGTGTGTGTGTGTGTGTGTGTGTGTGTGTGTGTGTGTGTGTGTGTGTGTGTGTACAGGCATGTACTGTCCATCAGAGTACGTGGCCGTGTTCCAATGCAACGACAGCGGACCGACCTTCTCCAGCCACTGGGTGGTGACCACCGGGATGCCCCTGGCCATGGCGCACAGGAACTTGACGGTGCGGCGCACCTTGTCGGTCACCAGGTGGGTCATGTCAGACACGCCCAGCGCCAGGCTGCCCCCCAGCCGGACCACCACCTTCTCCCCCGCCTCGTCCACCAGCCCCGTAAATAAGACCTGCCAGGGGGAAACAAAGGGGACAGGTTTTCATGGTGGTCGGTACATTTGTTGTTGAAAATATGACCTTATCAATTGCATATCCCATAAAGCATATAATCCTCTTGACTATAGCAGAAGATCTTTATGAAAGCCTTTAAAATAAAGTCTCGTAATACAAAGACTCTTTTCTCTGCCCCCATCCACTTATACCCCATCCGTTATATTATTTAGCATTTGTATTTCCACTGCAGCGAAGATGTGTATTGTTAACTCACTAGGCTCCTAGTTTAGACCATGAGACTTTCGGTTGTACCTTCTGCTTCTTTATATCTCATCTAAATAGTTCACACCCTTTCGATTTTTGTTTCTTTGTATCCTTTGATGTTTGTGCCTACAATGTTACGTTTCCCTTTTCAAGCCAAAGGCCAGGCACCTTCAATGAAACCACATCCGTTGTTTCATTGAAGGTGCTTGGTCCGTGTGTCTTCCCGTGATCCTGCTCCACTAAAACAAATGCTTTGCCGCCATGAAGTCTTGTAATCCCTTTTCATTGGATATTGGATGCTTCCAAATGGATTTGCCTCCCAACCCCCACTGACCTTGTAGGGTTGGCAGGCGGCCCTGAGCAGGCTCCCGGGGGCACGGGGAGACTTGGCCACGGGAGAGGCCCCCGCCGGAGCCGCGCCTCTCTTCCGGGAAGATTTCCCTGCGGGGGTCTGGGTCACCTTAACAGGAATGATCAGGAATAACGGTGCAGACAACACAACAAAGTTAGTATCTATTGCGTGTTGAGGGAGACAGAGGGTTCACGGGTCATTAGCGCCTTCAGGATAAGGAGAGAGACTGAGAGCAACGAGTGAACCACTTAATTCATTACAGTAGTAATGGTGCTGGAGAGAAGCAAGCTACTTATGATGCTATACATGGGCTAGTCCCGGCAGCCTAATGTACTTCAATTGACATCGCTAACTAATGGACGAGGCTGACTTCTTGAGTGCACTAAGCCCTTTTGACAAAGTGAAGGGAAGCCTTTTGTGTTCAGGGTGAAGTCTCTTTGATCAATGTCTGTCAAATATCTGGTGTTGCGGTCTTTTGAGACTCTCTAGTCATAAAAAAACAAACATAAAAATAAACCTGAAAAGTCAAGGCGTTATCTTTACCTCTGATGTCCCAGCATCTCTCTCCATGACACGGCTGGCAGGCGCCGCCCCATCTCCCGCCACCTCCTCCTTATTCTTCTTCTTCGCCACCGACTGTCGACCTCTCCTAACCTTTCTCTCAATAGTCTCCTCCTCCTTCTCCTCCTCCTCCTCCTCCTCTTCTTCTTTCGCCACCTCCTCCTGTATAGGTTGTTCGTTTGGGTTTCTCCTCACCTGAACACTGGACCCTCTGCCCCTCCGGACCGGGGCGGGTTTCTCCTCTTTATGCTCACTCTCAAGCTCCCCCATCCCCTTCGCTCTTGCACTGCCATTATTTTCCACCCCATCAGTCCTATCAACGGCAACTGGAGCTACAACCAGCTCACACTTTAACCGTGCTTTTCGACCTCCACCCCTGCCAGTGGTGCTACGTGTTACTAGAGTTGAGTCTTCTGGCGTGTCCTCTTGTTCCTCTGCACCAATGGGTCCAGGATGTGCTGTGTTGGTTCGCCTGTGCCCCCTTGTGGTGGCAGCCTGAGAGCCTGGCTTGTCTTCACCGTCTCCTCGGCAGCCATCGACAGCGGCGGCAATGAGTGTCTTCGTTTTCCTGCCTCTGGCGGAGGCATTGGGAGCCGAGGCCGCCTCGTTCTGACCGCTGCTAGAGGGTTGAGAGTTGATCTCAGGGGCCGGCAAGGACTTCCTGCCTCTTCCTCTCCCGGCTCCTCTGGCTCCTCTGGCTCCTCTGCCTCTGCTCTGCGCACCACTGCAGGCGGAGACCTCAGAGTTAAGGGAATCGGTCGAGTTGGACCGTGACCTAGTGGCGCGGCCCGGACCGTTGCTCAGCCGGGGTGTCTCGCCCGGGGTGTCTCCAGCAACCGTCCTGCGCCTCTTGCTCTCCCTGGTGGGGCTCCCAGCACCCACGGCCGGTGGGTGGTTCTTCTTTGATCCTCGGCCCCGGCCCCGCCCCCGTCTGCTCTCCTGGACCGTGGCGCTGGAGGCAGATCTCTCTGAGCTGACGGAGTTGGAGGAGTTGGAGCGGGACCTGGTTCTGGAGGCAGGCCCGTCTTCCTTCTCCGGGTCTGGTTCAGACTGGGCGGCGGTGGTTCTGGTGGCTCTTCGACCCCTGGTGGTTCTGGGTTTTTGCTCGTCACTCTGTGCCTGGGCTTCTGTCTGTTGTCGCTCTAGCAGTTGTTTCTCCAGGGCCTCCTTTATCAATCGTTCCCTTTCATCACTTTGTCTTTGCATCTCTTCCCTTTCTCTTTTCTCAGACTCTAGTCTTGCCTGGTCTTCCACTTCTTCCTGCGCCCGTCTCGACTTCTCTCTCTCTTCTCGTTCCAACGCCGCCTTCTGTTGTCTTTCGTCCTTTTCACGTCTCAATCTCTCCCTTTCCTGTTCACTTTGTTCTTTCTTTAATCTCTCTTTCTCTTCTAGTTCCTTTCTCCTCCTCTCTTTCTCTTCTCTCTCTAATCTCTGCTTCTCTTCGCTTTCCTTCTTTTCACGTTCCAACCTCGCAGTTTCTTCCAGCTCCCTTCTTTCTTTCTCCAGTCTCTCTCGTTCTACTCTCGCCCTCTCCTCTTGCGCTTTCCTTTCCTGCTCCAATCTTTCTTCTTCTTCCTTTTGTATTTGTTCCAATCTCGCTTTTTCTTCTCGTTCCTCTCGTTGATTCTCTATTCTCTCTTGCTCTTCCTTCTCCAATCTCTCTTTTTCTTCTCGGGCCTTTTGTTCCCGCTCTACTCTTTCTTTTTCTTCCATCTCTAATCTCTCTCTCTCCTCCCTTTCTTTCTTTTCACGCTGCAGTCTTTCTTGTTCTTCCTTTTCCCTTTGTATTCGTTCCAATCTCTCTTTTTCTTCATGTTCCTTTCTTTCCCTCGCTATCCTTTCTTTTTCTTCCACCTCCAATCTCTCCCTCTCCTCTCTGTCCCGTTCCAGTCTCTCCCGTTCTCCCTTCTCCTTTCGGTCCCTCTCCATCCTCTGCTTCCCCTCTTGTTCCCTCAAAGCTCGCTCCATCTTCTCTTGTTCTTCCTGCTCCTTTAGCATCCTCTCATTTTCTGCTTGCTCTTTTCTTTCCTTCTCAAGCCTTTCTTTCTTTTCTCTCGCATTTTCCCGTGGTTGTCTGGTTTTCCTCCTCCCGCCCTGCCTCACCTGATGAGCCTCCTCCTCCTCTCCCCTCTCCTCCACCGGCCTGACAACCCCTGTTCCTCCTCTGGTGGACGAAGAGGTTTCTCCCTTTGATCTTGTGCTCCTCAGAGATGCTGGAGGCTCTTGCTCCTTCTCCTCCTCCTTCTCCTCTCTCCCTCCTCTACTGGTTCCAGGTCCAGGCTTTCGGCCTCTCCCTCTCCGAGGCCGTCCTTCCGCTTGCTGGGCTGAGTCAGAGTCCGCGTCTGGTTCTGTACCTGCAGCGGTAGCACGCGTGCAGGCTGCACCTTGTAGCTTTCTTTGGTTCTGTGATCGCATTAGTTTTAGGCCCGGGCGTTCGTCCTCTTCTTCCTTACTTTCATCACTACTTGTGGACGAACTAGGCTGTGTTTCGGCTGCAGTGGGCTCAGAACCGGTAATAACTTGCGTGTCCTCCTCTTCAACAATCCTACGGGCTCTTCTTTTGCGTGGAGCTGCAACAGAATCCTCATCGTCGCTTTCCTCAACTCCGGACGTAGCCATTGGCTGTGTTTCAGCTGAGGAGAGAGGACAGTTGGTCCCCGCCGCTACGGGTGGAGTGTCCTCCCCATCTACCGGTTCTTTGCCATATTCCTGCAATTCACACATCAGTTGTGTCTCGACCATGGCAAGCGTGTATCCAGAGGGGAAGTCCATCAGCTGAGTTTCGGTGGAAGCAATATCCATTGTGTCCACTCCATCCTTCTCTTCTGCATCCACATCGCTGTGAGACTCAGGGATGAACGCCTGCGTTGCCTCCAGTGAGATATCCATCGTAAACTTGATCCCAGACCCAGCGGAACGACTGCTGGACCCCGCACTCCCTAGGTAGCTCTGGGTGGCCTCCAGATCTGAGTCCAGCTCCAGGGAGCTCCCGTCCAGAGAGGGAGTGGTTGGGTACATTTGGGTAGCCTCCAGGTTCACATCTCCATCTGAGAGGACAATGGCTTGGGTGCTCTCCGTTGCTAAAGCCAGAGCCTTGGGTTGCAGGTGGATGCTCTCAGACAAACCATCTTCGTGCTTGGATGTGCCCTGCGGGATGAAGGGCTGGGTTTCATCCAGGGTGTAGTTCCCCGAGGGACTGTATTGCTGGTCCCGGTCGTCCACTATGAAGGACTGGGTCTCAGCCACAACACAGTTGTCTTCCCCCTGGCTGTCTGAGCAGGACAATGACAACATGAGTCTGGGGGCTGGAACCCTGGGGCCTGGCAAGGATAAGAAGAAGGCCATTTTACAACACAAAGACACCTAATATACTATAATAAAGAGTTGAGATAAAGATACTTTCATTTTAAATATATCGGATCCTTACTTACATTTGAATGGATCTATAGAGGGACTGAGGTATTCCTGAGTTTCCATCTCTGCGACAGCTCCTCCTAAAACCAATAAATAATCATTTAAAATAATAATTAGCAATGATATTTGATTTATATAGTGGGAGTTATACAAGATAGTGGGAGTCAAGAATCTTAGACAAGATTCTTGAGAAATAGGTAGGAATTATTGAATGGTGTATTCTATTAATTTCAAAATGTATCAATAATAATTTGCAAAAAAAACATGGTCCATGCCACAACAATTGTCTCTCAATTGGGAGAATTGAGAGAATAATTAATGGATGTAATAAAACTTGTGTGAACTTGAAGACACCAGTTAGACTCAAGAGGCTTGCCAGCATCAGGCTTATATGGTTTCTAGACCACATGTACTGATGCTTGTTGTGACATAGAATTACCAAATTTAACTTGTAATCCACTGCATTGTAAAACAGTTACATTAGAGGTGACCAATTCTACCCTGTATTGCACAGTTTAATTGTCATTATGCTCTATATTCTGCTCTTAATGAACAATGACTGCAGTATTCTAAAGTCATGGCAATTATCTGTGACCTCTATCTGTATTCTATTTTAACATAGCCACCATAAATCACTATTTATTATTAATGATAAGCTATTCATATAGCCTATATTTCAAGCTGTATTTAGCCCGAAGCCTTTGTATATGAAAAATATATATTTTGATTGACCATGGCATGGAAATATTGTGTGTCCCATCCTTTCATCGATCCATAAATACAAATATACAGAAGCTCTATGAACTATTATAACACAACAGATCATTGCCAGACCAGGGTTCAAACAGCTGGTTAAAGAGAGACAAAACTCAACAGATGTTTCGAACCATTTGCCGTTGCTAGTCAAATCCTACCTGGCAGTTCTACAGGAGTGGAACAGTGCTGTAACGAGGCTCTGTGCCCCTGGAGTGACCCAAAGTCCTTCTCGTCAGAGGAACATGACACCTGGCCTCCCTCTGTCCCCACTGCTGCGGCCTCCTCCTCCTCCATGTCCGTATAACTGTCCATCCTGATGACAGCCAGATCCGTGCTAACATCCACGCCCATGGGGCTGCTGCTGTTCTCCTCCACATCTGTATCCGCGTCAGAGTCTGGCCCGAGGGCTGCAGACAGGGAAATAGGACCGAATGAGGATGGGGGGGCTGATGACATCCGCCCGGCATTTGTCGCCACGGCGACGGCGGGTGGGATCGGAGGGGAGTCCTCCTCCACGTCGGTATCGCTGTCGGACAGGATGTCCAGATGAGCACCGGTGTCCGCAGCGGGGGCAGGTGTGGTGTGGGCAGCGTCGCTCGTGGGGTCGCTATTTGCAGCGGTAGGGAGGACTTCATCGTCCGTGTCACTGTCCAAGTCAAAGTTCTGAGGGGCAGCAGAAGCAAATACAACTCCACGGGACTCTGCCTCTATTTTAGCAGACGAGCTCTTTGCGATGGCGTCATCGCCCTCCTCCTCCTCCTCCTCCTCCTCATCCGTATCGCTCTCCAGCTGGAAGTCTGATGGCTGTGTGGAACCCGCCCACGACACAGGCGTGTTTTCACTCTGAGGCGATGCGTGTGTCGCCTTGCTTACTCTGTCTGGCTCATCATCCTCGCCTTCCACGTCGGTTTCACCGTCCATCTGCTGTGCGACCAGAACCTCACCGGGGGACTCTGTGGTGTTTGCTTCGCCGGCCGTTGGCGCCGGTGTGACATCAACGCCCTCGTCTTCATCATCGACATCTGTGTCACTGTCCATGACGAACTGGCCCAACATGCTAGTGGGTGCATAAGCTGTAGGTAGAGGTGGTGCTGGTTGTGTTTTGTTTGGGGTCCCAGGACCTACTGACACCGAGCTCTCCTCCTCTCCCTCCACATCGGTGTCACTGTCCATGTGGAGCACCTGGATGAGTTCTGTGGGGAGCGCTGGTCCAGGCTGGTCTAATCCATCTTTTGCCCAGATGCTGACACTGTTTTCCAGGCTATCTGGCGCACAACCTCCCCTCTTCTCCGGCTCGGTGCCTACAGGTGCTACATTTTCCTCCTCTTCCTTGCCGTCAGTGGCAATAAACTGTGCCGCTTTTTTGTTCTTCAGTCGCTGCTGCCAAGCACCAAAGTCTTGCTTGTCATTGTTGGCACTGACACATCGTGTAGGCCGATGTTTGGAGGACGAAGAAGGTGTGGTGGGACTCTCGTCTTCGCTGTCAAAAAAGTTAAAGAATAACATGTTTACACATGTAGAAATGCAGTCAACACAGTCTGTACAGTGTATGTAATGCACTGCAGTGTTTTGCCTACCATTTTTTCCAGCAGCGGTGCTGAGGTCAACTATGTTGATGTGTTTATGCACGGTGCTGATGTGTTTGTGCACGGTGCTGATGTGCGCTTGCACGGTGCTTATGTGCGTGCACGGTGCTGATGTGCACGTGCACGGTGCTGATGTGCGTGTGCACGCTGCTGATGTGCGTGTGCACGGTGCTGATGTGCGCGTGCACGCTGCAACAAATAGCATTTGGAGCCCAACATCGTTTCTAAATCTAAAATAAATACAAATTTGGCTTGGCTGATTGCAATAGTGCTAGTAATCTAGCGGTGGCGCTGGATTACACTGCTGGATGCATGTAGGGGAAACACTGCACTGTATATGTAATGCAATGCAATGTATAGGGATTAGTGAGCCCTTGTACTAGAAAATGTGAAATAATACCTTTCTGGGATGATTTTGTTTGTAGGGCTCAGGAATGTAGAACAGGTAGGACTGGTTACATGAGAGTCTGACTCAGACACTGAAATTAAGGCAAAGCAAAGAGACAAATATTATGTATTACAGGTCATTCAATTAATTGTATTGTAAAAGAAAACACCAAAATACCCTCAGAAAGAGAGTGAAGTAAATTGCATCTCAGGCTAGGCTACTCTGCGAAGGACATCATAAAATGAAAATGAATTGTGTGTATAATCAACTAATGCAGCACAATAAATGGTATGGTTCTCATGAGACTTTTTAGACATGCATTTTCTCCTCCACAAACCCAGTGTCTTTTTCCATCGGTCCTTTCTCCCTCGTTCTCCATCCGAGTCCGAGTCTGACTCTGGCACCAGGCTGCCTTCTGGCTGGGTGGGGGTCTGTTCAAAGGACAGGCTTTTGATCCTGGCCGGGGTCTCCATCATCTCTCTACGTTCACCCAACGATGCCCTGGTCGGTTCCTCTGCGTTTCCATTTGTATGTACCTCCACATCTTCTCTGCTGCCTTGAGACTCTCTGGCCAACAAATGGCCTCTGTTCACAAGACTCCCTGGGTCCACACAGCTTGTGTACTGGCATGGGATGTCAGCCACCATCAGATTGTCCCCTTCACTCAGGGCATAGCGGACGTGTGGAGTCAATTTTAAGCGGCCCTTCCGAGTCCCATTCATACTTCCCATGTCCCACACTAGTGCCTCTATAGAAGCACAGCCACGCCGAGAACTTGCATGAAACATGGATATGGAAACGGCAGTGTGCTGTTTAGATACCGACTGGGCATGAAGGGGCAACGTGCAATTGCTGGGGTCACGACCGAGCACATTTTCTCCCAAATATAGAGGTAGGACTGTCCGATTAGAAAAAGAAACAGACAGAACAGAAATACATACAATTACTTTTGGTCGCCTTCGATATATAGGCCTACAGCATGTTTACACATGGATGACATAATGACTCACCTGTCTCACGAATGTGTTTATTCTTAAAAACACGAAGTGTCGCCAGAGGCTCTGCCCTTGCATTGCCATTCTCTTCTTCCTCGTCTGACTCCAGCATTGAGTCGCATATCATCTGAGTTGCATCCATTCTTTACACGGGATATGACAGAACCTATGCTATGCATGAAAACATTGATCATCCATTGTAGGTAGGTTGATAAATAGGATCAATGGCACAACTGATAGATACTTACGGATAGTTTAGCTGGGACCAACCATCCGTTCTAGTTAAAGATAATCTAGCTAATGATTTGTATGCATTTTTGTCTATTTATATACAGAAAAGTTGTACTACTGTCTTGCACTTGATTTATACATTGTACGTTAACGTTAAACTTAGGTCGCTAAACCTTGCTGAGCCGCATCACTTCAGACTGAGCACGGACATTTTCAAAATAAAAGCTAATTTAACTATGGCTATTATATCACACAACATAGGGGTCAATCATGTCATTTCAAAATAAATCCTAGTCACAACATTTGATAAAAACCCTGTCGTGATGCCATAGGAGTGATACATTTAATCAACGTAAGACGAAATGTTTGCACGTACTATGTGATGATTCGTATTTTGAAAGTAGTTCAAGGAAGTCTATACAATTCTGCTACTTGCGTTATAAAATTATAATCACATTCGTTACGAAGTTGAACACATCATGATTCCATACTCTTTATATGCATTGTGTGTAATATCGGTAACTTGTGTTTTAAGTCTTAATTTGATAAGAGAGGGGTAAATGGTACCTTTTCTGATATAGTCCCTCGCATGCCATGCAAAGAAATAAACAATGACCACTTCCTAGAGAGAATCAATCCCGCCTTCAGTTCGACTGACGTCATCGACGTGGTAAACGCCCCCTACATTTGTATTGAAGTCACTGGAGTTATAATAAAATGTATTGAATTGTATTTAAACATGAGGTAAATGGTGGCTGAATGTTGCCAATGTATATTTCTACCATGCACAATCCTATAAAACATATCTGGCGTTGCAGTGTTTAAAACAAAGTTGGCATGGGAGAGTTACATACAATTAAACGAATGTTTTTGTGTAACGTTAGTTGACCAAAACACCAATAACCATTAACCAAAAAAATGTACACACTATATTGTAAATATTAGTTGTGATGTGGATATAATCTGTGAATAGAAGAATAAGAAACAAATTTGTTGGCCATGAAGATGGTGAAATGTCCTTAGCCTATGTATTGAGTGTTTTGCAGTTTTTTATGTACAGACCAGATTAACATGCATGTCGGCCTATAGTTTATTTAATCAATTTAAAAAATCATTCAAGAGAGACAGAAAGCTCGACAGCATGAAAATAGTAAAAATAGTCATCAGTTGTGCTGCGTGCAGGTATCGATACAACCACTAGATGAAGACAGGGAGCTGCAGTGATCTAGTGTCTGAGGCGGAGGTCTGGGTGTCTGTAGAGTCGCATTGTTGCCATTTCAGTAATTCGTTAGGCGTTCATCGCTGAAATAGGAATCTAGTTCAATAACAATTAAAGGCGATTGAATTCTCGCACACCTTCTTCTATTCAAACATACAACTTAGGTAAGTTTTGCAAAATCCTCAATTTGCTTGGTTCAAATGCTAGCGGCAGCAACCGCAGTAAAACTGGGTGTGCTGTTGGTTTATTACTGGTCCCATTACGCGTAGCTTAGTTAGCCAGTTAGCTTGTTGCCGATTGAATCATTCTTATTGTAACGTTTAACTGCAGCTATTAGTACTTAATCGTAGTCTACCGTTGATACCGTTAGTTAGGACAAATACGATCTCGATGAGGTTATTCGACCTGATGTGTATTGGGTTGCGTAATAAAAGCGACCTGTCTAACGTTAGTGTATGATGTGTGTTGATGCTGGGCTAAAGGATCTGTGGGCCGAGAATGTACATTAGCTCGCCAGCTAATTCATGTCAAGTTGGATGATTGACAAACGCATATGTCCCCACCGACTGCCTGCCATCTGACTGCCTGCTTCATTAATATGAACATTACCAGATGTCTTGATTTTTGTTCTGAGGACGGTCATGGAAAGAAGGCCTCTGTCATGCTACACTATCTCTATCGTTATATAGTAACAATTTATTATTAGAGTTCAGTACTTATTTAAATAAAAAGAGAAATGGTTTTTCATCAACATTTACAAACACACGATACGCATAATATAGTATACTTTTTTTTTTTTTTTTTACTATATTTTGGGAAATATAATTTTTTTCTTTCGCCCCTAGACGACCTTCAAGATGTTCTACACTTGCGGTCCAAATGAAGCCATGGTTGTCTCCGGTAAGATATTTGTTACTTTGGTAAAAGATTGGACTGTAATACGTGTTGTCATGAGATATGAACATTCAACTATAGTTTAGAACGGTTGAGTAACTTAACTAACAATTATTCACGTGACATTTTGTACGACCGCAACAAACCAATCGTCTCTTTCTGTGTCACGAGTCATGCAGTAAGACTGCGCGTCTGGGATTTGTTTATAGTGCAACATAGAATTACGGGACTTGGACCCTGGACTTTCCAACATGGACTGGCCCATTACCTACTTTTCAGCTCGTGTTAAAGGATAAATGCGGGAGTCTTAAAGGGGCGATATTATGCCACCAGGTGTGAGTGGGATTAGCCATTACAAGCCGTTTGAAAATCTGCCTTTTCCACCTAGACGTATGATGGATAGATAAGCAACATTTGCTACTGTCCACTGGGTAGGCTGGTAGACTGACATATCCAGCATACATCTAGGTGGACACTCCCACTTGTGATGTCACTGAAACACAGGAAAAGGCGGATTTTCAAACGGCTTGTAATGGCTGATCACACTCACACCTGGCCGATGTTTTCTATAATTTTGGTCTAAGTGACTAATGCAGACAACAATTTTTGAAATTCGTCGCTAGAAGGAATGTTATGTTCTCGATGGGGCAATAGTCAATTGTAAATGCACGTCCTCTAAAGTGCTTGTTTTTGCAACTGTTTGGATCAGATTGATATCGTAAGTGTCTGACCACATTATGGAAATGATCTAGGATGCACCGATTCCACTTTTTCTCAGACCAAGTACAAGTACTTACATTTGGGTACTCGCCGATACCGAGTACCAATATGAGTACTTAATAATATCATTACAGTTTAAAAACACGCCCCCCTCTAGGAAAGACGGGGGCGTGTTATCGGCATGGTATACAGAATTCTTCTGGTAACATGATGTTTTGGTAGATGTTAAAACAGCTGGTTAATTTTGAGTCCGTTTGACGCTGCGAACAGTAGTTTGATATTTGAATGCACATCATGTTACCAGAAGAATTCGAGTGTTTACGAATACTTAAGACTACTTACGTTATAGTCCTGTGACGGTGCGGTTTCATATCCTCGCCAATTATTTGTGTATGTGATCGACCATGGTCAAGGCGAATAAATTGTAATCCTTTTTTTCATACACAATAGATTAGAGAGGGCGGCAGTTTAACACCCAATACGCCAATTTTGGTTAAGACAGCTTTGTGCATTTCAAATGCCGTATAATGTTGCGATATTATTTACGCAGCAGGCATAATATGCAATGCTTCTTGTCATTAAACAAAAACGTAGATCCCACTAGAGACATTGTAGTTAGTGGTTAATCTAACTGTTATAGTCAGCCGCTGTATGTCAGATAGTCTAAAACGTTGTGAAAACAGGTAACCAGATATCTTAAACAAACCCCAGCCAAAATGTTCCTCCAATAATAATGTAGCTTATTATAATTACACAAAACAGGTGTATTAAGGTTGTCTCGGTGGTGTAGGACCACCTGCAGACGCTCTGAACATTATACTTTTGTATCGTAGAGTGTGATCGAATCCAGCTCGTGTCCGTTTTATTTTTTTTAAGAAAGAAGACAAATAATTAATATAACCACGTGTTTTAGGTGCCTTTAATGTAGTACTCTGTAAGACATACCTTTTTACAACAATAACGAGATACGACGCATACAAACTAAAGGTAGGTTTGTGGAATTTCGACAAATATGCAGACGTGAACACCGCTTCATCTGGTTCATCTGGGTAAATATGCTCATGCCCGCCACATGCACGCGATCGGGAACCAGATAGTTTAGGAACCATTAGGTGTGTAACACCGGCAAGAGTTTGCTGTGTTGAACTACAGAAAGCGTAGCTTAGTGTTGTCTAAAAGATTGCGGTGGACGAGAGTTGAGGGAAATTTCAGCTCTATGACAGAGACTTGATTAAACACAATAACAAACAGACCGGATCAAGCAAAAGGAAAACACTTAAGTTATATTTCTCTGTAGGGGCACTTAAAACAACAGTCTGAGCCTGTCAGAGTCCAAAACAAGCCCTTTTAGAGGGCATACATTGACGGGGCACTATTGGGCCTAAGGGTTACAATGCAGTCCGTTTGGCGACTGCAATGGCTGAAATGTTCTCGCTCAATATTGGACCCATTTCAAACCTGTTGTCCGCATTATTCACTTAGACCCAAAATTATGGAAACTAGGGTCCGGGTCTAAAAAAGTGATCCTTTTAATGATGAATTTGTGTGAAAGCGATGTTTTGGTTTTGCGTTGTTTAAGTATTGTTAAATGTACTAATGTGTCTTTAGCGTTCGTTTTCCATTGTTGGTGATTTGATTTCCTCTTTTTAACTGTTTGTCTTTACTCTGCCTAGGCTTTGGTCGTTCTCCTCCTTTAATGATTGCAGGAGGCAGAGTGTTTGTCCTCCCCTGCATTCAGCAGATCCAGAGGTAGTAACACATTTTCCTAATCTCTCCCTCTGTTTGCCATTTATTTTTGGGCTCTATTTGGTACTGTGGACTGATGGCAGTTGTAGAATTTTGTTCAAGTCAAGGTGCAGTTTCCAAGTCTGTTTCTTCCAAATAGACTGCAGAGTCAATACTTCTCGTTCAATACTTGAACAAATACTTTAAAAAAAACCACCACAGTCCATCCGTGATTCTATATTCTGCGTCCTAATTCTGCGTGTGAATCCTGCGTGCTCTCCCATTATTTTTCTCTTTAATTCATCACAAAACACAGGATATCAAAACACATGACAAGGGCGGGGCTATCTGTTACCTCCAATCATTACCTGTTAACATATAAAAATGTGCAACCCCCCTGATTCCCATTGGGTTACTGTTAAAGACAATCACGTACCGCCTACACCCTCTCTAGGTTGAACAATTGGTGGGGTGTGATACCTGGGTAAGATTGGCCCCCAGACCTGTTGGTCTGAGGGGGATCTCTTGTTGGACTGTAAGACAAACAAAGGTTCTAATACCAACCCCTCAGTTGCTCCATTAATCAATCACTTTAAGAACAGTAGGGGGTTAGAGACAGAGGTCTGGCAGGCAGGAGGATGAGAAGAGGATGAAGGTGAGTCCACATCAATTATTTGATCAACTTCTCAAGAGTAATGGGGGGGATAATGACAGATGTTTGGCAGGGAGGTGGATAAAAAACAGGATGAAGGCGAAACATATTTACTGTCTGATCAACTAAAGCAGGGGTCAGAGACGGGGATCTAGCAGGGAGGGGGGTGAGGGCAGAATGAGGCGAAACCATATCTTACTGTTTAGCGATTAATACATACCTCAACACAGTTTAAAGGTTTTTGCTGCTTTCAATATTACTTGTGAAATGGCCCCACTGCTGTCTTTCTTTCCCTCTTCCTAGGATCACCCTGAACACCTTGACCCTGAATGTGAAGAGTGACAAGGTCTACACTCGCCATGGTGTCCCCATCTCTGTCACTGGCATCGCACAGGTACACCAGCCGTGATAACAAATATAGAACATATTTTTTAAATTCATGTTGAGTTCAATTTTGGATTCACATTTTGGGTCTTCAACCGAAATCCCGTTTTATATTGACATGTATTAGAATGTACACCCTAATTCTACGGCTTCTGTCACCAGCTCTTACGTAATCTTTTGTAAATGCCTTTTAATCAATAAACAATCAATAATAATCACTAATCTCATGTTTTTTTCTCCACTGTCAGGTGAAGATCCAAGGTCAGAACAAGGAGATGCTGGCCACGGCCTGCCAAATGTTCATGGGCAAGTCTGAAGGAGAGATCGCCAATATCGCCTTGGAGACGCTGGAGGGACACCAGAGGGCCATCATCGCCCACCTGACTGTTGAGGTGGGTGTACTGCACACTGGAAACAACACAAACACAAACGATCAATAAATCATCTCAATACAAACGCTTCTAATCAAGCGTCCTGAAGGGAGTGGGGTTTACTCTGAAGGACGCCTAGCTGTCACTGTTACATGATCACCGTCAGGTATCACTGTCTGATGCTCTGTGTTGACCGAATCCTGGTGTAGGAGATCTATCAGGACCGTAAGAAGTTCTCCGAGCAGGTGTTCAAGGTGGCCTCCTCCGACCTGGTCAACATGGGCATCGGGGTCGTCAGCTACACACTCAAAGACGTCCACGACGACCAGGTACGACCAGAGTTGGATTCTGAATGTTATGAGGAGCAATTCATTTTAAATCCCAGTGATCACGGCAAGTGGCCAGTTTGAAAAGAAAGCTTTAATGTAATGCATCCAGTTGCCACACTCTGTCTTGGATAATGTATAAATGCTTCATAACCTCAGGAAATGAGTGGGTTGGACTGAGTGTCTGTGGCTAGACTCCTAGAAACTGTCCTTCCTGGTGTATTATCGTTGGTCTACCACTGACTCCATGCTGTGTCTTCCCCCCCAAGGACTACCTCCACTCCCTGGGTAAGGCCAGGACAGCACAGGTGCAGAAGGATGCCAGGATCGGAGAGGCTCAGTACAAACGCGATGCTGTCATCAGGGTAAAATGTTATTTCCCCCTTTCAATATTTTGTTAACTTGTTTTTGCTTTTCAACTTTTGCATGGTTTATGCATATGGAATGGCAAATTGTGATCTTTACAATTTATTTAAGACTAGAAATAAGATATTGTCTTATTTCCCTTTTTTCACTGACCCTCGTCTGACCCTCGTCTTTCACTAACGTCTCTTTCCATACGCAGGAGGCCCATGCCATGCAGGAGAAGGTGTCTGCCCAGTACAAGAACGAGATCGAGATGGCCAAGGCCCAGAGGGACTATGAGCTGAAGAAGGCGGCTTACGATGTGGAGGTCAACACCAAGAAGGCTGAGTCAGAGATGGCCTATCAGCTCCAGGTACGTCCGTCTGCAGCAGGGGATCAAGTGGGTCGCGGGACGTTGATGGTCAAACATTTTTAGAAACAGTCAAAAAAAAATCAGTTTTAAGACTGAAATGGGGAATACTGTATTTAAGATTAAACACATAAATGTAAATTATCTCACTCTTTTGACATGGCAATGAGAATGAATTTATTTCTATCACCCAAAATATTGGGTGAAAAACGGGTAGAAAAGGTGACTTCTGAGATTGACCTGTCGCCCGGCCCCCCATCTTGCAACAACAGGTGGCCAAGACCAAGCAGCGCATCGAGGAGGAGAAGATGCAGGTGCAGGTGGTGGAGCGCTCTCAGCAGATCCTGCTGCAGGAGCAGGAGATCACCCGCCGCGAGATGGAGCTGGAGGCCACGGTCAAGAAGCCCGCCGACGCCGAGAGATACCGCCAGGAGAAGCTGGCCGAGGCCAACCGGTGAGCAGCCCTGCTAGAGGCTGGACACACCGTTTCCCCGGTAGGGCTGTAGTCGCTGGATATATAGCAGCCACACTAGACCAGACACTATGGGTCACTAGTGGGCCGGGCAGCACTTTACGTAATGGACTTATGTGGTGGACATCCAGGGAATCATGGCGTTTTTTGGCAGGCTCAGATCAAATTTGACTTCAGTCGGTTACTTCATACTCTCGCTTTTAACTTTTCTAGCAGTTTCATCCAGGTGACAAAAACTAAGCTCATTTTTTGAGAGTGGTTACAGAATTGCTGACCGAACACTAGGTTAGAAGAGTAACAAGATGTTTGCTAGCCTCCTGAGGAAAATAACCATAAGGGCAGTGACGTAGGAGTAGGTTGTTATTAGTGTAAGTGGTGGACGTTACAGAAGCTTATTCCAGTCTCTCTCCTCCCAGTCTGCAGCTGATCATGGAGGCTGAGGCTGAGGCAGAATCCATCAGGGTGAGTGCCATATCTTTTTTTCTCTCACGCCCTGTCTTCCGCCACTCAATCCCTGCTCCCTGCCCTACCCTGTTCCCTGCCCTACCCATCCCCCACTCCTCTCCATTGTTTTCTGTTAAGCCCAAGTCATGCAGTCTCCCTCCCTCTACAAGATGGCCTCTGGCATGCATTTAGTCTATACAGATATAACTCAATAAAGTCTTTAACTCCCAAGACCTCCTGCCTGCTACTTTGCCCAAGTTTTATTTACATTTTTAAAGGCGTCTTTGTCTTGTTCTTCTTGTTGTGCGGTAGCTTTTGGTAAACATTTCCTCTTTGTTTCCCCCCATCAGCGTTGACAATAACACAGGTTTCCTTCTTTCACTTCCTCACTAAAATCCCTACTCCTACGTGTCTCTGTGTGCGCCACTAACACACAGGATATGTAATTAATCCTAATGTGCACTCTCGTGTGTCTGTGGCTGTCCAGATGAAGGGCGAGGCGGAGGCGTTTGCCCTGGAGGCGAAGGGTCGGGCGGAGGCTGAGCAGATGGCCAAGAAGGCGGAGGCCTTCAGCCAGTACAAGGAGGGAGCCATGGTGGACATGCTGCTGGAGAAACTGCCACTGGTCCGTCTACCTCTCAGACCTCTTACATTCAAAAGACACAGCCGTTTATATACGAGAGACATGACGTGACTGTTCCTATATTATAGATACCGTAATTACGCAAATATAGACCGCATCATACATAAGACGCACTTGCGAACAACTAAGGCTTGAAAGAAACAAAACTGTATATAGGCCACACCCGTGTAAAGGCTGCAGTAACAAAAGCCCAATTTAAAGTACATCAAATCATATCCAAATCACATGTGGCAACGAGTTGCAAAGACTCCCAAAGACACTCTTTTGGTTTTAACTTTATTTGAAGCGCTTTGCATTGAAGAGCTGCAGCTCAAATCCTTAAAGTCTTTGAAATTCTGTGATGTTTATATCTATATCTATATATATCTATATTAAGAATTTGTGATTGGCAGGATAGTGTCAAAGGATTACATGCAGGGCTCAATACTGCGACCATTTATCATGTGGATACAAGTTAATTTCACCCCAAACAATGTAGCTTCATAGTGGCGATGCGCCACCATGTAACTTTCTAAATAGGGCTGTTGCGACCAAGACATTTCATTTCTGAAACGGTCGAATTGGTTAAAACTAGTTTTATGGAACAACGCTTCAAAAAGCCAAACTGCACTATGGCATAGGTGCTGTGTTGAGGAAGTCCGTGTCTTGGTCCGAGTCCGACTCTGTTACGGCAAAGCTTCAATGTAAGACGAGCCACGGAGCGGCGCGTCCCGTAGTAGAAAGCGAAACAGACTTTTTATGAAAAATGTTATTTGAAATCGGTCTGCACCAGAAAATGTATCCTAATGATCCCCAAAAAATGGTTGAGCATGCCTATAATTGCGAGTAATGCTTGGAAGGCCATAAGGAGATTAAAGAGCACGTAGCATAACATCAGCTGTGGATGGCTTCACGACCCATCTCTCCTCCCCTGCAGATGGCAGAGGAGATCGCGGGGCCGCTGGCCGCTGCCCAGAAGATCACCATGATCTCCAGCGGTGGCAGCGAGGTGGGCGCGGCCAAGCTGACGGGAGAGGTGCTCGATATCATGACCCGCCTGCCCGCCACTGTGGAGAAACTCACCGGTGTCAACATTTCACAGGTGTGTGTGGGGGGGGGGGCTGTATTGATCTAGATACATGGACATGGTGTGTTGTTTTTTACATGTACATTTCCAGGCCTGTAGTTGACATGAATATAGTAAAAATGAAGATATTGTTTTTATTTTTTTCATTGTATGAGTGCTACATAAAACTGAATGATGGAAACAAATAACATGCTTAAAGGTGTCATCAATGTTGTCAATTGCATCGTTTTTTCATAAATTTTGCAGTGGTCTTTAGTATTAATGAATTCCCTGTGAGCCGGTTTTGGTGAAAAAAATGCTCTGGTGCTCCTGTTTCAGGCTGTTCTAGTTTGGTGGAGGAGGTGG
>JAOPJO010000008.1:4191453-4204398 GCA_027123675.1 Molva macrophthalma | reverse complement strand
TCATTGGCTAATGCAGGCAATGGGGGTAGAATAACATTTTCACGTGCAGCATGCATATGCAACTCAGAGTGACCTATCGTATTTCCAAAGGAGCAAGTACTAAACGATTTCTCGTGGAATGACACCTTAAATATAAAGTCTTAAACTGGACATGATATATAAAGGTAATGTAATATAGTGTTTTATATGTGCTCACTGCTTGTCTTCTCCTCAGGTCACTGGAGGGCCCACCCGTAAGCGCTAAGAGAAGGAGAACGGGAGGAGTCCCTCAGTGCCTACCAACACTGTTACAACGCGGCTGTGTGGTCACGGCCATCTGTGTCTGCATGTGTTTTCCGTGTCTCTGTTTTCCGTGATGACACCCTTGGTGGCCTCCGTAGTGTATAACAAGCATGTGAATTAGTTTTTATCATTTGATTGTTTTTTCCCCTCATGAAGTATATTCTGTTCAATTTCAGCTGCATTCATACTCTACACTGGTCTATGGTTGCTATGGTAACATCGTCTGTTGCGAATGGACTCAGATCTGGTCAGTTAGAGTAGTAGTGCTGTGGGAAACATTAGTATTTAAATGACTTTTTTACTCTTCCACTCTATTTTTCTACTTTGTTATGTCACTTTGTTTCACAGAAATCAGGGTTGCAAACAGAAGGTGGGGCCATTTTAAGTTTGAATGTTTAGCCAGTTTTAGTGCTCGTTTTATGAGTTGTATATTGCTGTACTTAAACTGACTGTTGATATGCCTCAATTTAGGCATAGCTGGTCACGCGTCACATCTATATATACATATATTTAGCCCTGTTATTTTGCTCTATTGTTACATTTTATTGAATCCACCATAATTGATAGTATCCACTAGGGTTGGGCCGTACTATATGTCTCAATCTATTACACGCTGGAGTGTGTAGTGCCTTGCTTATTAACTACAGATCCAAAACTCAAAGCCATAATTGAAATGGATGGTTTATTTATGTTGAAGTTTGAAGGGAAACAATATGTTTGTGGTGAAAACCAGCGTAGGTTTCTTTGCTTGTAGCGATGACATCGCTAGTGATGGGTAAAGGAAATGGGTGGTGAATGCATGTTAAGAAGGAACTCTAAGGAACTATTTGATCTAACCCACTATAGTTTTGAGGCCAATAAAACAATGCAATCCATCCTTGATTACCAGTTTAAACTGGTAAAGTTTAAACTGTTAAATGTATCACTATACTTTAAGAAAATATCAGTTGTATGTGGATAATCGACAGTTTAATACCTCAGACCGGTATATTCTTTTCATTTTTTTATACGAAGTCCAAAGTTTCCAAGCCTATGCATTTCTCCAAGTGCCTGGACAGGTTGAATTAAAACCACTCCACCCAACCTCCATCCTAGCTTTGTTGTTTAGCGTTACATATTATATTAACCCTTTGAATCCATGTTTGTCTGGGAATCAAACACAGCATGACCTGTGGCTGGAGATCAAAGCCAAACCGATTCTAAAACCTCTTCCTTCTTTTCAGGACTAATACCTTTCTACAGCAAATTACCTGCGTGGATGTCTGTGTTAAGTTGCCAATGTCGTGATTAAGCAAGAGTTGGTGTTTACGTCTTGTATGCTAGATTTTGTAACTACTAAAAAATGTCCGTATGATTAATGGACAATAAAGTCTGATTTAATCCCTGGGAGCAGTTTTGGTTGTATTTGTTCTAGATGTTAAGTACAATTTATTTATTTTAAGAGATGTGTTCCACATCCTCATAAATAGTGCTATTAAAAAGTATTCATTTAATTAATGAAATGCACAAAGCAGACATATGCCACATTAAGCCTATGTAAAATGTTGATAAGAAGGTTGTTTATATCGTATATATAGTATGTAATATACCTAACCGACCGTAGAGCTATATAGTGACCCAGTAAGTTGAGTGCATTAAACAATCAGGTAGGAGTTGTATAGACTTAATATTGTATAACAAATTGCACAATAATATTAATTTGACGAGAGCAGTGTCAAACTTATCGTGACAAAGTTGTATGTGTAGGAGAAGAATCCGCAGTCCAGCGATGACTTCAGCTGGGATGCGGTGCTGCGCACTGAATGTGCAGTTTGGCCGAATATTTTGCATATTATTACCTTTGTAAACCAAGTGATGGCTTTGTAGCTCAACGTTAAAGTATGTTTTCTAGAGCAGATGGGTATCAGAACAAATTGAAAAGTCTTAATTACAGTAACACACACAGTTGTGTGCACTTGGAAATCAGTTCGACCTCTATCAAATTGCATGATACATTTCCAACGTAATTAATCTCCAACTTCGACTTGAACATTTTCAAGTCGAAGCAGACTATTCATAACATTCTAAACATGGCTAGAACTGGATCACTGTGATAGACTATAAACCTCTTCTTCACTTTTGGGATTGGGGTGCATGGTTGATGCGCTGTGCCCGGCCATATTAATGAGTCCCCCCCCCCCCCCCCATCTTTTGAAAAGTAATGGTTTCGTTCATGTCATACAGACCATACGTGTGCAGTATTTGGAAAATGTGACTCAGTCACTCTCTTATTGCTGCAACTGAACTTTTTCAAAGTGTTTTTTGGTCTCAGTTTGTTATCTCTTACCAGTTTGCTTATTTTCCAGGTGGAGGGATGGGATGGCCTGATATTACCATATCTGTAATGCTTGATGCTAATGCTAATGCTGGTAGAAGCAAACTTCTCCCATGTGCACCTGAACCACACAAGTTTAGCATCACGGCATGGCGTCGACAGTTCCACGCCGTATCTACACAGCGGGATCTGCGGATATTAGTCAGTTCTAGTCTAAAATCCAGTCAGTGTGGTGGCAGCATGTGACAGTTGACAACGTATTTCTCCATTATTTAACAACAAAGAAAGACCACTTCCCTCCAGCGTTTTAGGGTTTCTTCTATTATACATTAATATTGGATGGAAAATTCATATTTTTCTTTCAATAGCTCCCATGGCATGCGACCTAGTGACGCCAAATCAATACTCGATAGTATTACTCCATAAGAAGGCCAAGGAATGTGGTGCATTTCATAAACAACATTGCTCATTATATATTGCTCATGAACAACAGTAGCCTACTAGTTTAAAAAAGAAAAAGTATCACAAATTTGACGTTTTATTCGGCTTGATTTGAAATGATTGGATGGCTTACCTGTGTCTACCTACCTACCCGCCTCAAGGCTAGGCAGACTTATTTCCTACCCTACTGTAATGATAGTTACTTGTAATTTACTCATAGCTACAAGGTGCTGCTGTGATAATTAGTTATGTTTATTAATCTATAAATGTTCCATAGTAAGGAACAAACTTGTCATAGCACAAGCTAGCTGTTTAACCCAATTTTCGATCATTGTACACATATTAACATTACAAACCAGGATTGGTTACTAGCGTGAACATCCACTGAGGACTGAAACGCGAGATGGAGTCCTTGTTCCCACCTTGGGGTTCGAGGAAATGTTGACTGCAACTTTCAGACTTTCAAGCAGCCATTCGAGCTGTAAGTTACATCTCAGCGATCGAGTTCGATGTAAAACCAGAGGAAAGGTGATAAATGATAACAATAGCAGGCCCACATACGATTTAAATGTTCAATAAGTATGTGTTTGAATATCCAGATGACAACATGAATCTGGAGGAAGTGATACAGAAGTGTGATGCACATTACACGTATGAGAGGCAACGTTACGTGTTCTGTTCACGGACGCAATAACAAACCGAGTAGTTTGATAGCTTTCTCACATATCTGAAATTGAAAGCATGAACACGTCAGATTTCTATGATACGTGATCGGGTTGTCTTTGGGATACATGCCAAGTATTTTGAGAGAAACTGAACGGAAACGGCCTGGTTACAGGGAGCCTTAGGCAATCTAAGATTCTTGAGAAACCAGTAGACCCAAATCCTCTAACAGCCGTTTTTGCCTTGACTGATCTTGCTCAAGTAGAAGCAGGCCACTCCACCCTCTTTTAAACATTGGACCAGATATACATTAGGACATTTTAAACTAAAGATAAGATTTGCTCTACGAGGCGATTATATACTTTTCCAGGCAATTACATTTGTAATTCTGGTCAATGTCACGACGGACTCCAGAACCGTATGCCGACGGGGCATGAAAAGTTACCAATAAGCCATCCCAGCTCGTTTCTTATGTTGAGATCGTCACCTCTTTCTCCTCTCGCCAACAACACATGTTTATTTGTAGGAGTTTAACAATGTCCTACATTTAAATTGAAATGTAATGTTAAATTTGTTGGGGACATTTGTATTTAAATTAAATGTATTCTCAACACCGTAGGCTTACTTATTTTTGGCAAGTTGGGAGTCAATTTACTATATCTTATATATATATTTCAGTGTTTATTTTTGAGAAGTGTAAGTTTATACCATGAATTGTCCATGAGATTAGGATCAGTGAAAGGCCATTGAGCTACATTAACATAAATGTTCACTTTCAATGTGATAATTTCTGAATTATTTGTCAATATGCTTATACTCACCTAAAGACTCGCTTTTGTCTACATTTGTCTCGTTCGGATTTATTTTAATAATTTCTAAGAGGATAATGTTATGAATTTCGGCTCAATGTGACTTTTGAGGTCTGTTACTCCCATTAAGTGAGTAAATAGTTTTCATGTTATATTTATTTTTGTTATAAGCGCTGCATCATGTTTTTACGTACGGTGAAACCAAAAGGTTTCCTCCAGTCCACAAAAAAAAATTATATTTAGCAAAGTTACATTACATTAAGCCACAGTAAAATTCGTTTTGGTTCCAGTCAATACATGTTTGTTTTTTCTCCAGTACACAGAATGTTGCTTGTCACCGTGATGGAAACACATGTGGACATATGTATTGCAGCTGATTCTCTTTGATTAGAGTCAGCTAACCCCATTAAGCAGTTTTTCGCATTTGGTCATTTGTAGCAAAGTGCCATTCACAAAGAAAATATGTAATTAAAAAAAATTATGTAATAAGTAAAACTTAAATTATTTTCTATTTTTGATCTCATTAAACTGTTTACACATTAAGCCTTTAGGACATCCCCAAGTTGCAGTTACCAATTAATATTTTTGCAATGTTATAAATCATGTACTTGGTGGTCATTCAAACATAATTATGCATGTCTATATATGCTTGCCACATACAATAGGGGACTTGGCAAGGGGTTGGGGGTCAGACAGGACTTCCACTGGTAGAACTGGTTAAGGTTCACCACATTACCATACCAATTACATTTTTATGGAGTTTGTGGTTCAAAGCAGTTCAGATTACCTTAAAGTAAATGTTTTACATGCTATCTTTCTAACCCCAACATATTAACTATCTTATTGTTGCGTGAGCCATATATTCCAGTGGTGGAATGCTTCACAGTACCATACAATCAAATAAAGCTTTCCAGTTTACGGGCACGAAAAAAAGAGAAACCATTATTTTTTGCCAAATGTATTTGCAGTCAATTGCAAAGGATATCTAATGGGCTATAACAATTTCCTTTTCAACAAAAATTCACTGAATTATTTATTCTACTTTTGATTGCGGGATACTTCTGAAAACCTCCTTTCACTTCTCCGATCTCCGTGCTCAGCCGTCTTCTTCGGCCTCCTCGTCAAACTCGCCCTCCTCGTCGGCGGTGGCGTCCTGGTACTGCTGGTACTCGGACACCAGGTCGTTCATGTTGCTCTCCGCCTCCGTGAACTCCATCTCGTCCATGCCCTCGCCGGTGTACCAGTGGAGGAAGGCCTTGCGGCGGAACATGGCGGTGAACTGCTCGGAGATGCGCTTGAACAGCTCCTGGATGGCCGTGCTGTTGCCGATGAAGGTGACGGCCATCTTGAGGCCGCGGGGCGGGATGTCGCACACGGCCGTCTTCACGTTGTTGGGGATCCATTCCACGAAGTAGCTGCTGTTCTTGTTCTGCACGTTGAGCATCTGCTCGTCCACCTCCTTCATGGACATGCGGCCGCGGAACACGGCGGCCACCGTCAGGTAGCGGCCGTGGCGCGGGTCGCACGCCGCCATCATATTCTTGGCGTCGAACACCTGCTGGGTGAGCTCAGGCACTGTGAGGGCGCGGTACTGCTGGCTCCCCCTGCTGGTGAGGGGGGCAAAGCCCGGCATGAAGAAGTGCAGACGGGGGAAAGGCACCATGTTGACGGCCAGCTTGCGGAGGTCGGCGTTGAGCTGGCCGGGGAAGCGCAGGCAGGTTGTGACGCCGCTCATGGTGGCCGACACAAGGTGGTTCAGGTCTCCGTAGGTGGGCGTGGTCAGCTTGAGCGTGCGGAAGCAGATGTCGTAGAGGGCTTCGTTGTCAATACAGAAGGTCTCGTCTGTGTTCTCTACCAGCTGATGGACCGACAGGGTGGCGTTGTAAGGCTCAACCACTGTGTCTGACACCTGGGGGCAAACAGCGAGAACAAGGACATCAGTGCCTGACTCTCATCCCTACGAATCTACTGCGTCACCACAGACATCATCAGCCCTACCTTTGGCGATGGAACAACACTGAAGGTGTTCATGATGCGGTCTGGGAACTCCTCACGGATCTTGCTGATGAGCAGTGTTCCCATGCCAGAACCGGTTCCTCCACCCAGGGAGTGGGTTAGCTGGAAGCCCTGCAAGCAGTCGCAGCTCTCTGCCTCCTTCCTCACCACGTCCAGGACCGAGTCCACCAGCTCGGCTCCTTCTGTGTAGTGGCCCTTGGCCCAGTTGTTTCCCGCTCCGCTCTGGCCTGAAGGAAGAAGGGTTATCGGGAGGGTAATTTCATTGTAAATCGAAATGTTCCATGATGGTTAGTCACAGTCACGATCAAACAGCGGGAAAGAAGTCGCATTCATCCAAACATACCGAACACAAAGTTGTCAGGCCTGAAAATCTGGCCGAAGGGTCCAGACCTCACAGAGTCCATAGTGCCAGGCTCCAAGTCCACCAGGATGGCCCTGGGCACATATTTCCCTCCTAGAGAGATAGATAGAATGAGTGAGAGAGAGGGGAACATGGCATGTCGGCTCAGAATCAGCACTTACTGCATTAAGATAATTTTAAATAGTACTACATTGACATCAAAACATTTGAGACAAAAGTAAACTATGCACACATTAAGAACCACAACGCACCAATCGGGATCAATGCAGAGTCAACCTACCTGAGGCCTCATTGTAGTACACACTGATCCTGTCCAGCTGTAGGTCGCTGTCTCCATTGTAGCTTCCTGTGGGGTCGATTCCGTGCTCATCACTGATCACCTCCCAAAACTGGAAAAGAAACGTGGATATTCCATAACCGTTATTAATTCTGAAGGCATCTGCACCACGAGCCTTGTGGTTTCACTGGCAGCAGGGCTTGACCAGGGGAAAACTGCAGTGTGGGTTCACATTTTTGAGTTCAAATGAGAATCACTGCTGTGATGTTTTTTTTGCAACACCATGTTATTTACCCTTTAAAAAATGGCATTTCTGTTTTTCCATTATGCAGTTTAAATGTCCTGATCAAAATGGTATTTCAGGCACAAAGGGAAGCACAAAGGAGCTATAGAGAAACAGCCACTTCTTCAGGGCAAACTGAATGCGACTTGTTTTTGCAAGTCGTATTCAGTCACGCAGGCTGAAGAAGCCGATTGTCTTTGGTTCCATATTCATGTCGGAAAGCTCCAGAAGCCTCTTTAAAAACCCTGTGCCTGGGTGTCCTTCTTGGGACTGTAGTGTATGTTTGCTGTTAACGTGCTTTTCTCCTTCGAGAAGGCGGGCCAAACTTTCTATGCAGGCGGCCATTTTAACAAGTATGTGTGCTCTCTTTTCCCTTCCCCCCCCCTCTCCGACTGCTTTCCTCTGGTTTTCCACAAAGAGCAGCTGGAAGCGAGGATTTGCTGTAATCTGGATAAGCAGTCAGGTTTTTTTTGTTTTTTGTTACAGCTCAGCAGTATAGAGATTGAAGTCCATCGGATTCAAATTGGGGAATTTTTATATTAAACCCATGTAAAGCAAAAAAGAGTGACCTCAATCTGATGGAGACAACAGCTCCAAGAGACATCTGGAGAAAAGCGAGTGAGATGGACGGATGGACGGGGAGATGGACAGAAATAGAGAGGAAAGAAAGGACCATAGGCCTTTGACACAGACAAGACAGATGGCTATCAGGAAGGGGCTGACGATAACCACAGTGAAAGAATGGGGACATGCCACACCCTGACCCTAATTTACTACAATGCAACTATTCAGCAAGTCTGTCAATCACACACTATGTAATGCCACATCTCAGCATACAAGTAGACCCAGGGGAGACTGAACCGATAGCTCTCATGACTCATGATACATGTACTGTAATGATAATACCATACTGGACAAAGACCAAGGGACAATGAAAAGTATTTTTTAACAACAGATACTGGCTTGTTAATGTCCAATTAGAAAGTTAATCTTTGTTGAAATAACTAATGGATTTGCTTCAGTGGGCCACATTAATATATTTAGCTGATCCCCTCCCAAGTAATGGCAAATTAAGTCAAGTCAGGGTCTAGTGACATCACCCACTGTGCATCAGCGGTCCCCTCCAGACCCAGCCACCCTTAATTTGGTTATGGGGGTTGGGAAATATATCGATTAGAAAGACAGGCTGTTCTATTGGACATTAATATCGATGTGCGCCTGGAACACGTAATGATCCTTGAACAAGTATGGGTTCATAATGATCTCGTTGTGTGCTTGTTGTCAGCCCTAGTCGGACGTAGGCTGTCAATTGCAAATTATGCGGATTTAAAGTTGTTGATAATTGACCGGAATTACTGTCCAATTTATTTTGACTGTTAGGCTGAGATGAAGTTAGTGGGTGGATGTAGGCTATTGTGTGCAGATAACTGAAGAAAAGACTGGAGTTTAAAAAGCTCCGTTGCAAGCATAGTTGTTAATGCTATAAAATGTTTTTACATTGGAGATCACATGTCATTACGCGTTCTACTGCAACGGGCCATTTTGAAACGAGTAAAGGCTCCAAGCCCCACCCAACTTCGCTTCCTCTTTGCGCCCACGCACTGCAATAAGGCGCTACCGCTGTATTCTGCTGAATTATAGACGACCGAAGTGCGATATCGATCCAGAATTCATAAGAGGACACATAACCAGGTCTATATGCGAACTTACTGACACGGTCAGTCCATCGGGCGTTTCCGTTCAAGACAAAGGGGGCAGAGTAGCGTTGCACGCAGTGAAGGGCTATGAAGAATAGGCCGCTTTTATTTTTCAGACAATGTCTTGGGGTCTGTTGAATCCTCTACGTCGAGGGGCAGAATGAACAAATCCCCGTCGAGTACGTTTTTCTCCACCCAATATTCTACCGCAGTGTATTGCAACCAGACTGCATAATTCAAGTTTAAAGACCATAGTTACGATCGGAAATAAATACTTAGTATTAGACATATAGGCCTACTCACCAAAGTCGATACAGAACCTATGTGTTATACAAATATTTCATAAAACTGTGGAAACCAAATAAATTAATCGCTTTCTCGGTTCTTACCTTCGCACCAATCTGGTTACCGCACTGGCCTGCTTGAAGGTGCACGATTTCCCTCATTCTGAAAGCGAAGTTTGAGTTGAACAGGGACAAACGTTTCTGTCGCACCTCGAAGAGCCTGGAGTGAGAGACAATGAATATATAAGTCTGGAGGCCGTCCAGCAGGGGAGAGAAGGCGTGGCCATCACCAAGCAGCTGCCCGTACGGACCAATAAACTGCTCCAGTCTCCTAACGTTTTTACATTTCTTTTTTATTTGTTTTTAAATTGTTCCATAGTTATCTTCTTCTTACTTTATCCCCTTTTTGTTTCCAGGATACGGTCTATTTTGAATTAAATGTTGCTCGGTCGAAGTGGCCTCCTTTGGCTTTGAATGGTTGTCCCCTCTCCGTCCCCCGATAACCGATTTATCACCATCAGATCACCATGAAAACCTCTGGACGAATTCTCCCTGTCCACGTAGGAAGCATACAACTTTATGATATTCTCGATGATCGTGCCTGAGACAGAGAAGCATACTGTAAAAACATTTCCTTATTTTCATGAAGTGGCCTACAACGCTTAAAGGAATGTATTCGGAAACGTCTAGGCCTACCCCTTTACCACTTTGACTCTCCGTTGGATTCGTAGTTCGGGCTCATTGGTGTGAGCCATAATGCTGTCGTGTCTCAATCGCATCAGTCTGTTGCTGTGGGTAGGCCTCGTAGCATTTTCAGAAGATTTTCCGGGTGTTTCCTATGTAGATCCTCTTACCATCGGTGATTACATCTGCATTGCTGTAAGCCATGTTGGAGTATAGTAGTCCTATAACTGCAATATTTGCTATGTTGAAACTAGTGGAATATAACCAACCAAATATATAGGCTTAAAGTATGATGTAATCGCTGAGCCTGGTTGTGTCTGACATTTGTGAGCATTCAATTGTGATGTGTAATACAATTATTTCATTTATTGGAAAATATTTATTAAACATCTACAAAAATAGACAAAACAATGAATTACAACGGCATTAAGGTTGCAAGCTTTTCTACAAAGACCCCAAAGTTAACAGAAACATTTTCATATATTAATGAAGGAAATAATTCTGTCCTAAAAATATGTACACACCCATTAAAATCAGCTTCGGAGAGAAAGGACAAAATCACAGACGTCGAGGAGTTTCATACAGTAAATATAAAAACATTTATAGGCTTAGATGAGCTACAGTGTATCAGATACTGTATTCAAATGGCCTAAACATTCACACTAAATAAGTAAACTGGATTCAGTTTATAATCTCAATCTTCACTGCCATTGTTTAGTTAGTAGGCTACTGTACATCCAGACAAGATGATGTCATCAGTTTAAGGTTCAGTTTGTTTCGTAGCAGAGTGTTATCTATTATATTTATATCTATCCTATTCATACTCCATTCAAAACTTTCACTGGCTATTATTTGGGCAACGCCAAATGTATGTTTTTTTCTTTAAATTAGGTGAGTTAAGTTAAACTATAATGTGTTTATGATCAATGCCATATGTATGTTATTTTTTTACATGAGCCCAGTTTAGTTAACAATAATGTGTTTGTGATCAAATATACAATACTCATTCATCAGTCTCAACGCAAGCCATATTTGAAAATGACTGTTGTTTAAATGGTGCAATCCCACTTTCAAAAATATGTTTTGGGGGTGCATTGGGGGTGCTAAAATCTCAGTATAAATGGTTTGAAAACAAAAGGCTGAAATGGTTATAATACATTTACAATGCATTGCGTTCACCCATTGCAATGATTCTAAAAAGACGGCATGGGTGAGTTACCATTCAAATTGACACAGACTTGACATATACAACCAATAATGATGAAACATACTCATCTTGGCCAGAGAAACAGGATCTAAAGTGCAGCTGGTATTTTGGAATTTTACATTTATCCCCGTTTCTGGGTCACAGACAGATAACAGAGACGATAACACGTATTCGTCTGGGCAGGCAAGTCTGAACATGTTCCGTCGTATCCGTTAGGGGGCAGCATTGCTTCGTACATCGTGAGGCCCTTCTGTTGTTTGATGTGACAATGTCACGTTTGCAAGTAGTATTCCTCGTTCTGCTCATTTTGGTTTCTGTAGTCCATATGGCTCGAGGGAGACATATCCGTTTGGGTGCTTTGAAGGGGGGGCGCGGGCTGTGGTTAGGTATTTCCCATAATCCCACCAGGGAACTGTGTCTGCTATACTTTGAGGTTCAGATTGTTTGACTAACCGCCGTTTTTGGGTGGAGTTAAAGCATTGGTTAGAACGAGAGTGCTATAACTCTAGTAACCCAGGGCTGAGGTGCAGAGGGCCTGAAGGGGAGCTACATTTAAAAAGAGGGACGGGTACCAAATCAATGTGGCTTTAAAGAGCCGCCTTATTCCTTATGTGTGGAAACATGTCGAACACTGTATTAAGGAGGTTGCACTAGGGCCATCTCTGTCCGGACAGTGGACAGTGCTTCATACTGGACAGGAGTTATAATATACTGATTTACTTAGGGAGTAGATAAACTGTAGATACCAAGACAAGAAACCCTATGTCAGGAGATTTGTTATGAGAGCATTATAAAGTGTGTGTTTGTTTGTGTTTGTGTGTGTGTCTGTGTCTGTGTTTGTGTGAGCAGGGTCAATACCTATGTCTACAGCGCCAGCAACCCTTCACCAACCAAAACATGTTTAAAGTATAGCTGTCCAGCGGGTATATCTACGACAAGGTTAATCTGGTACTCAACAAAACAATAAGTGTTTAGGCTGGGCGCTGCTTCCCCGCAGCCTCCGCCGTGACACTCGATATGAAACCTACAGCAGCGTTTAGCATTAGTCACACACAAGCCCAGCTAAAGCTCATCTCCCAGTTAGTTGCTCCCACCACCACCAACACGGTCACCCCCACCACCACGCGTGTAGCACGTACTAACAACAAAACACTAATAAACAAGAGGAGGAGGAGGGGGGGGGGGTTATGGAGTCCATTCCCCGGACATGAAGACCGATCCAGCGGTGTCAAAGCCCCGTCCGCCCCGGACGCACAGGAGTGTACAAACAAGGTGTACCCCCCCTGACTCTTCTGCCCACACACACACACACATACTGCCACCCGCCAGCTGTAGCAAGTAAAAAGGCAAAACTAGGCCACGCCTCTCTTTTCCGTATTGATATGTCTTTTGTGCTCTGCGTCGGCCGATCACACCATGTTCATGGCGTCCTCGGTGAGGAAGGTGTGGATGTGGGCGAACGAGGGGCGCAGCTTGCAGTCTCTGTTCCAGCAGCTCAACATGAGCTCGTAGAGACCCTGGGGACACACGGCGGGCTTGTTCAAATACACCTGGAGAGGGGGAGAGAGAGAGAGAGAGAGAGAGAGAGAGAGAGAGAGAGAGAGAGAGAGAGAGAGAGAGAGAGAGA
>JAOPJO010000008.1:4123329-4142263 GCA_027123675.1 Molva macrophthalma | reverse complement strand
GGGGGTCAGTAGACAGTCTTTTGAGTGTTGGGTTTCTCCCTCCTGGCCTCCCACCATCGTTCCCCTACACTCACACACATACACGCACACATAGACACACACACACACACACACACACACAAACACACAGACACGCGCGACATTTGGGGTGGTTATTCTACAACTGTCGCACCCTGTTTAATCCGTCACACGGGCCCCTCCAGTATTTCGCTTCCTTTTTTCCCTCAACCCTCCCTCCCAGGCCTTTCCTCCTTCTCTCTCGCTCTCTCTGTCTCCCTCTCTCTCTCCTCTTTTTCTCTCTCTCTCTGTCCATTATTCTGTCTCTCTGTCTTCTCCTTGGTCCTCTCCTATCGGGGTTGTGAATGGAAATGGCTCCTCTTTCCTCCGTGGCTAACAATAGCGCTTTGGGATTCATTTCCCATGAGCGAAATCGGATGTGCCCTGATTTACTTTGTCATGGCCCCCTTCACTCATTGTCTCCACCAATTACATGAGCAGACTCCCATTCACAGGGATGCAGCACTTAACACTTCCCCGAGCTTCCATACGCCGCTGTCTGAAGCAGTGTTCCCTGGTTCATATTCACACGACATGTGTAGGCCCACACATATTATTGCGTAAACACACAGTCATTTGTGTGCATGATGCACAATAACCATCATCAGAGCTATTTTATTTTTATAGTTCATCATCGATATTTCTCAAAATGTTGCATTTTTCGCTGCAACAAAAGCTAGTTGAAGAGAAAGCCCTTTATTGGAGTTATTTGCTCCAGAGCTTTGTCTTATATTCAAGCTCTCCATGTCAACCTCTGATCCGCTTTTGGTCTGTTTTTATGGCCCTTCACTCTCTCTCTCTCTGTCTCTCTCTGTATATCTGTCTGTCTCTCTCTCTCTCTGTCTGTCTGTCTGTCTCTCTCTGTCTCTGTCTGTCTCTCTCTGTCTGTCTGTCTGTCTCTCTCTGTCTCTCTCCCTCTCTCTCTCTCTCTTTTAAACTTCCAGGCAGACTGTTGCTGGCTCCTTCCAGTGAGAGTGAATATTGTGGCGGACAGGATGGGACTGGGGAAGGGGGAGGGGGGGGGGTAGGCTTGAAGGGGCGCAAATGAGTGCCATTGCGATGCAGTGAGAGGTGGTGCTAAAAATACCGATTGACACATGGACTCCAATGCACAAACAGGATCACAGACAAACATGGCACCCGATGGCAGCAGGGGAATAGTTCAAGTCCTGATGCAGAAAGAAACTCACACACAATACACACACGCATACACACACACACACACACACATACAAACAAACACACAAACAAACAAAAGCACCCCCGCACATGGTATTGACACACACACACAAACATACACACACACACACAAGCTCATGCACAACCATGCACACACAAACACAAGCACCCCCGTACGCAAAATATTTATGCACACACACACACACACAAACACACATATTAGTTATTTGTTGTTACACAAATAACTAATCAGCTTGATGCCGTCGTCTATAAGAGTGCTGTTTAATTAAAAAGTCCATACTGGCAGTACTTTGTTTTCTTCCACGCCAAGAAGAAAACAACGCTTTTCCACACTTGGGGCCCAACTCCTTTAACAAACAAACCCCACTGCCATAAAGTCATCTTCTGTACTATGGGGAGGCCTCTGCTGAATAGAGAAATGGAGATTATGTAATGAGCAGATGGTCAAAGCCATCTGTTCATAATAAAGGTGTTGCGTGTTTACCTGGGCCAGCCCTCCTGTGATAATTGCAGCTGCTGCTGCCTCACTTCAAAAACCCTCCCAGTCCCAGGATCCTCAGCTTCAACTGTCTGAAACTCGTTCACTTGTGAAGGGGAGATCTGACAGGGGGGTGATAGCCAACTTCCTGGAGGAATCTGTGGCATCTGTGTCTAGATGTCATCACGATGCCATCTCTCTTTGTGGCCCTTCTGCTGTGCCTTTCCCCATTTCTCCCTGCTGTTCCCAGTTCCTTGTTGGAGGGAGTGCAGGGGAGTTGACTGGAGGGTGGAGGTTGGGGGCAGAGCCAGCCAGACACCCCCCACAATGCTGCCCCAGCATCAGGATACAACCTGAGAGACAACTGTCCTGGGTTTAAATGTCTCATTCATGTTTAGAGCAAACTCCCAGTGGCTCACTGCATTTGTTTGGGTAGATATATAGGTTGCCTCAATGTGTGACTTTCTGTAGGCTTGTCTGTAGAGAAAAGAGAAAAGGTCATGAAGAAGAAAGAGAACAATGGCATGCATTTCTGACACTTTGGTGCCCCGACTTTACAATGCCGATAAAACGGAGCATGGGAGTGCTATCATGTAACACATACTGCACATACACATTATTAACACCACAAATGAGAAAGGCTATGTATCATCAGCCAGCTGTTGTGCACCATTAACTGTTAACAGTAATGGCACATGCTAATGCTAGCCTTGATAGCCCTCTAGTGACTACATATTGTAGGTGTACAAACCATGTAAACTATATATAGAGAACTGCATTGTACTCTTATGATTCTGTCTTGCTGTTGCAATATAACACATTGAAATAGAGCCAGCTTTAACTTCCTTTTACTTTCAATCTGTCAGGATCTATTATGTAGCCCTCGCACACCTGTGCCTGCTTCTGTTCGCCCATGGTCCCACCGGTCCTAGAATGTTTTTACAACACTACTTAAGTGTGTTTGTGTAAGTGTGCACTTGTAAGTGTGTACATTGTTATATCTGTGTGTGTATGTGGGCCTGTGGTAGTTCAATAAAAGCAATACATGTAGTATAATGCAATCCTTTACAATATAAATTGTGCATCATGGGAACTGGGGTAAAACACGCAAAAGTTATGTTCTGGATCTTGTATGTAACTGATCCATTGGCAAGTGGGTCTCGTCTAAACGTTAGCCTATAGCTAGATGGTCACCACTGGAGCATAGTGAATGAGGAAGAGGGCATAAGTCCTCCCAACATATATCATGAGAAAGCTGTCTGTTTTTCTCTCTTGTGCATTTCTTTCCAAGGAATGAAGAAGTAAATTCAAACCACATGGGCCTTATTGGCGTGACCAATGTTGGCAGTGAGGCCGATTTGACATACCAGAATTTAATTAACACTATTTTTTAATTGATGGTGTGGTGTGGTGCACCACCAGTAAATCTGGCAGTCTTCATCTGACTGTAATTACTCTCATACAGGTCTCTGGGCCCCAAGACAATTAGAGGCTATAGCTGAAGGGATTAGGAAGCTCAAAGGCTTGGGCTGTCATTTACAAATGTTTCCACAAGTCCAGTAAATTTAGTATTTCCCTCACAATCATTACCATCTCATACTAAAAACTTTAATGAGTAATCACAGCACCTATTGATGGGTCCAGTGTGCGTGTGTTGTTGTGAAGGTTAGGCATCTATCAAGACAGTGAGACATATGTTCTCAAATGGTTATTCCTTTCTGAGGAATAGGCCTACGCCTCCTCCCCATCTCAACTGATGAGGCGATGTCTAGCAAGCTAATTTAATTAGCAAATGGAAGAGGCGATAACACGTTCCATATGCTACAGGGATGGTGATCTCCATATTTCCTCTTAATGCTCCACATGGGGGATCCTATAGGAGTAAATCTTTGCCAATGTGTGGTGTTGTTTGCAACTGTTTTCAGTCCCATTATAGCAGTCATTCTTCATCATCTGTGTAAGAGGAACTTAATGAAACTGTGTTAATGACAGACAGAGGGGCCAAGGCTGCTCAGCTGTTTTCTAAAACCATCAAAAAGAAATGGAAAACCATCAAAGATCCCAAACTAATTCTGTGGCTATATACGTTTTCCTCTTGTCCTTATTTTGGGGCATCATGTTGTTATGGAAAATTATCACTGATGTATCCTACTTAAAAAATGTCACTGATGTATCCTACCTAAAAATTGGCTTATTGTATTGATTTTTGCCTTGACTCAATTGAACAATTCTGTCTTTTACATGTTTGTATAGTACAGATTTTCATATAAATATGGATTATATGAGGTATGCAGGCCATCTCAAAGTAATGTATGAAGTACAAAGTAGTGTATTACCAGGTCCATTGATATATTCAGTTCAGTTGAGGTATAATCAGGAGACATTTATCTTTACTGTCATTGTCTCACCCACAAGGTCCCAGATCAATTAGAAGGTAATGCCAACAATTTATTGACCAATCAATCTCTAAGCAATCCTTTTAAATCTGCCCCTTGTGATGCATATACAGCTTGTGCTGGACAATGTCCATTATGCTACAATATATTCAAGACTATATGTGTAACAGAGATAATGATTTTGTGATAAAGGTTCTGGAGCTATTAGGGTAAGGGTAAGATCTTAATCTCAACATTCAGCCATTTATAGACTTCTCCTTGTTTTAAATGATTGTTTTTTATTGCAGAGAGAGCAGTCCAGTTCATTGCCATAAGCCATAACAGGAAGTAGATGAATGCAGAAAATGGCTTCATATTCACTTGCCCTCACTCTAAAGTTAGTCAATAATTGTCCATAAGGCCAGATAAACACAACCATGTCCACTGTGCTTGGAACAGCAGGGTAGTGTTCACGAGTAGCTTCACACAATACCAATGGCAGCTTACCAGTGCATGTGGTCGCAGTGTTATGTATTACATGGTAACACAGAACTGTGCTGTAGGATTTTCTTTACATTAAAGTTGTAATGCAGAACATGAGGTACAACAGCACACTGAAAAAAGGAAATACAGCACTCGTAGGATTGTAGCATAGGCTTAGCACACCACACAGGGATAGAGTGGCCAAAAGCAATATTTTGTATACCACAATTCATAGCAAAGTAGAAATGTCAAAAAAAAAAAAAGAGGGGGAAAATAAACTGTATTGAGGGACCAATGTATTTGGAGGGGGAAGATGAGCAGCTAGGATTCGAACTTCAGTCATTTGACATTTTAGTAATTGAAAATATAAAGTATAAAACTAGCCTTTGAAATATTTCACTGGTCTGATATGAATTATATAGTATGAGAGCGAAACAGAGCCATGGCACTGCATGGGCCAACAGCCTGGTCCAGTTGCATCTCCAATAGGATATGATGGGAACCTTTTCAAGGTAGTTAAAACACTACAGGGCCATCCAGAAAAGCACTCAGAGTACAGCAAAAAAACACAAATTCAACCCCACCCATCAAGTATTTGGTTGGTTTGAATGGGTGGAACCATAAATAATAAAATCAGAATCACTTAATATGTTCAAATCAAAGCCAAATTCAGACTGTCGTGTGTAGACACTTCCTTTACAATGGAAACAGGTGGGGAAGTCTGTTTCCCCCTATTTATTCCACCAATCACAACGGCCCACAACCTACGTCCCGCCCCACCCGACCCTTTCAACCGAAGCAAAGACATGCCATGGTTGCTATTCGACTTTATAATGACTTAAAGTGCTTTAGCTCCCTCCTCTTTGCTGGGAAGCAAATGTTTGTCCCAACGAATGACCTCATCATCTGATATTTTTCTTTCTTTATCGTGACCGGTGCCCAAAGACATATCCCAAGCTTTGGCATCCCAGCGATGAGGTCACTTATTAACGAAAACAAATTGAGGACCAACGAGAGATTATTCCAGAAAGTCCCTATTACTGGCTAAGGAAAACCAGCTTTTAATGATCTATCGCTTTCATGAACGACACGCGAGTAAAACAAGGTAGATCAAATCAAAGCAAGAGCAAACACATCCCTAGAATAGAACCACTGGGGATGGTGAAGCAGGTGGAGCGAGCAGGTGGAGCGAGCAGGGGCGGCACTGAACAAACTAATTCAAACTTTGACGCGAGGGGGAAGATAAAAATAAAAGGGATAGGAGTGGAACCTCTTCATGAACAGAAATGTTAATGATGTGACAAAAGCGTAGGTGTCGTGAAGGGATGAAATAAAGATAACAAAAACAATAAAACAATTGATTTAATCAAATTTTGATGCGATGGGGGAAATAAAATAAAATGAATAGGAGTTGATTCAGTTAAAAACTGAAATGATAACAACATGAGAAAATACTGGTGTCGGGAAGGGCTGAAATAAAAATTACTTCAACGACAAAACGAATGGTTTGATTTTAAGTCAAATTTTTACGGGAGCCGGAAAAGGGAAAAATTATGGTTGGTTTTATCGGGATGAAACGGAAATAACTAAACAATTGGAATGGAATGAGAGTACTGGGCTTTTAAATGGAAAAGGGCGAGGGTACCACACGGTGCAAGCCTCACTCCTCCAACAGTGCTCCACCCTTCCTCCCATCGCCATCATTATCATCCTCATCATCATTCACACTCGTTCTCTCGCAGGACGTTGAACATGTTGACGGTGAGGCTCCCCGGGGTCACGGCCTCCTTCCTCCTGGACTCCCTGAACCCCTCGTCCTCGTCGTCGCCGTCTCGGTCCTCGTCGTCGTCCGCGTCCCGGTCTCTCTCCTCCTCCGGCTCCGTGCTGGACTCCTCGTCCTCCTCCTCCTCTTCCTCCCTCTCCCCTGACTCCTCGCCCTCCGTCCGTCCCTGCAGGGCGATGATCTCCGGCAGGTCCGGGTGATTCTCCCAGTGTCCTGCAAGACCGTTAAATAATACCTCTGCTGCTGAGGCTGCTTTATGACCCGTCTAAGCACTTGGATACAAGGCATCATAATAAAACACAGCCCTTTCCATCTCTGTCTCACCCTTCAGGCAGCTGTAGCCCGGAGGTCGCAGACAGAGGCACATCCTGCCGTCCACAGCCAGCCTCAGGAGGCTGTTGGCAGCGCGGTAGACGTCGTTTCGAGCCGCCTTCGCCGTCTTATAGCATCTCCTCTCTGCCCAGGCTAGACAGCAGGCACACGTTACAACATGAGATTGAGCCAACAGCAGAACATCAACAGAGGCATGGCAGAACACAGGTAGAGATGAAGTATAAACTAGAACTGATAGGAAGTGACGGTCAATGTACGCATGTCCAATCTTTAACATGGTATGATGCCCTAAACGAAGACGTGGTCAACAGAGAAGAAACGTTTTTAACAAAATAACTCTTTGGCCGTGAGGGCACAGCCATCATGGATTCACACACAGCCAGTGACGTCATCAGAGTGGTTCATGTTGACAGCACACAGTCTGCACAGCCAGACACACAGGCATGACCTTAAATAGTCAAAGAAAGAAGCGTTGCTACTGCACTGCCTCAGGGTTTATTACAAGAAGCTGACGTGAATAAATTACTTTGCTTACTAAATTTTAACTTACTAAATTAGTTTGAATAACGTAAATACATAAATACGCAAATACTCGTAAATACTCACCCTGATATCGTCAATGGTATCTCCGTCTGTATGTCTTTCAAAGTTGTAATCAGGAAGAAAATCCTATTCAATATCTTTCTAGTGTGCGTTTCTGTTCCGCTTCAATATCTGGGTCAGATGTCTTTTTCATTTTATTTTTATGGGCTTTGTGCCTTCGTGGACAGAAGCGTGAAGACAGACTGGAAAGTGGACTGAAATGGAGAGGGATGACATACTGCATCTCAAACCCGGGTCTTCTGCAGGGCGTATTGCCTACATGGTCAGCACACTAGCATGCTGAGACGCCATGGGGGTGTCGTTTTAACCGTCTTCCTTTACAAAGAAGCCCTGTGTTTTTAAAGTAACCTCGCTCCCTTACCCTCACACACATCCCAGGCGGTCCAGCCAGGCTCCGGTTTTTCGTGGTCCCCCTGTGCCTTGGGGCAGTCCTCCAGGCTGGGATGCTTGAGCTTCAGCAAGGAGATGAAGTTGGTGCGCTCACACAGGTACCCCACCGAGCTGTAGGGCTCCTGCAGCTGAGACACTGGGTAGATGCCTGCTAGGATCTGCACATCAGCGTGAACAACACATCCACAATAAACACAGAACGGCAATCAATAACAGCCAGCATAGAAAAAGAAAGAGGAACAGATTTAAATACTTTGATTAAAAGTATAACAATGTATTCATGTATACAGCAATGCATACTTTAAATCCCAAGGTTTTTCTTGACATAAAGTGTAACATTTACACTCTCAACAATTAAGTGTTTCAAGCCGTCCCGTGTGTACGCACCTGTAGTTGTTTGTCCACCCGGGAAGGAAAGACCAGGCCGGGACAGTCGCACAGTTTGACCGTGGGGGTGAGGTAGTAGGTCTGGAAGTATTTGGTGTGGCCCGGGGTACGAGACACGCTCACCACCTTCCTTCCCACCAAGCTGTTAATCACAGAGGACTTGCCGACGTTCGGAAAGCCTGGAAACATTTGTAAAAGATTTCCGTCATACTCATATCCGTTAGGAGGTCTCAATGCTATTTAGTCTTTTAGCAGATACTTTATACAGAATTACTTATAGCGAAGTCAGATACATGTTATTAAGGAACAGGTAGGAATTAGGCATCTTGCAGAAGGATGCCTACAGGTTGGCTGTGAACATTGGGGATCGAACCCAGTACCTTCCGGCTGGGGGTCGAACACCCATAGTCACTGCACCATCCCACCCCCTATACTAAGCCCAGACAAGATATTTTCAGGATTCAACCCCATGTTGGCCAAGTGATTGTCTACCTATACAGCCAAGTGTAAGAACTCCATCCTTGTACAGTTCCTCAGATGGGCTGCTCATCTCCATTGCAGCATCACTCAGGTGCTCCATCAGCACCGTCTCCAGCACATCCCCTGCTGGCTCCCCGTCTGGTCGCTCGGCAACAGCATCTCGATGTATCTTCTTCTCCCAGCTGGCCAGGTCAACTATGGAGAGGGTGAGCATAGGTTAAAGAGGTGACACGTTAAAATGCCGGCTTAGGAAAATGCTCCATTTATTCCGATTTAGATTACCCATTGATGCCTGCATTACAAGAGAGCAATGTATTATTTTAACTACATTCTTGTGAAAGGAGACTAGATACAGTCTGGGATTTAGGTTATTGTAATGTCGCGACTCAGCTTGAGAGCCAGTCTTAATGGCTGCATTACAGTGGAACGATCCAATGTTCTGGTCTTAATAGGCTGTTCCAAAGAGAATGCCTCTACATTCTCTGTGATTAGATCCACATTACTAACCATTTCTCAAATAAGAAAAGTTATAGCTCGAAATTACGTCAGGTTTATTATCCCATTAGGTTGAGTCAATATAGCCGGCTGCAGTCTGCACCGCCAAGGTAAGAAAATGACTTCACCCGTGGACCAAACCCGCTTTAGGAAGAGACGGCACCTTTTCCAGCCGTGATCTCCTGACAAGCCTTCATGATGTCTGTAGGGCCTCCAGCCTGGCCCCAGCCGGCCTTCTTCCTCATCCTCTTTTTCTGAAGCACTAGATAGCAACACAAGGAGGAGAAAGTTGGGAAAACAACTACGCTTCTACGAAGACCTGAAGAAATCCCATGAAAGAAATGGGATTGATGACTGTGGCATAGAAACGTCAATATCAGAGCATGAGTAACATTTGTAACTATAATTAATTGTGACTGAATTAAAAGAGAACAGGAGTTTTATTTAAGGGCAGCAGGACCAACACTAGAGCCAGACCTATTTATCAGTCGGCCGATATGTGCCTATAAAATGATCAGTAGGCAGATATGGGCTAATCACAGATAATTTGGTATCGGTGGAAATTCCACCGATAAAGGGGCGATAGCCTCCTCAAATAGCACATAGAAACAACGGAATTTGCAGGCTTAATACTGCAAATTATGTATGATATGATGATCTGAAATCATATCAGGGTTCTCCCCAAATAATGTAATAGTGCCACTGCATCACCATGCTCCTTTACAGCACCAACATGTAACATTTCAAAATAGGGCCCAACGCGGACATTTAGGCGTCAAATAAAACATGTTTTTGAATAAAACAGGTTTTATTTGACTAACACTTCCAAAAAGCAAGGCAACAATATCACTAGTAAGTTCTGTGTGGAGGAAGTCAGTGGCCTTCAGATCCACTCTGGTCCACTGGTCTGAGTCCGACTCCGTTAAGGCAGAGCTTGGCTGTGAAGCGGGTGGCACACCAGAAGAGCCACGGAGCCCCGCACAGTGTTGCGTAATAGAAAGCCCAACACACGTCGGAACGCTCCCTGTTAGGTCTTGTTCTGTGTTTAATATGCTGGGTGGAAATGGAGAAGGGGTTGAGCAGTGCTGGAAGTTACTGTGCGGCTGTATGGCAGCGCCGATGTGCGTGCGCTCATTGAGAACATGACCCACTTAAGCTCCAATTAAGGAACACGGCTTTGGATGATTTCGGGTACTTCAAAGGATCATAAAAAAAATTTAAAAAAAAGGTGGTTTGTACATTGTGCATACGTTTTAGTGAAATTGCAACACAGCACTAGCGCTATGCAAGAGCATGTGGAGAAAAAAAACACACATGCACTATCCTAACTGGAGTCTATTACCTAATTCCCAGCAGCCTGTTATTTATAGTAGGTCGAGCTTTTTGATATATTCTGCACGAGTGGAGATCATTTTACGATGGTAGAGGATAGTGATTCTGGCTACGTTTTTCCTACTTAGCCTACTCTGCGGAATAATTGTACGCCTACCCATCCTCTACTCACCCCAAAGTCAGTCAATAAACTATTCCATCTTTGTGTCCTCCTCACATAAGGAGACTTTGCTACCGCTTCTCAAAATCCATGGATCTGTAGTATCCGATTAACTTAAAGTCGCAATGTGTAATATTGAGCCCTTCACAAATAGATGGTGTGAGACTTTAAGAATTGAAAAACTCAACAGTGTTCAGTCCACTCTACCAGTCCGGCTGTGCAACTGTGAACTGGCGTAGGTCAGCAGGCTGGGTGGCGTGAGTGGGAGGGGTTATAGGAGTGTCGACAGTAGGTTTCTTGTAAACAAAGAGAGAGGTACGGCTGGCTATTATTTCGTATTTGTAGCCTATATCAGTTATAGGATGTGATTTTATTGCTAACATTATTGAAATCACCATTGACTACAGATATGTCCATGTCATTTTAAGCTACAAGATAGTTGAAATGTTACAGATTGCGTCTTTAATCCCAAATGTTTATAAATCATGATGAAAAGTCTCCAAAGTCCTCCTGTATTGTATAAGTACTCACCACTTCACGCGCATTGAGCACAGCAAGTTTAAAATGAACTGCCACCGCTTAAACCGGTCTGGCTCTTTGGACTGCACTACACATCTAATGAAATAGAGGTTGCAATAACTTCAAATTCAAAGCCAGTCCCCCCGCGGCAACGGGCCACATGGTCGGAGGCAACCCCCCCCTCCTCAAATTGCCTCGCCGCTTTCTCCATAGGAAAACACTGGAGTTGGTCGCACGCGGTGTCTGCTTGTTCATGTTATTGTACATAATGTACATGTGCAGTAGAGGCAGTGCTGCACAGGACACTGACTGGACAGAGTGGCAGTGTATTTTTTTTTTCTATACTGTTATTTGAGTTAATGGTTTATTTCATTTGATTGTTTAATCTGTTCAAACTGATATATTTGAGTTGATTTATTATTGAACTTTTATATTTTAATAATGCAGAGAATACATTTGTTTATACACATTCATGTTAATTGTGTTCAATTAAGCAGTGTTTTATTAAAACTTGGTTTTCCTTTTCTGCCAAAAGCTAAATAAATATATATGGGCTATATCTGACACACATACATATGTATATTGAAAGATAATATCGGCTGTAGTAATTATTTGCATCCTAAAAATCGATATCGGTGGCAACAAGGTAATATGGGTCGGGCTCTATCCAACACACATGTTCCCCCCGAAAACCCCTTCTTGTGTTCACCTGTGCTGTAGGGCTGTCCAGGGTGGGAGGTGAAGCAGACCGTCAGCAGGTGGGGGAACTGGGAGGCCAGGTAGTGTTTCCAGGCGATCACGAGCGGAGGGGGACACAGGTCGGCCTTGTTGAGCACCAGCACCACCTGCTTGCGCAGCTCCTCCGTGATGTAGTTGTACAAGGTGGGGGGGAACTGCAGCACCTGGAGGATATACAACAGAGAGAATACACTTACAAGAAGTGGGAAACAAAGACTGAAAACATGCCCTGAACCGCTTCCTATGAGATATGGATTCATCCCTTCAAACTGTGTAATTCTGCAGAGTCCTCCCGACTGCTCTCAGTAAAACAGTGAGCTAGACGAAGAGGAAGATAATGGAGACCCACTGTGAGAATGGACATTTCTTGAAGCCAGTTAGTTAAAAGTCAGTTGCTATCTGAAGTTTCTTATACCACCAAAATTTGATGCCGGAAAACAGTTAATAGACAGAGGAAAGCAGCACCGAGGCCAGTGAAAATGTTGGGTGGCTTTAGGGCCTGTGTCCACATTGCGTTGTTTTCTAGCAGAAGAGCACAGGCAGGGTGCTGGGGAGCACTGGGACGAAGCGCTTGTTGTATGATAGACTAGCGCCGCCCCTTTGCTTTTTAATATCTATATCTAAATATCTAACATCTAAAACACCCCTCATTGAGGGGTATTTTAAGAAGGATATTTGATGCCACCTAGTGGTGCCAAGGCCCACCAAGACATACCAGGTCACTGTTTACTTACCGGATGCCTGATGTCCACGATGAGCAGGACAACATCAGACATCTCTAACACTCTCCACAACTGCCTCCATGTCTAAAAACACAATGGGAAGAAATGCTTATTAGTTATGTCCCTTCAAAATCTCCATGGTTATTACGGCCAATTACAAAATCTCTTGTTAAAATAAGGTAGGCCTATATGTTCAAAAGTACTGCATGAAGGTGATTATATGCATTACTAACTATTATGAGTCTACATTCTACACCCACAAGCACCCCAAAGGGTGAAGGACTGGATACGGAGCTGTACTTAAGAGTCTCAGTCATGTGACTCACCTCTAGATTGTGCTCAAAGTGGCTGAGGGAGCCTGGGGGGTTTCTGGAGTGCAGGGCGTCCAGGTACTCCCTGTAAGACTTCTCCTCTTTCCTCAGCAGCTGCTCGCGGGTCATCTCGTAGGTCCACGATGGTCGTCTTGGGATACCAAGACCTGCCATTGAATAATTGAGTTCCCATTAACTTCACAGCCCTGCTCTGTTGCTTTGTTGCTAAGTTTCTAAAGACAGTACCGGTCTGGGTGATCAAACCATCATAACCGTCTCTCCTGGTTTCCCCAGAACATCCGTTACAGACATAATTTGTCAAAATGACATCCATGTACCGATTCTGTCGAAGAGCATTTAGTGTGAGCGCACCTGCCATGAATGTAAACAATGGTGATATAGCACTTCTTTTGGAATCAATGTGTGTCGGTCAGTACAGAGTTTGTGGACAACATAACAGTGAATCGTCATACAGGTACTTTACAAAATATCTTATCGCAAAGTGCTAAATTAACATTGTTTACATTCGTTTCAGGCATGTTCATGGGAAATGCCCTTTAGGCAGAATCAGCACGAAAAAGTGATTTGGACAAATCATGTTGGTCAAGAATGTTCTAGTGAAGTCATGAGGGACGGTTACAATGGTTTCATCACACAGACCGGTGTTGTCCTTTAAAACGTATAACACACTGTGCTCAATGAGTATAAATGGAATGGACATGGCCCGACCTTTGTCTGAGGGGTAGATGTCACCCATGTTGATCTCCATCTCTTTCTCTGAGACGGGCTGCAGGATCTTCTCCCTGGCCACCTTCTTCCGCTTCTCCACCTCCTCTTTGCTCTCCCTCTCAAAGTGCAGTCGGAACCTGATTCAGGGGAAGTAAGTAGGTTCATAAGTCATTTTTCCAACTCTGATTGAAATAATGTTTGTTTAACATGAAACAAATGTGAGTTAAATAAAATCCTCATGTCAAAACCAAACCAGTTTACATATTTAATTTTGTCTCCATATTCTTTTTAATACATGGCCTGTTTTAGTTCTGCTATGTAGAGACATAGAGACGTTGCTCTAATTAGAACATAATAATTGCTTCCAGGTTCCTATAAAAACATCAGGAAAAAGGGTGATTCAATGTTCTAGTGTGTACTTCATAGCGTTTTTGGGTAAATGCCAGAGAGATGTGTGCTGTCCCGTGGTTGGCATGCCTGTGTTTCTAGAAATGGACTTTACGGGCAGTGGTTTCTTGTCAACCGGTTAAACAACAAGACCCTACCTTATAACACTAAACAAAAAATGTATCTGATTTCTTGTTCTCTTACTTCTCTTCTCTTCGGCTTCTGCCTGTCAAGCAATCTCATAATATGACTAACCCTAACCCATTTGGACCAGTAAACGTATAATACTTGCAGAGATACAAAATAAGTCAAAGGGTTCTCCTATTGCTAAGGTCAAGAAATTAAAACCTTGTAATTCATTTCAAAGATAATACGTTTTCATTAAAACATCCATGTTAAGCAAAAGTAGGACAATTGCGGTTAACAACCCGGTCACTTTGCTTACACTCATAATCAGCTGGCAGCATATATCACGATATCTCATGACAGCTACTGGAGAGTATCCACTCAAACTGTCTGATCCGAAGTTATCTTAAAAGCACACTAGAATGTACTCAAGCCCGAGTGGCAACTAAAAGCGATCACACACATACTTTGAATACACATATTTGGATGACATCTCACCTGTTGGGGTCATGTCTTCCTTCTCTGCCAGGCTGTTGATTAATTCTCCTAATATCAGCGGCCTCGCTATCTGATGTGTCAGACTGTCTCTCTGCTCCTCGCTCCACGCTTGCATTGCGGCTGCTTGGCCCGGACCCATCACCTTGGAGTCAGCATGCGACAATATGCCAATTAAAAAGTCGATTAGTCGAATTGTCTTTGTATGACTCTTACTCTTATCACTCCAGTGGTTCCCAACGTGGGTTCATGTACATTAAACTACACCAATAACACAACTTAGGGTAATAGTTATACAATATAAATATTTCAAAAATATATGACCGATATAAATGGCCCGTGAAACATATTTCTTTACTTTCTACTGTATTGTTTTTACTGTTACGAGTGCGTAGCGATACCGTGAAGAGCCTTTCTGTCAAATTGCTAGCTTGCATGGTGGGCAAGGCTAACATTAAATGTCAACGACTGTGTCCCAGCAGCCCAACACATCCTATCTCTAGCCTACCGTCGGTTGCATCCTAACCTGCTAGATAGAGACGTAACGTTATTTTCTTAAATATCATGGCTTTAGTGGAGGTAGAAACATACAGGTCTTGCCTTGTGAAGGCAAGTAGATAAGTTGGTCTAGCTTATACATAAATAGATAAGAACAATCAGCAACAACAAAAAAAAGTAAGAAGGAGATATTTGATGAACTATTCACCTCCTTCTAGCTACTAGATGTCACCGTTATCTGTGCCACAGTATCACACGCTACATAGCTTAGCAGTAAAACCGTAGCTATGTGTCACTAGCCTCAACGTTACCTCTCTTCCTTTCCCGTTTGACTTGAAGCTGCTTCTTCTTCTGTTTGTTGCTGAATGGCTTCTTACGAGGCATACTTAAATGGAAATATATTTGTTTTGTATAAAGTCAGAGGTCAGCCTCGGCTTTGAAATTCACCTAGCTATTCTACGCTCTCTAACTATCGTTATTTACATGAAGTTTCTCGACTCCTACACTTTTCAATGACGCCATATTCACTGCAGACTGCAGAGAATGGTGGACGAAACCAAATCTCCACGGTTCAAAATAGGTTTGCAGTAAGCATAATGTGTGGTTATTATTTTTAAACATTGATTATAGACTATGAATCCAAAAGGAAGATGAATAGAATACTGACGGCCGCCGGTTAACGTTTAGTCGTCAGCATAAATATGTTACAATAATTGGTATCGTCCCGTTTGTAAACACAACACGCATATTATCGTGTAACATTCCACTACACGGCAGATGTCGTTATATGAATTTAATATTGTTTTGGAGGATATATATTTCCTGGATTAAATTTTACTACAAAGTTATACATCTCTACCAACAGAAATCTGCTGTTAAAACCGTCGAAATTAGGACATCCAAACACATAAAGATAAGAGCAATTAGATTGCATTTTTATTTAAATCATAGCCAGAGAAAAACACAAATTTCAGATGTGTCAATGTGTTTGAATATATAAACATTGGTATATTGGAAGTATAATAGCATTGATAACAATGTTATTCTCAGAACATACAAACAAAAAAGATTACATGGATCATAACCTGGATTATCACTTCTGCCATGTTCACGTGAAGTATAAAGGACTGTGACTGCATACAAATAGATTATATGGATTAACATTTTATTTTGACATACAAACATACTGTATATACCGGTTTGTATATATCTAGATATAGTTTTAGATGATCTTTTTTGTCTTTCCACAAATGGAAATATCTTTATCTACTTCCCTTTTAAGTGAATGATAATAATACAAAAAGAAATCATACATTGGGCATATATTTTAGAAGATGGTAGAAGTAATGGCATTTATGTAAAAACTGCAAGTACCTGTATGAAAGTACAAAAATACTTTCATAATGAACTATCAGTTCCATCACCATAGATAACAAAGTATATTAACTAATGATATTTGAATGGAAGAGCAGGAAGAATAAAATAACAAGAGAATCGTTCTCTTTTCATGTTCTCTTTTCCGACTGTAAAACCATCAGTGTGATGGACAGAAGAATACTTGAGTAGTTTTTACATACGCTTCCTACACATAAGTCAAAACATCAGGACAATTCAAAGCAGAAAAAAAAAAAGAACATAAACTCCATTCCCCCAAACTGGTTTCCTCTACCTCCAACCATGTTGTGGCACAGTCTTCCCATTCGATTATTGCTTGTATCCATCAGACTCCATTTTTCTAGACTACACTTCCCATTGTCCCTTTCACCACTCTTCAGGAGTTGAGGTGCTCCACTTGAATGGTTGACGTGGCCACGGAGTGACAAAGTTCTTTGTGGGCAGCCAGGTCAGCCACATTGACTGGTTTGTACTGGATGTCACCGGCGGTCACTGTCTTGTACTGGTGGAGGTTGAAGGGGCAGGGCACACCCTCCGACTGGGAGTAGTTGCCCTGGTTCTGCCCCCCCTGTCCTCCTCCACTACCAGATCTGGGGCCACCGGGCCTTGCTGACCCATTGTCAGCACTCTCCCCGCGTCTCTGACCGCCAGCCTGGCCTTGGTTCTGCTGGGCCTGCTGGGCCTGCTGAGCCGCCGCCACCGCTGACGCTGTGAGCTGGTCGGGGTTGTGTTTCTGCATGTGTTTGACCAGATACGTCTCCTGAAGTGAGGGTGAGGACAGGAAGAACAGGGACAACAGACATGCGATTACACCGTCAAACCGGGAACGTTTCCTGATGGGGAGGGGGTATGACGCTGTGGATATTGTCCTTACCGAGGTGTAGGTGCGGTTGCAGAGGCCACACGAGTAGAGCTTGGCATGTTTCACTGTGTGTGTGGATAGGTGCACCTCGAGGGTAGCTGCATCCGTGTATCCCTTATTACAGTTGGGGCACTTGTAAGGTTTGTCCTTGTTGTGTTGCCGTCGGTGGGACTGAGCAAAAGACACGGCCAGTTAAAAAACTGAACCAAACCAATAGTGTTCAAGCAGCAGTGTTCCGTTGCATAGCCAACGGCCTCGGACCATGCGTGACATTTGGAGCCCAGTGGGCTTTGCTCACCTGTAGGTTGGAGAGTTGTGTGAAGGATTTCTCACAGCCCGGATGGATGCACTTATAGGGCCGGTCTCCGGTGTGGATCCTAAACTCATAAACAAAACCCCGTCACTTTTTTCGTCTTCATCTGACCACAGATTGCCACGGAAACCCAATCCAGGTGATTGACTTACCGGTTGTGCTGCTGCAGGTGACTGAGCTGTCTGAAGTTCTTTTGGCAGAAGGAGCAGGAGTAGGGTTTCACGCCCGTGTGGATGCGCATGTGCTGGGCCAGGTAGCTTGAGTTGGCGAACGACTTGGTGCAGTGGGGACACTTGTGGGGCTTGGACTCTGTGTGGTTCCTGATGGAGGGAATCAATGACAAAAGTGGGTTCATGTGAGGGAAAAAGCTACATCTACATATATAAATGTACAATTACATCGATTTTTTTTGTGGTTAATAGTTAATAGTGTCAAATCAATCAATCAAATAAATCAATCAATCAAGTCAATTTGGTAAACGAAATGCTTGATCACAATGGTTATTCTTCTTCAATTAAACCAAACTTAAATATATATTGACACACATATACACAGGAGCATTTTACATACATGTACGTCACTTGGAATGGACAAGAGCAGTTTACATAAATGTGCACAAAAATTAAGAACAGAAACACAATTTTACAGAAGAATAGCAGAGGGGAAGACCAAACATGGGAGAGAAAAAATAAAGCATTTTGATGGCAGTGCTAAGAATAATTCACAGGTACACCAGCCTTGATGAGAAGTGTTAAAATATTACAGACACAAAAGGGTTTAATACAAACACAAGGTAAAACTGGCGTTCAATGAAACACAAGTCAGTTTGAGGGCGACATGTTGGAGAATGTGTGTTAAAAAGCATAAGACAGATGCAAGGACATGCAGAGATAATAGAGGAAAACAGGGTGATCTCAAAGTAAGTTAAACACAAGACAAGACACAAGTGCACATGCAAAACGTCATGGAAGTGCACGCACAGAAAGAGACCGTCATGGTTAACTATGCATATTGTACAAAACAATATGTCAGAACTCAAAGCACTGGAATAGCAATGTGTAGCCTACAATGTGTGCTGAATTACAAGGGGAAGAAAGTCCTTCGTCAAAGGTTCCAATTTGAATCCCAATGTCCAACAGTTTTTCTGAAGGTCTTTGTCTGAAGACAAATGCTCGTCATGCATACTAAGTGAAGGCACACAATGTTTGCAAGGACACACACACACACACACACACACACACACACACACACACACACACACACACACACACACACACACACAC
>JAOPJO010000008.1:4109872-4123229 GCA_027123675.1 Molva macrophthalma | reverse complement strand
CACACACACACACACACACACACACACACACACACACACACACACACACACACACACACACACACACACACAGAAGCAATCAGGGTTCTGTGCTTCTATAAAAGGTGGACTTCGGAGAAGGAGTACGATTTGCAGGCTGATCAGGGGGAGGGAAGGGGTGGGCAGAAGGGGAGTTGGATTGTGGGGGTGGGGTTTCTGCAGTACCGTGTGTGCTGCTGTAAGTGACTGAGTTGCCTGAAAGATTTCTGGCAGTAGGAGCAGGTGTAGGGCTTGGCCCCGCTGTGGATGCGGATGTGCTGGGCCAGGTAGCTGGAGTTGGCGAATGACTTGGCGCAGTGGGGACACTTGTGAGGCTTGGCCTCTGTGTGCGACTTGGAGTGGATCTGCATGTCTGACTTACTGAAGAAGGTCGCCGCGCACATCCGGCACCTACAGGCGAAGACACACAGAGACGGGAGGGGCAGGATGGAAGGGCAAGGAAGAAAGAGTAGAGGACCCACACACAAACACACACACAGACATAGAGAGCGGAGCGATGGAGAAGGTATGGGAGGCGAAGAAGAAGAAGAGGGAAAAAAAGACAGACAAAAGGTTGTTGTTGGAAGTGGGCAAGGAAATTAAGAGAATCAACCCACAAGAGAGAAAAGACACAACAACGCAACTCAGAATAGAAATAACAAATACAAAAAAAGAAAGATAAGTAGAGGGTGAATGACACGAGTGGGGGAAACACAGGGAAGGATTGAGAGGACTGAAATCAGTGCACACCGAAGCGGAAGATAGGTAGATGCTCCAACAGTGAAGGAGAGAATGACACTACAATGGCAGATGACAGATCCTACAACTAGAAGAGCATGCTGTGTAATGACCGAGGTGGAGGCGAAGGAGGACAGCAATAAGGGTAAGAAAGGGCGTGTGAGGCTAGCCTGACGCGATAAAGAGAGAGCGTTTTATGAAGCAGGGAGAACACGCAGTGCATTCTGATGGACAGCTCAATTAAGAAATCATTCCGCTCATTGCTGCCGTGGAGGAGGAGGAGGAGGAGGAGGAGGAGGGGGAGACGTGTTCTGCCACAACATGCGATGAGGCATCAGTGTGTGGAAGTAGTACGTGTGTGTGTGTGTGTGTGTGGGTGTGCACGTTTTTGTGTGTGTGTAAGATGCCAACATCCAGCAGTCCACCGTGCATCTACGGAAGCCCTCGCCAGACATCTCTATGTTAATTTGGCCAAACATAGAGGTCCAAACATGTGCATGTGTACTCTCATTCCAGAGCTTAAAACATGAGACACACGTGGCTTGCAAAGGAAGTAGTCATTATTTTACATTTGAAAGGGACATCTTACCTGTACGTTTTGGTGCCATCTTTTGTGCGGTCCTCGTCCTCGTTTGATAGGTCGTAGGGGTCTCCGTGGTGCTGCAAAGACATAACCAATCAAGATTCATGTAATTTTATGACATCATTTTGTAGTTGTATTGCATTCAGGTGTACAACTACAAAAGTCTGTACGTGTATATCTCTTTGATTAAAAAAAACAACGTATTTTTACCTGACCACTAGCCGAAAGGTGCGCCAGTATGAGGGTTTCGTCGGGATGTCCAGCAGCACCACCTATTCTAGGCACTGACATCGTTACCTTCTTCTTCCTGCCTCGTTTTGAAGGGGTTGGCATGACTACGACATGGGACGCTTCGTCCCCATCCTTTTTGTCTAATAGAATGTCAACAGAAGGGTTAAAAACACACAACCCCAAATAGGAAACAATGCAATGTTTCCATGAAATTTGACCACGTCAATGAACAGATATGACGTATTATGTGCTTCCAGGTGTATCTTAAAGGGCATCTAGCAATGAGGTTGCAGATTGCAGGCAACTGAATAACACCCCCACCCATCCCTTTCCAACGACATAGGAGAAGTGGACTGTACGGAGGACTGTACTGGCCTGTAAGGTCCCTATGTAGATATAAAGGGTTCTAGGATAACAAAAACACAACGATTCTGATTTTCATGGGATTATATAATAATTAAACAAACTGATGAATAATATATTCCCTTTCTGCCAAGTCCATTCTGCTAGCTGCCACTTAATTATACACACTGCACCTTTAAAAAATATCACAAATTTAAAAAAAGTAAGCGGCCATTAAATAATACAACAATGCTACGGGACGATGCCTTCTTGGTTATTGTCATTATTGTCAATGCAGAAAGCAAGGCAGTTTGTTGACATAATTCAAATGAGTCCCAGCTGTATGTGTGAATCTGTGTGTATGCATGTGTTTGTTACCTGCATTGGCAGCATGTAGAGCTGACACTATCATGGTGGTGGTTGGATGACCAGAGACAAAGGACTGTGAGGAGGTGGGCGAGACCAGTGTTCCCTGAGGGGTGGTGATAACCAGACCAGCTACACAGAGAGAAACAAGGGAATCAACTGTCAGTACTACCCACGGGAGACTAGGAGTGTGTTGACATGCAAGCCACAGGTGAATAATACGTTTATGGTAACAAAAACTGAATTGATAGTGTTTACATGCTGTCTGGAAGTGTGATGACCGGTCGATATAGAAAATGATTTGGGTTGGATTTGTTATCGAGCCTGCCATCTCAGTGTTTGGTTGGCTTTGGTCCCACACAGGGTGGTAGTGTTGGAACCAGTTTATTGCCAAGGTTGAGTATAATGATACAGAGCAGGAGTGTTAACTACTGCCATGCCGGAGATCTCCCCGAGTGTGTGTGGTGATGGCTGGTTTAACCCGTGCACATTGTTTACTCAATGCACAGCAGGTGTGCAGCCTCGTCCAGCCCCTGAGTCCAATCAGTTTGACTCAGGCCAGGAGAGGCTGCTTAAACTGGCCATCATCCACACACACTCCACATTATGTTTCCCATTTATTTTGCTTACTCTATGTGAAGTGAAAACCAATTTTGTTTAACGTAACACCGTTATTGAGCAAAAATATGATATGCATGTGCTTATCACCTATCCTACACATGTAAACATATTACATGACACATTGATCACATGTCCTGTGAAAAGGGTGAAACTCACCTGCAGTCATGAGGCCTCCGGACGGGACAGGGACCACCGTGATGTTCTGGGTGCTGTGTGGAGTGTGGAGGTGTCCCCCGCCCCCGGCCTGCCCCCCTCCATCTTTAGGACCAGGGATGGCGAGCACAGTCTGATAGTGGGAGGACGGAGGGAAGGAACCACCCTTCTCCGATTGCTCTTTCATCTTGTTAAGGAACATCGCATTCTCAATCTGTATACACAAATATTATGGGGATGTTAATGATACACACTCTGACATGACATTGATGATGTATACATGTGATTCTGGAAAAAGCAATGCTTTAATCATATGAGCAATGTATCTGGTTAGATTACGTAATAGTTTAGTACACAAGTTTGCATATACTCTATACATTACAACCATTTTCTTCCTCATCTTACCTGTCCTTGCACGGTGGGAATGGGAGACCAGAAATAGGACGAATTGAAGTGAGAGTCTTCCATCATTTCTGAAACAGGGACACAACCATACACTTTCCTTTATTTCCAACCCAAAACTATCTCTAATCATTAAATATGCGCAGGTCAACAACACCAAAAACAACAACCACCTCAACTACAACCTTTAATTGTTCATTTGTGGGCAAATAATAAACGCGCTAATTGAATGTGTATGATCAAAGTGCGAGTGTATGGACAATTGCCAGGGTGAGAAAGCGACAACAATTCTCTATGTATCTGTATAACACATACCGGTATACAAATCTTGCAAGATGACTACAACCAAAAATTGGCGCTATGGATTCCTTACATTCACTACATCTAAAATAGTGAACAAGGGTATGTGCACTACCATACAACTGCTCTGTAAGACATTAATACTTTTTTTTTTTTTATCTCCCCGTCGTTGTGTAATATAGCAAGCAACATCGAAATACAAGGGAGAAGCGAAACAAAATGCACTTGAGTGTTTACAATAAGCTATGGTCCTCGACACCATTTCGACTGCATGAATCCTATATATACGTGCTAGTTACCAGACATTTTTAATTAAACGTTTGGCCGAGGGCTATAAGCGCCTCTCTGGCGCGCTCTTGCTAAGAAAAGAATAACAAGCAAAGAAAAAAAGCTGAACGATAAAAAAAAACCAAAGAGATGATGCAAAAAAACCAAAAGACAATCTCACAGACTTCCGGCTGTCGAGACGGGGTGGAGAGTGGCTGGAACAAGTCGTGCAATTTGGCACAAAATACTATCACTGCATGAGAAATATTGGTATTTACCGCTAATGGTCACTCCGTCCCCCTTCCCGGAGTTCCCGAAAACGGGGATAAATTGAAATCTGTTTAAAAATCTGTGTAATTTCAGCAGATCGGCGAGTTTTTTTTCCTCTTCGATTTTTTTTATTTTTTTTTCTTTCTCGTGGAGCAGCTGGTTTCGTCTGCGCTCCACTTCCTCCAACTGAGGTCGCAACACAAAAGAATGTGTGTATGTGTATATGTCATTTCCGGCAAGTGAGGTCAAAAATGTTGTCCAAATCAAGACGTATGCTTTGATTGGTCATTAGTTTAGGTATTCCAATATGGGATCGTACAACCTAAATGTCAAGAAGAATTGTGAGTTGCTGTACGAATGTATTTCGATTATATCTTATAACCAATGGCTAAATCGAAGGCGTTATTGAAGGAATCTGCAGTGGATCTGGAAAACTACATTTTCTTTACTTATAAACGCTCTTTATCATGTATTTGGGACAGTTTGTGATCAATACAGGTGAAGTATTACAAATACAATACAATTAAAAAATAAACGCAGGTAATATATTAATGCATTTCATTGTCAGCCCGCGGGATGTCGCTGTAAGGGCAGTTATGCCCCACCTTCCACATCCGGCAAGAGTCGGCGACACGTCGCTCTCCATCTGACCGGAGCCTAATCTGTGTTTACATATCACTCGGAAACTTTTTTATTAACATACAATGTTTTAGTACTTGCAGTGGTGCAATTCATCTTTTATTCAAAACAAAATAAAATAATCGTTGTTGTGGGCTGTAGTTAAAACAAGGTATCCAAATGGGAGAGGTGAGGAAGGTACAGAAGAAGTTGAGACAGATTGAGAATTTGGAGATCAAAATCAGTCTTGCCCCCGAAGAAAGATTTAAGGTACATATATATCTACTTCTTTCAATGTCTGATCGCCTTTTAACTCGCATAGGTCCTTAATAAATTTCCCCCCGGCTCACACATCTGTAGCCAATATGTTTCAGTGTAACGTTGGCGGAATCCAGCTATATGGATTTTCTTTATGCCGCACGCTTGACAACAGACACGTAACGTTATATCCATCAGCCAATGATATGGTGTCTTCTTTTTCAGTGATTTGATCAAGAAACGGAAATCTTTTAGCAAGAAAACCTCGGAATTCTGGTTCTTAATCAAAGACCCCGTTTCCCCACAGGCCCATAGCCAATAATGAAACAACACAGTCTATGTTAGGCTAATGGCAAGGGTTTGTCAAATTTAAATGGGAGCTCTTCCAAGACAAACAAAACGAAACCAACCAGGCTACAACTAAAAAACGATCTCGTCAATGTGTGAAAGTGAAAGAATGAATCACTTCATCTGGATTAACCGTGTAGATCTGGGTCATTTCTCTTCTCCACAGGTATTAAAGAGTCCTGAAGGCTCCCGCTGCCGACAGTGCACCAACAGTGACATTTGGATCCGTAGGGAATGCTATAAATCATAAATGCACGTTAGGAGAGTCCTTTTTAGACTATTTAGTAATTTGACTCTTTTATCCAAAGCGACTTGGTGACTTCAGATGCATGTTATTAGGCTCTTGTTCAAGGTTGCCTAGAGGGGGTCTACGGATATTGGGAATCGAACCCAGTACGTTCCTGCTGTGAATGAACACCCTCGCCACTACACTAAAACTGTTTTACTAAAATGTAACAAACTATATTTCGTAAAAACAAGCCATTAAAATACGATTTACTGACTCACTGATGTCCCTTCCACTTCCAACAGCCATTGGCTTGATGAGAACCAGGAAGCTTGCTGTATCCAAAAGGAATGGCCCAAATATGATTTGGATGTTTTCCTAATTTAAATGACAGTGCTGCTACGTTTGAAGTAGGACTATTCTATGTGTTCTGTGGGCCTGTTTATTCACAAGGTAATAACAGGGACTGGTGTGCCCCTTGATGACACCGCGTCCACCTCAGTCTCCTACTAATTGACTTTGGCATCATACTTGAGGAAAGTCGTGCATATTCCAATATTCACGCCTTGCACTCAAAGTTAACTTTTTCGAATCGGATAGCAATTGCCTTCCACTTAATACCTCAATCACCCAATTTTGAAACGGAATAGCAATATGCAATATCTATTTGCAAGTTGCACATAGCATGCATGAAGAAGTGAACTCAGGGTTTTTGCTATGCATGTAAACAACTTATTGGAGCCTGTGCCTTGTGGTTTACCACCAGCCTGCTCTCTCCCCCTCTCTCTCTGTCGCTCTCCCCTCCACTCAGATCTCCAGGAAGGCGGAGCTGCGTTCCAGATTGGCTGAGCTCCTGCTGCAGCAGTCTGGCCCGCAGCACACTCTGGGGACCGTAGCAGAAGGAAACAAGGAGAAGATGAAAAGACAAGTGTAAGGAAGTGCAAGGGAGCCATACTGGCTGGGGGGCGGCTGAGGAAAGAAGCGTCACTCTTCAAAAGATGTTGCATTTACTTTGAAGACTTTGATATTTGTGTTTTTATTTGTGTGTCTCGCCAAACACAGTGGAGGTCAATTGCTGTCAAATTTTAACAAGTTTATAAATTTATGTATTGTCTTCAGCCCACCTGTAAGCATCCTTGAGCAAATTTATGTTGTCCTATGTGCACATCTCAAGGAATCCTGCAAAGTTAAGCATGTATAATAAAGCTGTGAAACTCTAATCATCTCTAGTATCAGTCCATTACAAGTAACATAACCACTTGTGTGGCACAAGTTTCCCCAGACCACAGGTGTGTGTGTTTGTGTGTGTGTGTGCGTGTGTGCGTGTGCGCTGGCGCTCCTTCCCCCTCACTGTATTCGGTTTGCATGCTAATGCCCCACTCGGCTCTGCTGTTTGTGCGCTGGCACAGAGAGGACGCCCCCAAGGACCTTCCATCACAGACGCCCACCGCCTCCAAGATCCCAAAGGGAGAGCTGCAGCCGAAAGCCCAGGCCGCGCCGGCGCAGCAGAGTGCCAGCCAGAGGCAGACGGCACCGGGGAGGGGCGGGGACAGTGGAGTGCGGGGGACGCAGCCAGACACGGGGCCACGGGGGACCAGGGTGCCGGATCCCCAGCCACCGCCCGTGGGGTCAGACGCCGGGCCAACGACTCCAACCACGGACGTCGGAAACCAGCCTCAAGCCGCGCAGCAAGGTGGGCCCCTGAGAGAAAGACTTGAGAGCTCGATGCATTCCACCCTGTTTAAAGGAATTGTTAAGCCAGCAAAGAGAAGTAGGAGGCCAATTATCAGACCAAGCGATTGGAGCAAATGAGCTGCTTTTCTGATTTGAACATGTAGGCCTTGAGGGAGGCAGCAGAGCTAATAAGCTTTCCTAGCAGGCAGCGTTAAAACCAACAGACAACGCTTGCTTCCCCGGGGACCAGACCCATGTGAGCAAAACGAACGCCATGCTTCGTAGCAGTGGGCTAATCCATATTGGAAGAACTCTGGTGTTAGTGTAGCTTAGGCGCCTGATGAGTCATGATTGCTAATTGAGGAAATTATTTTTGTTTTTTCTCTCTTACGCTAGAAACAGAGTTTGCCTCTCTGAAAGCGACCTGGGAGAAGGCCAAGTTTCGCTTAAGACTATTGGAGGGTCACACCGACATAGTAACCTGCGTGGTTGCTATTGACAACGTGGTGATCTCTGGAAGGTAGGCCTGCCAGGGACTTGGTATACATAATGGATCTGCAGGCTGAATAATTCAGTTAATTGCTCTTTTGATATGCTTACTTGCTTGCTCACTCTCTTTAACTCTATCTCACTCTCGTGGCTCTTACTTGCTCTCATCACGCTCTCATCTCTGTTGCTCTCTCCCCCTCTTTTTCTCAAATGCATTTTGCTCACTGGTTTTTGTTTTGCTCCAAATTGTAAATAGCTTGTTTGTCTACTTTGCACATTTGTGTTTTCATACCCACCTCTCTTTTGTCAATTAATTATCCTCTCGCTCACTCTCTCTCTACGCATGTTTATCCCTCTCAGTCGGGACACAACCGTGAAGGTGTGGCACGTCCCGACGGCCACACAGCAGAAGAACCTGGGAGGACACAGCGGAGGGGTCACCTGTCTGTCAGCCCCTCCCCCAGAGTACTGCAGGAAGCTAGGTGAGAGAGACGCACACGCACGCACGCACGCATGCACGCTCGCACACACACACACACACAGCCTAGGGATGAGTAATGGCCATCGGCTTGTCATGTTATATAATTATAGCGGTAGTTCATCAAATGAGCCCCCACAGAGCGGGAACCCCAAGGAGCCGTCTGTCTGTCTGTATGTGGAGGGGCATGCATTTCATCCCCTCAACTCCACTACATTTATTAAACCTCTCTGTCTCAATCACCTCTTAATACACCCCCCTTCTATATTTTTCCAACACCTCCTCCCCTTTTGTGAGGCACCTGATGTGAAAAGAAAGTGTAGAAACAATACAGCTGGTAAGAACTGTAACCCATAATTAGCATGAAGGCTACTGTTAGCTTGATAATGATCTAGCATTTGAAGAAAAGATGGTATCTAGAACACCTCCTCCCACCGTCGATTATGCAATCAATACTGCCTATGATAAGACATTATATATGAGACACCACTGTTTATATATGTGTGTGTGTGTGTGTGTGAATGTGGGGTTTTGTGTGTGTGTGTGTATGTGTGTTTGTGTGGGTGGATAGTAGCGGGGCTTTCTTACAAGAAATCAAAGTATTCAAAAGGTGTGGGCGCCAGAAAGGCGTAATCACATCAATTGTTTTAATATCCTGGTTAGCTCACACATAGCATCAACTATGACAAAGCAAACATTTACAACATATATTTTTTTATTCTTAAAGTCCTTAACCTAAGCAGATAAGTCCTCATTCCAAATAAAGGGTAAGACAGGAGTTCAGTTTGTGTGTTTATGTGAGTGATTGGGGTAAATCCAAAGCCCAAATTGAGTGATAATCAGAGTATGGTGTGTGTGTGTGTGTGTGTGTGTGTGGAGCTGCAGGTGAGTTGGGGTATGGAGAATGGAGGTGTGTGGCTGAATGTCAGGAACAGTGGTAGGTTTGTTTCTGCTGGGTGGCTTATCTTGTGTTGGGGTAGGCTTGTCAAAGCAGGTCAATGCACCACCTACACTTCTCTTCCACGTGGTCTTCTAAAGAAAATATTAATGTATTTTTGACCATTTGTTTGAAACGGCTACTGTGAATGCTTGTTGTGGTCTGGGCCCTATTACAAGTAGCAGGTTAGGATATTTTTAAGCTTATCCAGAAGTCTGATTTAAGCCAGCACTTCCCCGAACTGTCAGGATCTTCGGTTTCATCACAGCTGATTTTAATCTCCGGGAACAAGCTGACTCAATCTCAGATGGATTGAACCTGAAATTGTGTGTTGATGACAAGCTTCAGAAGCCAACATCTATCGAACCCTGGAAATGTGATTGATCAGGGAATCCGCAAGCCGTCATTGCTATTTCAGTGGTTTTATTTGTTGAAGCCTAGTCGGTTCATTTGCACTACGTCGCCATAGTTGAAGCGTTCGTCAGACAGTGTTTTTTGATAAAGTTGATAAAGGGTGATAAAGATATCAAAACGTGTATTATAATAGTATATGAAGCTATATATTTTTGAAGAAAGGTGAAGATGTAGTTTACTATGGTGACATACGTTGAACATGCATCTATTTGCATTACAAAACAATGTTGATAAAATGTATTAATACTTATCTTAATCTTGGCTTAATCTCTGGTGGTTTTGTCCTGCAACCTGTCGCGGAGTGCGTCAAAAATACAAGACACCACGGCGAAACCCAAAAGCTATATATATATATATATACATTAAAGGTGCAGTCAGTAGTATTTAGTGGCATGTAGCGGAATGGACTTGGCAGAAATATGATATTCTTTGTTTTATTTGTGTATAGTCCCATGAAAATAAGAATCATTGTGTTTTTGTTGCCCTAAAATGAGACATTTATATCTTCATAGATAGCGGGTCTTCTTCCACAGAGCCGCCATATTGTACCGCCATGTTTCTACACTATCCCAGAACGGACAAACGGCTCTAGAGAGGATGTGTTGAATTATTTTAATCATAATCACTATTTTACTTAAGCTATGACCTATAGTTTTACAGACTTAATAACTAAATGCAAATTCTAACTCTATTAAGGAACATCATTAATTGACACCTGGCTACTAGGCATGGTAAGATTCGAATTCTTACAAATCCAAAGTTTGGCGACACTTTGTATTTTTCATGAGAGACGGACAACTTGACAAGACGCATGCAATTTGCAAAATATGTCGTGGCGCTATAAAGTACACAGGCAGCATGACTAACTTAAGTACTCACCTGAAGCGGCGACATGGTGTGAGTGAGTTCCATTTAGTGTGAGATGTTATGACGGTGTGACTGGTGTTTACAGCAGCCTGTAACTGTCAATAATAGTTTACCTTTTTTACATTTGAAAGCAATTATGAAAGACCTGTTTGTGAAAGTTTTTTTTAATTTTGTATTGTTCATATAGAAACAGCACCACTGCCTTCTGCTTATTGCTGAGTTAGCCTACCTGCTGAAAGAGTGTCCTGATCATTCTTAAATTGTTGAACTGTTAAATGTGTGAGGTGTAACTGGAGATAGAGAACAGGAAAGAAGGACTGGTTTAAGGCATGGTCCAGGCCCGGTTTTATTGTTTTGTCAGACTTTTTTGTGCACTACAAAGGACTTGTGAAAGGCCTGTTTGTGAAAGGGCCAAGTGTTTTTTAGAGGTAAAAAAAAAAAAGTGAAATAAATATGTGAAGTAAAAATGGGACTTTTTTTAGTTAATTTATGATTTGCTGTTTGCTTAAGAAGAACCAAAGAAATAAAATCAAACTTTGTACCATATTGAATTGCATAGCATCATATTATTTTGCATTGCGTTGAATCGCATCGTATCGCGTTGAATCGCATTGTGTTGATTCAAATCATGTCGAATCGCACTGCATCGCAATAGGGGTGCATCGCATCGTTTGGTAGTTCCTATGCATCTTTAATGTATCGGATCGTTGGCAATGCATTGAGATGCGTATCGCATCGGCCCCAGTGATGAGATGCACATCCCTACTGGCTACTAATGCCTTCATAGACGATGACATTATTTTGGATTATTACGCGGCTTTGTTGAATACTCAATTCTGATTGATCAATTACGGCATTCAGTGATCAGTTATTTCTGAATAGCAGCCCACTGCTATGAATAACAGACCGTTGCTATGGACCCTGTTTCCAGAAGAATCTTAGAATCTTGCAGACAATATTTTTTTGGTGAAGCATTCAAATAATGTTTTATCAATAAAAAAAGAAAAATCCTGTTATATTTTGTGTTAAATTATTAGTAGCCGTGTAATAATCTGGATAATGTCCAGCGAGCCGCTCCTTCTTGCGAATACAACCCGATGATTCAAGGCATGCCTACTGCACCTTACAGGCCAGTACATGCCAACTAAGACTTCCCTTACGTCGTTGGAAAGGGAGAGTTGGGGGGGTGGGGTATTCAGTTGGTTGCTAACTCACCGCTACGCCACTAAATCCTACACACTTCACCTTTAAGTGTGTATGTAGTAATCGCCTATTCGGCAAAGCGAAAACAGTTTTGGATTTAACCATATATAGTTGTTTGTTCTCATTATCTAGTTATCTCCGAGCTAACCTGCTATGTACCAGTTTGGCTCCAGGTTCACAGCATGATAACTGAACTGGTATTTGTCTTGGCTTGGTATCTGATACCAAAAATTCCATTCCCTGAATTCTAACTCAACATATCTGGTTAACCTGGAACTCCAGCTTCTTGAAATAGGTCCCTGCTGTTTCAGTCCTCGCTCTGCTCACCCGCTACCTGCTCGAGTCCTTTTCTTCTCCCGACACACACACACACACACACACACACACACACACACACACACACTCACACTCACACTCACACAGACACACTCACACACACACACACACACACACACAGACACACTCACACACACCTGCACTCAATCCCATAATTGGGTCTCCTCATTGGCTGGAGCCTTCCCCGCCTTCCCTAGTTTTTGTTTCACAGGAAAATGGACTCTCCACCATTCCTCACCATTGGTCACATGCGTGCTGTGGTGCATTTTGTCATATTCGGTTCACACCATGCACTGAATATTCACGCTGTACCCAAGGTGTCTGCGTTACAATTGACCAATTCACAGGGAGCCGCACGGGCGACCTGTCCTGTTTGGGGTCTTGCCTGCGAGCGCGGGCCCAAGCGTGACGGTTCTGCCCCCCTTCACTGAGCTGTGTACACGCCACGGTCAACTGAATGGCCAAACCTGTGTCATCATCGCCGCCCTGGCAGCTGTGTGAAAGAGTGTGTGGGGGGAGGGGGGTGTTTACATTTCAGCTTTGGCTTGTGAGAGAAAAAAGGTGTTAAAAGGGAAATTCAGGATTCAAACGGGCACCGCGCAACGGGGTTTGAGTTGCAAAGAAAAAAAAAGGTTTGTGAAAGTCATTTTTTATTCTTTTATTTGTATTTTTTTGGGGGGGGCATGCTGATTTGGTCAGCGGGCCACGAGGTACACCGTGTCCCACCGGAGCCCGGCAGTACACACACAGTATGGACTACACTAAACAGATTATATAAAAACCCGGATTTCCCCAAGAACAAACAAAGCGCCGGCTCCGATCCCCACAGCACATGATCGAGTTACGCAACACCTCCTCCTCCTCCGTGCGACCCCCCGCACAACGGAGACGCGGTTGTGTTTCGGCGTGTGGTTCCACGCGGCGTGGCGGGGCGCCCGGGCGCCGTGTTAAAAAGCCTTGTAGAAACACGGAGATCCTGAACTGAAAGTGTCTGCTCTGTGTTCCCTCTCTGTCTGCCCAGCGCGCTCCCTGTCTCTGTCGGAGAAGGAGAGGTTCATCCTGAGCGGCTCCGCCGACTGCTGTGTGAAAATATGGTCCTTAAGCACAGGTGGGTTTACATGACAGGACTCAGCCACGTGTGTGTGCCGTGTGTGTGTGTGTGTGTGTGTGTGTGTGTGTGTGTGTGTGTGTGTGTGTGTGTGTGTGTGTGTGTGTGTG
>JAOPJO010000008.1:4059386-4070762 GCA_027123675.1 Molva macrophthalma | reverse complement strand
CACACACACACACACACACACACACACACACACACACACACACACATACACACACACACACACACACACACACACACCTGGCTCTATATGTGTGCATGTCCTGGCTCTATATGTGTGCATGAACTGCAATAGATTAGGACCTTTATACACCGATACAATGATTAGTATATACAAGTGAACCCTTGGATCTGGAATTAGATAATGTAATGACATTTTTGTACAGATTAAAGTATGCTCAAGAGGTGCCTAAGGGGTAGATGAATCTTATTATAGCTGCACAAAGACAACACTATACACATGGGGCTAACTAAACTAAAAGTAGGCCATAGAAAAGTTGAGTTGCCATTTGGCCATCAGTCATTTGATATTTGATATTGACAGGATACCAGTTTATATGTCCCTCTGTCCCAGATCACTTCTATTTAATCATATAGCTTCCCAGAATAGTACAGGAACACAAAGCGTCTCATTCAAAACACTTTACTAATAGGAGTCCATTCAATCACAATGACAACAGTTAGGTTTCAAACAATGCAATGATCATTTACAAGACTCACACTTAATATGAGAATGCTCTAAAAGGGGTTGTTTACTCATTCACTTAAACTAATGTGATGATCTTTGTGTGTGTGCGTGTGTGTGTGTGTGTGTGTGTGTGTGTGTGTGTGTGTGTGTGTGTGTGGGTGAGATGTAATTGTTACCAATCCAATCCTAGTTAATATGTTAATTCAATAGGTACTAGTCTGAGAACACTAATGTAACCTGCACAGTTTAGCACAAATAAAAAGTGGTGCCTAATTCTACTCTGAATTGTTTTTTCCCAGACTGAAAAACACAAAAACTAACAGTTGATTTTGTGTATAAGAAACACTAACTGAACACAAATTCTTATTTTCCACCTAACTTACATTTTAGATGGGATGTGTTAGATAATTAGCTTTGTACCATAGTATCATGTACCATGTATAGTATTCTGTACCATGGTATTATTCCATAATACCATAATTTAATTGTAATTCCACTGTTTCGCACAGAAAACCAAAGGCATAACATAACAACAAAAATATCCAATAAGGGACATTTGTAATGATGCATTGAAGCAACCTCATTTCAGGCTCAGATTCCAAACAACACAACACTAACACTGACATCTGAAACAGCGGTATCTCATAACCCTACGAGATGAGCAGCAACCACAACAACAACACACTGCCTGCTGGCCAGAGTAATACAACTTTAAACTGCAAAGGGGGAGTCTACTAGTATTAAATTATTATCTTAGTTCCTTGGATTTCTGCCTTTGTTCCTTTATTTATATTCATTAAATATGGTCAGACATCTGAGAGTCATCAATAAACCATCTAAAGACAACTATATGATAAAGTTATGTTTAAATATAACATCAGCAGACAAGAGTCATGGGGTGAGACACAGGGACTTACATTAAGTTATTTTTACAAATAGAAAAATGAATAGCTATATGCCTATATGCTGTGTCTCTTTATACTTTTCCAGAGTTTACACAAAGTACCATCTACTGCAATTTTAATACACTACACTTTTATACTCTCACACAGATTACTTCAGTCAATTTGCTACCTATAAAAATTATCCAGAAAGCATCTGTGGCCAATTCATGGGTTTATATCCAAGAGTAGTAGCAAGAATGAGCAGAACTTCTCATTCACAGAAAATAACAAATATTATGAATGAATACCAATTTACATGGACTTGAGATTGATTGATGAGCAAAGCAGCGTGTGGAGTGTGCGGGGATGATGGCTGGTTTAAGCAGCCTCACCTGGCCCGAGTCAGATTGATTAGACTCTGGGGCCGGGTGAGGCTGCACACCTGTTGCACATTGACCAATCAATGTGTACAGGTTAAACCAGCCCTCACCACACACACTAAGGACCATCTCCTACCTGGCAGCATGGAGCACCTGCTTCATGTACCATTGTCCTACAAACTCTGCAATAAACTGGTTCCAACACCACCACCCTGTGTCCTGGTCGTGGAGGAGCCCGGTAAGAGCGACCTAGGTGGAGTGTGGCAGCCACCTAGGTGGCATGTAGCATCGTCCTTGCTACACAGCGGTTCAAACTAATTCTAATCATTCACAACACCACAGGTGGCAATGTAGTATGTATCACATTTGAACTCAGCTATGTCTTGGTATTGACTACAAAAGCTACGTTCAATATAAAGAGTGTATATAAAGATGTGCTTCCTAACCGATCCCACTGGACTGGTCCAGACATATTGCCTTTAGTTAAAGTAAATTATTGGCAACTTACTTTTATTGTGCTTCTATATCTCTATATTGATCCAATTTTGTATTTCTTAAATTAAAAGGGTTTATTTTACTGTGGCTTTGTATACATCTTTCCTTATTTTAATGTTAAACCTTTTTGTTTTGAAAAGTATGGTATAAATTATTGTAATAAATATGCGTAAGATGAGACACACTGCAAATGAATCATCCACAAATCAGAAGAATGGGTTAAACATTGCAAACATAACTTGAACTTCAGTTATTTATATTAATTTAGGTGAAAATGAGTAGCCTACATCTTAACCAATTTCAACTGGTTTACTGAATGCAAAAGGCTCGGTATGGAATGGTTTCAGGTTTGATATGTTTAATTTAATATGTAATGCAGGATATGCTATAAACATGTTTATTTTGCAAATAGTTCCAAACGTGTCATAGAAAGGTTAAGATGTGCATCTGTGATCATTACCATAGCAACAATACAGGTGTATTCAGCACAGGCACTAACATTGCACACAGAAGTCGACCGGGAGGAGGGTGGTGAGTTAGGGGATGGAATACTGAAAGCCTATTTACAATCATGACATTTCCCTCCTCCCTCACTCTTCTCCTTTCTCTCCTTTCCTCAATCCCTCTCTTCGTGCGGCACGTCTCCTTCTATAGTGCCTTTCATGTAAATCTATTAGTGCAGGCGTCACGCAGGGAGCAGCAGAGCTGTCCTTGTGTCAGTACTGCCTCTGTCGCTGCCTCGTCTGTTGTACTGTGATAAAGAAGACCAGTGGAAAGGACGTTTTCACACTAATTGTTGCACGTTAACAAGGTGCGCTGCACCATGACCATGAAGGGCAGAGTTGAAGTTAGAAAAACAACTTTACCAAAGATGGACCAGGAGTTCTCTGTAGTGTTCATTGATTATAGAAAGGAAGATGGAGGAAGTGTTTTTCTCTTGTCGGATGGATGCAAAGCGAAGGACAGTTACCGTTCACACTGGCAGGAGCTGTTTGGCCGTGAGAGGCTTTGTTTGAATGTTTTCCTTCTGGAACTCTATCAAAGATTTAATTTCAGCATAATTCAATTATTTAATTCACAAAACTTTAATTCCATTCCCCTTTATCAGTGTTATTTAATTTGTTTTTTAAACGCAGTAGCAATGTTTTCTATTAACTTGTGTCCCTGCACATCCGCTCATCTTCTGTAGTTGTGTTGTTGTTGTTGTGTAAAACAATTCTCAAGGCCACCAGCAGAAGCAGGACCAGGGAGCCCGGTCCCACTGCTATCCACAGCTAGCGGCTGGTCCCAGCACATGGTCTTACTGGCAAGAGGCTGGCTGCCATCTGGTGAGTCTGATACTTCCAGAGAGAACAATAGTCTGCCACAATTTCAGAAAATATTTGGTTACGCAACCAGTTTTTACTGCTTGGGCCTTGGATTAGTAGAGCGCTCCAGTGTCTTACATTGAAGGAGGAAACTTGTATAGAGTGTCATTCCAGAGCTAAAGTACAAAGAGACTATCTTAGACAACTGCAGGGCCCAGGGACAGACTGCGCACAGTACTGGAGAGATCCACAAGCCACTTAGGATGGGCACATGAATAGGTTCTGTATCCTAAGTACGGATCAAACCAAATAATATGAAATTGAGTTTGAATTGTCATTGTTTTGGGCTTCCCCTGGGACACAGTAATACAACTTGCACTTGAAAAGACTTATGAGCAAAAAATGATGGCCCACGGCCACTACGAATATAAAATAAAACCAGAAAGAATTCAGCATGACTCCTCACAAAGCAATCAAGTTGTCTCATACAACAAACACATGTTATAACTTGCCTGTAACTGTTGACCAAAGCTTCTGTTTGTGAGAGTTGGATTAAATATTTTTCAGGATCCTTTTAAAAATTCAATGACTGCAGTTGAAGTATATCAGAAAGAATAACTGCGGTTTGGACAAATGCAACCCTTAAGTCTTTGTGGGTGTGCTCAAAGCTTCAGCTTTTTACTAGATCTTAAAGGCAATAAACTATGCATATGGATATAAACAGCACACTTCTTTTCAATTGTATGAACAATAAATGCGAAATGATTCAGGCCTAAGGTTAAACAAGCATATTCTAAGCTGGTTTTAAAATAACGGCTGACTCATCCACACCACAGACGAAATGGCAGAAAGACTTTATTTGTCAGAGCAGAAGTAACAAAGTAACAAAGGAAGATTTTTCTTGCAAAATAAAGACAAAGAAACAAACCAAAAGAAAAACTAAAATCACCCTAATATCACCCTCACCACACTTTAAACAACGATTTTGGTATTGGACTGTATATTTAACAGTAATCTTCTTTTCTTATTTACTTCCTGTCAGTGTGGATGCCAAACAGTAGTTCACTTCCAGATGGAGGCAGGAAGTGAAGAGGAACAAGGTGGTCGATGGGAGGTTAAATCAACACTGACAAGAGTACGGGTCCAATAGTTAACAGTGAGGCATACCGTGCTAAGGAGCGGAGAGCCTAATGCGAAACAAAGTGCTGTGTAGTTGTGCTCAGTGACATACGAAGCTCCTCGTCGTCCTGGACATCTGCTCCGCCGCCTTGCTGTTAAGTGCATCACATAAGTCGTCTGATAGGTGTATTTACAACCACACGTTGTCAGTTCCCAAGCACGTCAGGGATTTGATGGGTTTAGGAGCAGGGGGAGATGGGTTGGATTATGCCCGCTTGTTTTTCTGTATGCACATCTGTATTGGTGTGTGTAAGCGGCCCCGTTCTCCTCCCCCTCCGCTCATTCGGTGACTCTGCGGTAGAAGTAAAGGTATCCCAGGTCTTTAGGAGGCTTCTCTGAGGCACACACTTTCTGGTCATTAAAGATGACCCATCTGTAAAGACACGAGGCATAAATGAGTCATTACATTATGGACATACTGGATTAAAAATAACTCATTTTAAGATTGGATGTTAAACATTAATAGTGAGTTTTTATTTATTTGTAGTACTAGAATTAAATAAAACAGTTAGTTATAATTGAATAAAAGGTTTCAGTAATTAAAAAAAATAAATCACTGTAGGTCACGTTTTGGACAAAAGTGATGACATAGCGAATAGAAGTATTCCCCCCCTGAGTGGCTGACAGTGCCCCCTGCTGTTACCAGTTCAACCAGGCTATCATCTGGTCAACTGTCCATTAGTGGCTGGGCAGGCTTTGGCGTCTACCCAGATGTAATTCATTAGTTATAACGAGTGAGAAGATGTAAATGAACACGCTCCGCTACTCACTGGTGGTCTTTCTTGATGTGGCAGACATAGTGGCCACACATTGTGCTCGTCCCCATGTGACTGATGAACGCAAACAACTCGTACTCTGGAGGGAAGAAGAAGTCCAGAGCCACTCAGATGGAAACCAGTATGTGAATGTAAATCCACAAATGAATAGTGCAACATTTAGATTTGATTAAACCAACAAAACAAAAATAGTCTCTTCCGTCTGGGAGAGGTGAAAGGTGGGATGTCATATCCTGTGGTCTTGATCTGGGCATGCCTTCTCAAGACTACTGTTACGGCTAACTATGGACACACTGTGAAACAAACCCAGGGATTTTGGGGTGGAAGAATAACCTTAGCAAGCATCACGGCACCCAGTTCCAATATCCCATTTTTATTTTTTCAAAGGTTGCCTGACTTTCTGCCGTGACTGTATATAACCTCTCGTGCTCTCAAAGCACAGCTCCCCGCCTGGTCTGCCAGCGCTGGAACTTACTGCCTGGGCCGTCTCTGACCCTGGGCCCCGGGGGGGGGTCCCTGCTCCCCTCACTCTCGGCGGCCGAGCGGCCTCCTTCTGACACCTCCATGGACTCCAGGTCGTCGAGGTGAGAGAAGATCCAGTCCACCGCCCGGTCCAGGACGTTACTCTGCAGAAGGGGCCGTGTTACAGACACAACTTATCCCTTTAGTTCATGTCGCCTCTTCAGCAATAACTGACATTTTTTACTGCTAAATAATAAAAGATGGAAAAAAAAAAAGAGTTGATACGAAATAAAAAAAAACTGCTTTAGGGCTGGGCTGCTCGTTAAATCTGCAGCTGTGCACGGTTCTGCACCTCAGTAGCCTACATGTTAACGTGAACCCGTGGTCTTCTTACCGTGGCTCTGAGGGCCTTGGTGGCCTGGTCTCGGCTGAAGCCCATGGAGACGATGGTGGCCAGGTGCTCCTCCGACAGGCTCTCTGTGGGCGTGGTCCCGGGGGCGGAGCTGCAGCCAGGCAACACCAGCGGGGCGGAGAAGTCTGCAGCCAAGCACAAGACAGAGACACAGCGATGATTGATACATAGTTTGGGGAGAGGAACACAGACTCATGACTGATGAGATCACCCCGAGCGCTGCAAGCCCACCTGGGTCGTCCATATGGCCCATGACCCAGTTCATGGCTGCGTCGATGCCAGTGTTGCCGGTGTAGTACACGGCCTTCCTGCACGCCTCCAGAGGGAAGCCCATCTCACATAACTGGGACACGGTGGAGTCGTCCAGCACGGGGGCTGGAGGAGGCGGAGGAGGACAGTGGAATTACTTTGGGTGGACACACTGAAGGCTTTCTTAAGATCTACTAATACCACTTTCGTACCCGACTGCACTTCTCTGCGTTTGAGTGTAACATATGGTGGCTTTAATTAAAAGTAGAAAAATACTTTTTTTTTTTTTAAATTAATTTCAATGAAACTATATTAAACTAAATGAAAAAGAAAAAAATATATTGATTTAACTCAATCAATCCTAGGGACTTGGCAACAAAAGTTCAAATGAAGGCTAAAGACGATTAAACCATTTTAAGATTGAAATATGAGATGACAAAGGAAAAAAAAGTCTGAAACAAGGAAAAGGTGAGGGGACAAACGGCGGTCACAGTGACGAAGGAAGAAAGGGCAGAAAAGACAGACAGACTGACACAGCAGTGGGGAGTAGAGCGAGTCGTCCTCCTCGTTGCCGTAGGAACCCAGGATACCTTTGACCTCCACGTCTGGGGTCATGAGCGGGGGCGGGGCCACTTCCGGCAGAAGCTCCTCCCCTGGCTGCTGGCCGGTGGCGCGCAGGTCGCCCAGGTCCAGCGTGTCAGGGACATCAATGCTCACATCTGATTGGACGAACAGAGCAGAAGGCACAACTTCAGTCTACATGACCGATGGAGCCAACGCAGTCCACAGGCTTTTCTCTAAACATTTAATGAACCCCATTTACTTTATTGAAATAAATAAACGTATTTGATGGATACAAATGTATCCATCAGTTATTACGATTTTCCGTCAACTGTAGTCCCATATCTCTGTTGTGACTCAGTCAACAGAATTTCAACAAACAAAACTTTGGCTCACCCAGTTTCTTGGGGACCCAATCAAGACCAAAAGTGAACTTCTTGATCTGGATGACGAGGTGGTCCGGGAAAGAGGCGAAGCGGGTTGTTCTGTAAAACAAAGCCGTGCGTAAATACCAAACTCATGAGCGTATATAGACCTTAAAAACAGAGGGGACGATCCTCGGCCGCGGGGCCTGTGATTAAACCCTACTTGGTGGCGGTGGTCTTGGCCTGCACGGCGGAGCTCCAGAAGTCACTGAGGACCTCTGGCTCGCTGAGGGCGGCCATGCAGGCGGTGAAGGGGATCTGCGCCCTCACGGGCGGGGCGGGGCCGGAGTCGGCCTCCTCGCGCCGGCGCTCCGCCTCCTGCAGCTCCTCTGTGGGGCCCAGAGAGAAGGGAGGAATGAGGGGTCGTCAGGGAGGACCGTCTGGTTGGGAGCCACAATGTGGAATTGAAGGTCAAACCAAAAGCGCGTAAAGGAAAATAAAAAATGACCTTCCGAGAATGATAAAGTATCTGGTAGTGTTGTCAACCAGATACATTCTTTTTTTTTTTCCCCAACACAAAAGGTCAGAGCAAACATGCAGAACCATTGGTCACTTAGTATTGAATAGAAACTCCCCTGTTGCAGATTTCTTTGATAACAATATGCTATACAACAATCTGCGTCACAGACAAAACATGCTTGTTCCCTGTGGTACGACATAAAACCAGTCGCCTAGTTCAGTGCTTTTTTCAAAAGGTCTCTTGGCCCTGGTTGATGCTTCCATCGCAGTGGAATCTACAAGTTCCACAGAGAAGAGACGCAGCAGCACACGAGGCAGCTACCGAGACACGATACTGAACTGTGACGCATTACAGATGACGGCGCAGGGCCCTTCCTTGGATGCGATGAAAAGTAAAAGAATCAAATGATTCTCTGTTGAATCGGACACACGCAGCAGCACCGCATCCTTTCTTTTTTGGGTCCTCGGGTCAGTCGGTCTGGTGTTGCGGATACGGCCCCGTCTTACCCGTGTTGGCGGCCTGGTCCATGGGCACGGGCAGCTGCAGGATGTAGTCCACCCTCTGTGTGTACTTGGCTTTGTGGGACTGTTGACACACGATCCTCTCCTCCACCAGGAACCTGAAGGCTTCAGACGGGTTGGCTCCCGAGCGGCAGTTCCTCTGTGAGAGAAACGTCGTTTTTAAATTGTACCTCTTTTACGAGGGCCACCAGGTCAAGAGCAGCAGCAGTAAACGAAAACACAGGAGTACATTGCATTACAAAGACAGCAGTACAAAAAAAATATATTTTAAAATGGGCACAGATGTTACGGATAGAGTCTAAGGTGCAAAACAGCATGCCGGGGAGGAGGGGGCCTATCAGACAAAGTGAAACCTCACCTCCACCATGTTTATGAAGTGCAATAAGAACTCCTGGGCATCCTGCTGCCGATTGGTGGAGAATTCTGGGTGTCCCCGTCCGATCAGGGCTTTAAACATGCGTGGAGCGATGCCCACCTGGTCCCCCTGGAAAGAACACAAGTCTTAACCTTAATATAACACAAGTATGATGGTTCTGCTGCCATATCCCTTTCTAACCGCATCACAACACAACATAGCAAATGGTGAGTGTGAGATAATGGCACCGGGTCCTACTCTGGGCTCAGCTGTGCCGTCGTCCCCGGGGTCTGGGGCTGGTTTGGAGTACTCTCCTGACAGAAGGCCGTAGCCAAGCTTGGCTCTGCGGTACGGAGAGACAGAAGGTAGTGGGTAAACTCAGTATAATCAGTGTAACAGTGCACAGTGAGATGGAAACGCACAAGGGCATAGGTGTGTTTAATTTAAAACAACCTAATAGGCTTCTGGATGAATGGGATTCTATTAGGGTTGCTGTCAGGCACCCAACTTTAACTCCATCTTCTAAGTTAACTGGCTGTTTGCAGTGTTTGTCTTCGTTTTAAGTGTGTTGTTGTGCTTACACTTGCAAACTAATTGCCCTGTGGGGAAATTAAAAGCAATGAAATGAAGAGAATGTATAGCACAATTAACCTAAATGACTGATCAGTGACTGAGGATCTGTCGGTGTGTGTTGCATAAAAGCACAAACCACTATTTCTGTGAAGATACCATCCATTTCTTAAGAACTGTGAGAGAGCTCAACAGAGCAGTTCTTAGACCAGCTTCTATGTAGGACTAGGAGCTCGATGGCCAACACTCACACTTGGGTTTTGAAGTCCTGGGTGGGATCGCTCTGGGCTTCGTCAAAGATCTTCTCGATGTTGGACACGTACCTAGCAGGCACAGATACAAGGACTGAACTTGCTCCTTCTTTCAATAGTACGGAGCAATGACCAATATTACTCTTAAGGAGTTTTGAGTAGCATTTCATTGACACTGAATTATCATAATCTTGATGTTATACATATCGAGTTTGGTTGTTTAGATATATTATGATAAAAAGGTATATTAATAAAAGAAATAGATTGTTTATTTTAATAACATCCTGTAATATAATCAAATGACCCTAAATAAGAGAATTAGACTATAATGTAAAATCCCACATGATCCCCCATGATTATTCACCATCATCATGATAATAACTCTGCCCTATCACCAAAGCCTACTGTTACACACACCTTGCCTCAACGTGAGGACCAGTCTGCCAGTGCCAGACTGGTCCTCATGGGAGGACCTGGCGGCGCGGAGGGGTACTCACTTGCTCTGGAAGTCTGGCACGGTGAAGAGCACTTGCATGACGGAGTTGAGGTAGCAGCTGTTGCCCAGGTTCTTCATGCCGGTCAGCCCAGACCCGGCCAGCGGCCTCAGGGTGGTGCCCGACTCCTGGATCACCTCCCACTCTCCCACCCGCTGGTTAACAGCGATCTCCAGCTCCGTCATGGTGTGCTCCGTCTGGGTGGAGGAGCAGGGGGTCACTTGTATGCAGATAAGAGAGAATCAAATACTAGTTTCTCTTAAAAGGATCCAATTGTTTGGCTATATATAATTCTGTTTGATGAGTTTGGTTTTTTTATTTTAATATTTAATTCATATATCTAAAGCAACTTAATTTTCTTTTAAATAAAGAAGGGGGAAGGAGCTAGACAGTTACAGGAGGTCTACTGGTAGACTGTGGACAGTGGGGACAGAACCCAGTACCTTTCGACTGGGAGTCAAACAGCCTACACACTACACTTCTCACTAAATAGAAAGTGTGTTTCCTGCACCGTTCTCTCTTCGTAGTTTATGAGTAATATTGTGGTAACATTGTTCTCTGAAACGCAACATATAATCTTTTGAAAGGCACTGCATGGATAAAGTTTGTTACTGTACACCATATAAAAAGCAAGAATATGGAAGAGTGATGGGAGCAAGGAGTTGGTAAACAAACAGATGTGGAGGAAAATGATAGTGTGTGTGACAACAGAGATAACTCTGCATAAAGAACCAGATAGAGCATAACAATAGTTATGCACATTATTAAAACTTAACAGCCAGAGAAGCAATAAGAAGAATGAGAGAGTCGCCTGGAGGACTAGCTTTAAAATTTAATTTGTGGTGTACACATTTCTTAACCGCTCCTGGCGTATCATCACTTCAGCTGATGTCAAGACCCCTGTGTAATACAATACAATCAATGGGGTCTCATGGAAGAAGAGCCAGACTGAAATGTCAAGTGGACTGTCATTAGGGACCATTTCTGTGTCTCTGTTCACACACACACACACACACACACACACACACACACACACACACACACACACACACACACACACACACACACAC
>JAOPJO010000008.1:4046907-4059286 GCA_027123675.1 Molva macrophthalma | reverse complement strand
CGCACACACGTCTGAGCGATGCTTTCCACCCCCCCCCCCCTCCCATGCAGAAGGGGACCACGAAAAACCCACAGTGTGTAATTGTGGGAGACATTACCTTCTGCATAGTCATCATGTCGATGCCAAAATGTGACAGATGCTCTGGAAGCTTGGGGTTGAGCACCATGTCGTCTTCATCATAGGAATACACATCTGAATTAAGCAAGGGCACAGGGTTGGCCATTAACACTCAGAGCCGCACAGCTTCTTAATGCCTTTTCTCACAATAGTCATCCATGAGCTCACAGTTGGCTCATTAGGGACTACGCAGGATAAGTACACTTTAAAATCCTACTGCCATATTGCTAGTCACCATTCATCAGAGTAACGGCCAGTCTAAATTATGCTGTCCTGGCTCACACAACATGGGCTCATTAAAGCCTTTGAGGTTTTTGAATCATGAGGGTGATACCCTTCTAGGCTCCTACCTGCTCCATCGGGGGTGATGGTTCCCAGCTTAACCGCGAGAGGGAAGCCAGTCTGTTGGAAGTGAAGCAAAGCGTGGTTGTTGCCCCCAGTGCCGTCGAAATACCTGCGGCCACACATCACCTTGCCGTCGGTCAGGTTCATCCACAGGTTCTCCTGCAGGTCACACACCTCACACCGCCAGCCACTAGTGGAGGGATTAGGAGAAACCATCAGGAGGGACTAACCCTCACTAGTTCATTAAGGACCATACTTTACGTTTAACACAATGGCAGTAAAAATCTAAAATCTCATCAAATAAGAATATTACAAAGGTATAACAAACAGTTATGGGTTTGGTTACTTATGATGAATAATTATCTATCAATCAAGCGAGGAATCTCTATGTATGTCCTTCGCATATCTCTAGAAAAGTCGGATCTCCTTCACACTCTGCGTTTGTATTGCTGGGGACAAGAGGGTTGCTGGGTTCAATATTAATACATTAATACAGAACAAACGCACGGCGGCGCTCTGCGCCGCAGCAGGCGTGGGGCCTCAAGGCTCTGCGGACAGACTCTAGCTTGTCTTCAAGTACGTCAAACTATGCCGGCAACGGGCCCAACCTGCATAAACAACCTACGCTGGCAATGCTATGTACTCTTTTAACAAAACAAACAACTTTTAACAAAACAAACACCCAGTGGCGCTCTGTGCGTTACTAGGGGATGTAATTACATTTTTTTCACCAGCAATTTTATTGCAGGTGTTTTGCTTTAAGTGTGAGTGAACCCACTGTTTCAGCTGGAATTCAAACACAGATTTTTTCAAATGTGTTTTGGGCTGAGAGGTCTAGGAAGGAGGGGGGCGTGTTACGACCCACAGCAATATGTGACACTTTTTTAGTACCTTCGTTGTGTATGAGCGATGTTGTATATGAAATGCGCCACACACCGTGACGTTATACTTTACGTTTCCGAGAAGCTTCCGAGAAGTCAAAATAAACCTCTGCCCAGACGGAGCTCCACACATCCACACACACACTGTAGCGTTATCCTATCGTCGACATTGTGCCCATCTGTGCCCTTTTGTCACTGTTACTAAAATAAGACTGTCATTTAGAGAAAACACTCTCTGCGTTCAGCTCTCTTCCGAACGCAGGTAACAGTCTTTGCCTGACGTCGAAGTGCCTTTTAGTATACTCTTCGACATCACGACGAAGGAACACTGGCGGGGGTGTGTGTGTGGATGTGTGAGGCTCCATCTACGCAACGGTTGATTTTGTTGTTCACGTCCGAGAGAGGGTTAGAATTACCGGACAGTTATAGCATAACGCCAGTGTGTAAAGCATTTCATATACAACATCGCTCATTATAAAGCTCCTACACAATGATGGTACTAAAAAAAGAATCAGAAAGTTGCCCTGGGTCGTAACCACGGGGATAACACGCCCCCTTTCTTCCTAGGACTCTCCTCCCAAAACACTCTTTTTTTTTTATCTTAAAGTGTTTGAATTCCAGCTGAAACAGGGGATTGATGATTACACTTTAAGACCCAAGGAAGCACAGTGTTGACTGTGAAGTTGTTAGGATGAGCGGTTCTCAAGAAATACCGACCTGTTCCAAACACGCACGTTTTGAATGGGCACTGCACTAGTATTTACAAATTGGATTTAGAAATGTTTGGAGGATAACTCATTAACAACATTAATGAGTGAATTGTTTACTCTGATCTTCACCTTGGTGGGATTTTGAGTCCGTTGTCGAGTTGTTTGAGATCAACGGCATGTCTGGACTCCTGTCGTACCTCCCCGTCCCACTGCTGGACTTGCAAGGCATGAGACACTGAGTCTGCAGACATGAAACCTGCCATGGATAGAGACACCTACACAACAAATGTAGATATAAAATACATTAACAACATTCAGCTACAGTAATAACAGTCACAATTTTAACACATTTTCATAGTCATTATTCACACTTTTTTTATGCATGTTCTTTTCGAGCCAAATATAATGGGCACAACATCCTCTACCGCAATTCTGCAACAACAACTTGGGGAAATAGGTCAGCTGGACTTACAACCAATAATATGATATCATGTTTATTCATCCCATCATATAAAACTTGCAATGGCAAGCCTTTCAATTTGACACATCCAATGAAATCCCAAAGGACTGAATCACATCAATCTTTTTATGTTCTGTGCCAAATACCCGTTTGACTTAAATATAATACAAAATATGAGACAAGTAAGAATGTGCACTCTATAAGCCACTTCACATTATCTTTAAAAGTGCGAGTAAAATCCAGATGCAGGCAAAGAGACCCAGACTCTTGGGTTGCATTTGTTAAAGCAGAGGGAAATACACAAGAACAAGAACTGCCCTTGTTTGAGCATAGATACACTAGACATTTGCTAAACAAAGTGACATTTGCGTGGATGAGTGTTGGGCTAGAAAGTTTCATAGTATTGATTTTGGATTCTTTATACAGCCGATGTCTGTGAAAAGATGGGTGTCAATAGATCAAATTTCCACACAGTTTGATTTTATCAATGCTTTATTAAGCTGTACTCTCTGCATTCTTACCATAACTTAAACCCCCAGTGTTCATTTTACCAAGGTTGCAAAAGTAAGTTCTCTCACAGGCCCTTCTGTCTTTCTAGGAGCAGTTTGCCCATCCTCGTCTCAGAGACTGCAACTGAACGCTAATTAGATGATGATAATGATAATATTAATGCTCAGTTCAGTGGCAACCAACCGAGAACTCATGCATTAGATATAGATTATGTTTATGAATCATATTAGTCTCCGTGTATAGGGTGAAGCTAGCTTGACTTAGTTATGCCTTTTGGTTTAAAAACAGGTGCTATGTCTGATATATGTGCTACATAAAATTATATTTGACCTTTTACAAAGTGACATCAGGGCTGTTGGTGTCAGGATTACTGAGGGTCTAGGCTTTTCAGATATCACTGAGAGGTTATCTCACCCTTTCTTTAACAACATCTGGCATGGTGGAAAGGTCCTCTGAGGTCACTTCCTGCCTGTCCGGGAAGATGACAACCTTTACATCCTCTTCATACTGATCCTGTTCCACATCAAAACCTCCTTCGATCCCTGGGACATGCATCGGAGACCGGACAGAAGGCAGCATTAGGAGGTGTCCATCCATATAGGGGTACATATCTGTGTCTATGGGAAGGCTCTCACCTATGGCCAGTCTGGTGGGTTTCTTCTTAGGTGGGTCCCCAGAGCTAGAGTTATTATCATCCTCCTTCTGTAAGACATCACACTATATCACACAACATATAAATAAACCGAAAATCCATCATTGTTAGCTTTACATTTATTACATTTGTAGTGGTCACCTGAGCTTTACGGGTGCGGGTGAAGTGCAGGTAAGCCCGCTGACCAGTCCGAGCATGGTGCCGGTCCACATACTGACTGCCAAAGCCAAGGAAGCTGTTCATGCACACATACAGACCCCCCTCGCTCTCCTGAAAGTCAAGAAGAGGTAATTTAATTGCTAATGACTACTCCAATTCGAGTGTCATCGCAAGAGAAAGTTAAAGTTTAATTATGGGCTGGCTGACTAGATAACAACCCACTGCTATTTACATGTTACATTTAACATGCAAACGGATTGTGTGCAGAACCAACTGAAGAAGTGTACATGTTGTTTCGATGTAGCCTAGCTTAGCAATGTGACAGGTGAGAGCACAACAACCGCTCAGCTAGCCCGCTAGCTTCTTACGGCTAAACGTCTAGCTGCTCCTAGCTGACAGGCTAGTTCAGCTAAGCTACAAGTACTGTCTATTAGCCTAGCCTAGCTATCTTCTGGATTGAATTGATCATTAGTAAGGTACATATTTACAGCAAGATAACACTGCAGAACACTTTGCAGGATGAAGACAAATTAATGTTAGGTTTGAAGGAAAGTGACTCTGTGTTACGGCAACCGTGAAGACTTGAAAGCTGCTCAGGGCTCACCGGCGACGAAAATGACAAGGCGCATTCGTCTTTGTGGACACGGTCCCCGGGCCTGGGAACCCGAATTGTGGACAAAACTGACATCAAAACCTCTCCAACATCCGCCATGGCCCTTGAGCTCGTTCTGTCTTTCAGTATGATTTTTTCTCGACTGAGTCTTGACTCCCGTTTTTAATTCCTTGGCTCGGAAAAGCACCCGTTGCTTGAACCAGCTACCCCTATCCGCCTGGTTGAATGAATCACTGTGATGCTCGCCTTGTGTTGTCGACGCAAGGCAGTCAGCTGCACGCGCGACGCTCCAGTTCAAAACCGTAAATTATGGAATAGTCAACCACCATGATATTGCGCACACTCCCCTATTAACCAGGATGCTGTCACGTCTAAATCTAAACGTGAACATTAATAAAGAAGCACCCTCTCCATTCAATACATTTGTCTTTTGTATGTACAATTTTTTATATAAGGACCTCTAAAGCAAATTTCCGTGTGTCATTTTTGTGTAACATTGGCTGTTTTACGGTAACGAGTCTATAAACAGCCAGGACTACGGTTTATTCTTACGTATTACTATTCCGAATTCCGAATTCATGAAATAGAATTTGAGAGGGGGAATTCTCCTGTGCTTCGAATAAAATGGGCAGACGGTCATGATGGAGATTATGTCCTTAGCTTTATGCAGTTTACTAACGGAAGTAAACTTTCTGTAAAGCCGAGATTTCTCTAGTCCCTCCTTTATTACTCGACTCTTCAACATTTTCTTGGGACCATGGCGCTGGACTCAAACCATTTCGCTGTATACGTGGCGTTGCAAAGCATTATATTGTCTTCATCTACTTTAATCTTGACCGCATCTGGCAGTAGTTTTACATCTTCCATGGGACCGTTACAGCCGTATGATTTGTTATATTACTCGGGAGTGCGTGCATATTTTAAACAAGATTGGGACAAGGCTGCTGAGTTGCTTGAGAAGTCCATCGCTAACAAGGAGGCGATGCGACATCTTCGCAGGCAATGTCATGAGGACTGTTTCGCTGCTGGGACAGACATACTTGCTAAATTGGGTATAACATATATGTATTATTAATAGCAACAGTACGCGAGTGTGTGTCTGTGTGTGTCTGTGTGTCTGTGTGTGTGCGTTTCAAGAATCTCAAGAATTCCCTCACTTCAATATCTTTATTATTGATGCACAATCAGTTAAAACCATGTATAAATGCTGTTCAACGAGCCTTATCTCTATGTTTTGCCAGACTCGGAAGGTGGGAGTGTGTGGGACCTCTGGGCTCTGGAATGGGTGCAACAGCGAGCAGAGTGCGTGAGGTTCTGCGTGGGACGGTCGGTGAGTCCTGCCGGATTGCTCCCTGTCTCCATGGACATAGAGTACGAGTTCAGTACGCGCAACCCCTACAACTTCCTGCAAGTCATCTATTACAAAGTAAGCCACTATTCAGGTTATATACACCATTGTCATAAACTTATAGTATTCCCTATTCAAAGGCTCTACTGTTGGGTGAGTTGGATCATTGCAGAATGCAATACAAGATCTTATGTAATTCACATCTCGATTTCCTCACCTCAGTGCTGAGTTAGATCTGCCATTACAAACCCTCTCCTCGGCAGTTGGAGAAGTTGCAGAAGGCGGCCAGTGCGGCGCACACATTCTTCGTGGCCAACCCGAGTCACTTGGAGATGAGGAACAACATTGAGAAGTACAGGAGGATGCAGGGGGTGACCGAGGACGCCTTTCAGGACAGAGAACTGCACAAGGAGATGCACTGGGTGAGCGGAAAGTCCTCCGTCTCCGAGACCAATCAGAGTGACTCGGCGATTCATGGCCTTAAGGGCTACATTCCTCCCCGTTTCCAAACTGAAGTTTTCTTCAGCTATCCTAGCATATAAACCAAATCAACTGGGTTTTACAAATTCACAAATGTATCCTATTCTGGGACTAACACCCAAGAGCCAAATTCAATTACTTGCAAAATCTGAGTAAGGGTCCTTAGAAACATGCGTACAATGTGCTTGAGTGTCACTAGTATTTACAGAAATGCTAGTGGAAAGCAAGGCTTCCTCTTGCTTTCCAATTTTTTTCTTCCTTAAGCTTTTTTTGATCAACTTGTGAAGACTTTCCAAATTTTCAGTTGAACACATTCTCTCCCTTTCAACATGACAACCTGTAGGCTCTGTACGATTCTGCGCTGCTCTCCGAGGCCTCTTCTGATTGGCTGCTGGCAGCCAGGAAGTGGCGGGAGAGTGTGAATGAAACCCTGAGGCAGACAGAGGACTGCAGGGTCCAGTGTCAGATGTCCCCTCAGAGCCTGCCGGAGGACAGAGGAGTGGACGGAGTAGACGGAGTGTTTGAGAAGGCCGCAGGTAAAACAACAACAACAACAACAACAACAACAACAATAGAATGTTTTCCTCCATTGGTCCAAGATGGAGACAAATCACATTGTTGATGTTGAAAAAGGTGTCTGATTCTAGAAAAGCAGTAGATGTTTAATTACAGAGTTGCCGGTAAGACTGGAGGAGTGCATAGCAAGTTATAATTTGTCCATCTAGGGTCATTACCATAGATTAAGACATCAATGCATTTTCTATATAGGATCACAAACTTGTTTGTGACCCAGTAGAACTTTTTCACTTGTTTGTGAAAGTTATACTGTGAGGAGGGAATTCACAATGTCAGCTGTCAAACTCTTATACAAAGCAGGGCATTTTCACTACAAACAATCAAATCGATATATTTTCTCACACAATAGTAGTGAAGTAATGCTGTTGTTTTGCCCTCTGTGTGTCCCAGTGCTCTCCCTATCGCTGCTCTCCTGTCAGCAGTCGTGCGTGACGCAGGTGGCCACACGACCGGGAAGGATTTCTGCTCAGGAGGACTTCCTGCCCATGCAACTAGAGCATCAGCACATCGCACAGTTCAAAGGTCAGGGTTCATTGTTTCATATTCATGATTTAATAAAAAGTTATGCTATCATGTTACAAAAAAAATACTAATTCATTTGCCATTTGAAATCATTGTATTACCCGCAGCTGGTGATGTTGGTGGTGCCATACAGACTGTTCGGTGTCTTCTCCTCTTCTACCCCTCTGACACCGATTCCCTGGGTAACCTGCAGTTCTACTATGAAACACTTGGGGAAGACAAAGAGTCACAAGATAAGGACAAACAGCCTGCCCAGGTAACGTAGTCTTATGTTTACGCAGCTGTAATGTTGTGGATCTTATTTCTTCTAAATATTTACAGCTATCCCGGCAGCTATTCATTTTAATCTGATTTAATTCTAGTTGATGCGACCTAGCCATATATAGCCTACCTTTCATGCCATTCTCGCATTCTCCCATCCAGTATTCAAAACTCACTGTTCAGTTAATAATGCCTAACAGCAACTACAGGTGTCCACCCACTCAAACATAGTTAAAATAAACCCCATATATTGAATATCATCTCGGTGTCTCTGTGTCTCTATATGTTGCTGACATCTTCATTGGCCCCACTGTACAGGAGATAGCGAGCTACGTGAATCGCTCATTGCAGGAGAAGAAGCTCCTCTATTTTGGAAAGGAGAACCTTGCTTTTGATTTCATTGATCCAGTAAGCATTATTAATACACATGCACAAATCTTTAGCCTTCACAATGAAACCACTGTAAAACAATTCTAATACAGTAATGCGTCTTATATTAAATATAATATTAAAACGTCCTAAATATTCCGCTTTCCCCTAGGATCTGTGGACACCAGAGGATGTGGTCCCGGAATCCCTGAGGGAGTCCTGGAGGTGTGCTCGATCGCTTGATCGAATACGGCGACAGGAACATTCATCAAAGTTTCCCCCCAAAAAACATCAACATTTTTTTCATTGTTAATCTCTTCACAGAGCCGAGAAAGAAAAGCTGAACAAGAAAGTTAAAGAGGAAGAGAAGGACGAAGAGATGGATGACAGTGGATTTTATGCAGGTAACACACAAGCATGTCCATACATCTCTTATTAGTTAGTTCAATTCAAAAACTTGATCTATCACAAGCTTGCTTACGTGTGTGCAGTGAAATGCTGGTCTGGCAGACTCTTCAGATTATGCTAATATGTATAGTGAAATTAAGAATAAATATGTAAAATACAGGATATACATTATTCTTTAAATGTGTAAAATCGGCCAACTTTGTATACAGTAGGCTATATGAATCAAGCCTTGGTATAACTCACATGTACCGGTTCAGTTTCCATTCCTGATGCTACAGTACAACGCCAGAACCCATAGGGTGTATTCTTGCTTTGCTCCACCTGTCCCTTAAGGTGGGCCAGTGCCCCAGGTTGGAGTCACCATTGCGATGGATGACGAGGCTTTGAACGGCACCAACCGCGTAGTACTAGATGGAGTCATGACCGGCAGAGAGTGTGACACGATTCTGCAGCTGGCCACGGTAAACACGTCGCGTCACGTGTTGACTGGATCACCATGCCTAAATAATTGAATATGGGAACGATTTATTCATACTGTTTTTGATCTTGCTGTGTTTCTGTGTTACCCAGGCTGCGGCGTCGGCAGGGGATGGTTACCGGGGGCGACGGTCTCCACACACACCCCATGAGAAGTTTGAGGGGCTCACGGTGCTCAAGGCTGCGAAGGTTGGTGAGAGGGAGGGGGAATAACACTGCTATGGTGGTTTTAACACCAACATTCGAACACTGGCAGCCAGGGCCATGTTAACCCCAGGACAACACCACTGTCATTAAATCAAGCACAACTTCCCTTTAGCACATGTTCCATGTAAGCGCAATGTTTGGTGCCTTTAACACTATATATTGACAAAAAGCTCCTCTAGATGATGGAGGGTCAAGGTCATTATATGGGGTCTTTTTACACAACAACACTCCTGGAAGAAGGGCCCCTTTAAGGCCTCCTTCATTGTAATGTATCTGGTGCTTCAGTGGGGCCCTAAAGTTGTACGTAGTCAGTGACAACGTCCAATATCCCACCCAACTTTCTCTTTCTCTCTCTTTCTCTCTTTCTCTCTGTCTCTCTCTCCCTCGCTGTGTCTTTCTCTGTCTTTGATTCTGTCTCTTATGTGTCTATATCTCTTAGATAGCTCTTAGATATTTAGATGCCTTTCTGAGTACTCAAAGACACTTCTTATGATATAACATAAGAAATATAGGAGTAAAAACTAAACAAAATATCAATAAAAGGTAACATTAGAAAATGTTAAATATGTTTAATCTCTTTGTCTCCCTCCCAGTTGGCCCAGGATGGCATGGTGAACCAGTCTGATGCCCGGCTGCTACATGAGCTGGGTGAGAGGGTGAGGACTCTGCTGCATTCATACTTCAGGAGCCCGCCTGGACTCTTCTTCTCCTTCACACACCTGGTCTGTCGTACTGCAATCACAGGTATAGCGCCCCCCGGAGGACTCCACCGGTATTATTATGTTTATGTTGATTATAATTATGATGATGATGATTATTATATTATTACTTTATTATTATTAATATTAGTAGATATAACAATAGTTATAGCAGTAGTAGAAGTGCAATAACTGTAGTAATAGTTGCTATAAAGTTCATAATAATGTATGTTTGCAGTATACCTGTACCCAGAAGTTAATGAAACCACATTCTGTTCAGTCGTGACATCATGACTCTGTGCATGAATTTGTTTGTTCCGCAGGAGATCAGGAGGGCCGGATGGACCTGTCACACCCCGTGCACGTAGACAACTGTCTCCTGGAGCCGGAGACGGGACACTGCTGGAAGGAGGCCCCGGCCTTCATTCACAGAGACCTCAGGTACACCCACTGCCTCCACTCACAGAGACCTCAGGTACACCCACTGCCTCCACTCACAGAGACCTCAGGTACACCCACTGCCTCCATTACCCAGCATTAAAGCCTTCATGTAGGACAATAGTATACCTGCTGTCTTTGAATATGTCCCTTCCATTTGGTGAGGCATTACACACTTAATCTTCTTATTTACAGCATTTTCAAATTACTTTTTTCTTTCATATTGCCTGCTGTTGAACTGGCTCATGGCATCTCTGGCTCATGTACTGTACTTCCTGACTTTAAAGCCTGTTGCTTTTACAGTGCTGTCCTTTACCTGAATGACAACTTTGATGGGGGAGACCTGTTCTTCACAAACCGGGATGCCAAGACAGTAAAGGTCAGTTAAAGTATATTTTTTAAATAACCTTTCAAATAAAATGTGAATACCTAGTATTGATATTAATATACAGTATACTATACTGGCACCGAACATCACCCCAATACCTGTCTGTAATGTATGGTTACATCTTGCTGTTGCAATGAATGGCAAACACACACATTTCATGGATTTGATTAGATTAGTAATCTGTACCAGCCATAATCAAAGTTCAGGAGGACAGTAGCTGTGTGTCTCCTAACTGATGCCTCTACCCCCCCACCCCCTGGTTGCGTGTAGGCCCGGGTGCGGCCCGGCTGTGGCCGGCTAGTGGGCTTCTCTTCCGGCCCTGTGAACCCCCACGGAGTGACGGCAGTGACCGCTGGGAGGAGGTGTGCCCTGGCCCTCTGGTTCACCAAGGAGAAGCTCCATAAAGATGTGGTGAGAGAGAGAGACAGAGAGAGAGAGACAGAGAGAGAGAGAGAGAGAGAGAGAGAGAGAGAGACAAACATACACACACACACACACACACACACACACACACACACACACACACACACACACACACACACACACACACACACATACAAGAGATAGAGAGACATAGCAGATCCTTATGCTTCTCCAATGAACTTTGAACCTGCTCATTCACATTCATATGGTGGGTGGCATGGTGACACAGGTGTAATGCAAATAATATATGGAGTAATAGTATAATAGTGTCGACAGTAAATGATCCATACTCTCACTCTATATATAAATGTTAACACTTGAGTTCTTGGCCTTTTCTACTTTGATTCCATCCTATGTTTTAGTTTGATTTTAAACGATGTGTCGTGTCGTGTGCGTGTTGTTGTTTAGTCTCAGTCAGCGTAATGACGCAGCTCTCCACACCTCCAGGAACGAGAGGAGGCGGAGGCCCTGTGGGCGGCAGACGGACAGAGCGTGGCGAAGACTATGGAGGAGGGAAAGGGAAACACCCCCTCAGGCCGCAGTGGGCGGAGCCAGACGCCCAAGGAGAGGAGTAGGGGGAGGGGCCGGGTGACGGGGGGCAAGGACGAGCTCTGAGAGCCAGAACACACAGAACAGACTGAAGGTGCTGCTTTTGAACTCCATCCCATAATAGAACCACGCCCCGGTGCCTACCAACCAACCCTGGGTTGACTTGCTCTTCAGGACCACACCCGCGTGATCATTTGCTGTATGGATTATGAGTTGTGTATAGTTTTTAAAGCAGTGTGTGTGTGTGTGTGTGTGTGTGTGTGTGTGTGTGCATGTGTGTTTGTGTTTGATAAGGAATATACTGTCTCCAATGCCTAATACAGGTCATCTTACGGTGATGAAAAGGCATCACACATGCCCTTAAGATATTTGAAATAAAACCAAAAACTAAAATATCAAAATGAGACCTATGTAGCATGCCACGTGACATATTACATATTATACATAACAGAGTCAACGAAGGATGTGAAGTTAAAGGGTTTTTATACTTAAGGTAGGATCAGAAGTATAACAAGTAGTGTTGGCTGCATAAATAAACATATGGAGATACATAAAGATAGGAGCCAACAGCACGGATAAGTCTCTTTGTCTTTGGATCTTGACAGGTTTTTATTTCTGCTATTTATTTAATGCTCATTTTTTTTAAAATGGTCTAAGAACCTGGTCTAAGAGCATCACATGGTCCTATGTAGAACCTCTGAGCATCACATGGTGCTATGTAGAACCTCTGAGCATCACATGGTCCTATGTAGAACCTCTGAGCATCACATGGTCCTATGTAGAACCTC
>JAOPJO010000008.1:4003800-4030780 GCA_027123675.1 Molva macrophthalma | reverse complement strand
CCACCTCCCGCTGGCAGAAGCGGGCCAGCAACGTGTCCAAGTCCCTGTTGTCTGCGGCCGAGTAGAGCGCGCTCTCCCCCATCATGCTCAGCGCCATGCGCAGCGTGGACCAGATGTTGTCCGACATGGCGCTGGCCGCCGAGCCCACGGGCCGCGACGCGGCCCCCGCCCCCGCTGCCCCGGACGACGCCTGCCGCTGGAGAGACAGGGCCTCCAGGAAGTGCTCCACCGCCTCCCTGTGGAGGACAACGCAAGGGTCGAAGGTCAGGCGATGCTGGCCCGTCATCGGCTGTAATGTTTATGTGTGTCAACATAATCTAACATGAAATAACGTATTGTTTTGTTATGTTTTTAGTTCCCGGCAGTAAACACGTGTCGTCTAGATCACCTGTGTGCGCCTAAGTTGACGCAGCTGATTCCCAAGTTGTAGCGGCTGCGGATGAACCCCGGCTGCAGTTCCAGGGCCGTCCTGTAGGCGGCCACGGCCTCCTCCGAGCGGCTGCTGTTGGCCAGGGTGGCGCCCAGCTTGTTCCAGAGCAGGTAGTCCTGCAACACCAGAGGCCATGAGACGTCAGGCAAATGAGAATGAGGGTCAAACAGACAGTTTGTTTGAGAAGGCAGGGAACTAGATTAGAGGATCAGGGGTGATTTTAGGGGCGGGGCCACGGGCCCCATCTGAGAGTTAATTGGGCCACAGTGTGCCCATCTTCTGTCACTTCTCCAATCTAAAACATTGGATTGCTTAGTGACTCGCACGGAGCAATAAAATAACAATAAATAATATTGAACAGGGTTTGAGATTTCAGATTTGGGTATGTACAGGGTCCAGGGTTTCCCACAAAAGTTTAGTGGAGGGGGAAGGGCTTTGGAAATAGTCGAATCACCGTTTCAGGTTGACTCAAATTCTCAGTCAAACAATCCTGGGTTTAAAAAATAAAAAGCATTTGCATTATAATAGAGAGTTGAAGATAAACACCCCAAACAAACATTAATCAATCAAACGCTTCTACCCTTCTCTTCATGGATAGGGGTTTTGCCATGATCCGATGTGAATACCGTGCGTAACCGGACAGAACTGAGCCCTCCGTCTCCACGGAGACCGTCCACTGTTTGATTTCATAGATGTTTTCTTTTACTACAGTAAATTATTAGCCTATCTTATAGCATACTATAATAGGAATGGATCTGCACATCGTAGTCATCATATATATATTTCACAGCCTTTTATTGTGAAAAGTGAATTTGTTCATAGGGGCGGTCGATTATTTATCGGAGGTGTTGCGCCTCGCCTATTGACAGCTGAAACCCTGGGCTCCGAAATTAACTTGAACAATGTTGTCTCTTTACCTACCGGAGAGGAACAATCTACGGCCAAGCTGCTACTGGCCAGTCATTTTAATATGCAACCCTGATCGTCGAATGTTTCCCCCGTGGTGGCAGGTGTTCATTTTGGACCCTGGGTATGAACATGTTTATAAATCAATGAGCCATATGCTCCCATATGCTCTGACCTGGGGCGTGACGGAGAGGGCGGCGGTGAAGCAGTCCACGGCCTTGTCGTACTCTCCACTCAGGTTGAAGAGGACCCCCAGGCCACACTGCAGCTGGGGGTCCACCCGCGCCGGGTCTGAGTTAGCGGCTCGGAGGAACATGGACTGGACCTCCGTGAACAGGGACCTGGGAGAATGAGCGAAGGCCCTGGTTAATATGCCTTTTGGTGGCGGCTTTTATCACATGGTTACATACTATTGAGTTACTTCCATACCATATATTCATATACTATTAGTTATTTAGCCCAGGCAACTTAGTATTTTAGAAGCATGTCATTAAAGAGCAGGTAGGTGGAGGAGCATCTTGTTATGGATGCCTACGGGTAGACTGCAGAAACATAGGGGTTCCAACCCAGAACCTTTGGCCCGGGAGTCAAACACCTTAACCGCCCCTTTTACCCAATACCATGAATGCCATCCTTCTTAGCATGTGGAACTCAAACCCCCCACCATGGAAGTCTTAACACCATGCCCTCGACCAGTTGAGATGGACGGGACTGGTGTTAATGTTGGGTTTGCATTGTCCATCAAAACAATGGTTTGGTTGTCAGGTGTCGGCCATTGTGTACAAAGTGTAAACACTGGATCCACCCTCGCGGTACTCACTCGGGCAGCAGGGAACCGAACCTCTCCCTCCGCATCTCCTGCTCCTGGGCCCCGTCCCTCTCCCCCTGCTCCCGCTCGCTCTGCTCCTGAACAGAGCGGTACTTTGGGTTGTGCCTCAGCCAATCACGGAGACTCTCACAGGCCTGCCTGTGCAGCGACTCGTTGGTGAAGCTGACGGCCAGGGCCATGAGAGCGGTCAGGTTGTCGTTCTTCAGCTCTATGCATCTGGCGGAGGAGAGGATAAAAGACCTCGTCATTATCATAGGACAGCAGGTACGCAGTACAGGTTAACACGTTTCAGTGTTAACCATGTAGAATACTTGAAAGAAATGTTTGTAAACAAAAGAGCTAAACTGACAATTAAACATTAGTATAAGGAGTCATGAAAAGTGAGCTATAAACCCTCTATGCAAGTATATGCAACAAATAGTTCCTAATAACACATTTTGTATAATAATAATGAATCAGTCAGTTCTTCAAAGTTAGTGCAGGGTTCCATGATTACAAATATGAATACAACAGCATTAACCAACTTCTTTGAATTAAGTCAATTAAAAGAAAAAATAATAATATCCAGAACAATATCGTTGTTATTCTGAATCCATACCTGCGGAGGGCGCTGATGGCAGCAAATTCTTGCTCGTTCTCTGCCTGACTGGTTCCCAGATATTGCCAAGCCTGAAGCAGATAAGTATACTTCAATCATTGTACTTCCCTCAAGTTAAATCAAATGATATATGACATACTATAATATAAAATTCACTGTATTTGAATTTCTCATTTCATTAGATTATTTAAGCAATAATCAGGATTGCTTTAGGAAGTCATAAGGTAAACAAATCCAGAGTCCCACAGCGCCATCTAGAGTCTCACCAGTTGGTTTTCTGGTTCCTTCTGCACAGCACTTTCAAAAAAGCGCACTGCTCCAGGGATGTCCCCCGCCTCCATCCTCTTCAGCCCCTCTGATAAGGGGTCCTGGTGGCTCAGGTAGGGGTTGTCCTCCTCAAACTGGTAACCCTGGAAAAGCAAAGTGAAGGCAACGTTAAAATCTCCTCTCCCAGGCAACGAGGAAGTATTCTTGAGACATTGTCGCTTGTCATGCAATTTGTTGGATGTCACACTCAACTAAAGGTGAAATTTTAATATCCCAAAACAGTGATTCTAGATGACGTTTAAAACAATACACAGTGGATGGTATTGAGTGCGTGAAGGTCTTCTACCTTGTCATAGCTGGTGCTGAGGAGCTGGTCAAAGTCAGACAGCCAGGGGTGGCTCTCGGCGTCCCTCTTCGCCATCTCCTCCCACTCCTGCTGCAACTTCTCCCAGAAGTCCACATCGCTCTGATGAGACGACACCAAACCAGTCCATGACTCATCCACGACTATGTCTCGCTATTCATTCGAAATTTGAACCTTTATTCTAACAAATTTAAAAAAATGGCTGCTTCTACATGGCCCCATTTCATCAGACAGGATTCGGTGTATATTTTGAAACTGCATTCTGTATAATTCATTCTCGTTTTATCTTATATTACTGACCTAAATCTGCCACAATATCCTTTTACAGTCACAGATATTTGAGATGATGATGCTCTCTTGGGGGTTCCCGATATAACATCCAGCACTGCCACGCTTTACAATCAATTAAATACACCACCACCCCCAAAACTGCCAAGTAGACACAGTGCGAAATCTAAAACTACTACTCAGTAACAAAGTGCCTAATTTTTCAACCTTGAGGAACGGATGCCCTAAAAATCAATACAGCTTTCCATTAGAGTTTGTATTTTTTCCCCTTGTTCTCGTGTCTCCTCTTACCTCTACTGCAGCTTTAGCCTGCTGGAATTCTGGTCCCGACGTAGCAAACTCATCCACCCAGGCTTCAGCCGACACCTAAGCCAGGACAGAGAGATAACCGTGGTTGGCTGGAGCCCATCTTTCACTTGATATTATAAACAGTATTTCAGCAAAGGACTTCACAGTGAAATGAGAGAGCAAATAGATAGGAAATGGCTGGAATGAAAGAGAAGAAGAAAGAAAACCAAGCAAAATAGAAAGCAGATGAAATGAACACCGTTAGTCCAACATCTGTGGTGAAATACGAAGGCCAGCCACCTTACAGTTCCTGTATCTTATCTTTAAGATGGTAACCCAATCAACAGCACACTTCAATGCTGAATGCCTTTTCCTTACGTTTAGGAAAGGCAAAATACAAAACTCCCAACACAGGTCACGACAACATGACCGTAGCTGCAGCTGAAGAAGTAAACACCGTCTGATATCACAAGGCCACCGCAACCACTGGTTGCAAAGCCGTCCTGCATGACATCGCCACGACCAGCATCGGCCCTACCTGCCTGACGACCGTGGCCCAGTGCTGGGCCTGTTTAGCCTTAGCTTTGTCGGTCTTCTCATTCCACTCCTGGGACTCCATGGGAAGACTGCCTCCCCCAGTCTCCTTCAAGAACTAGGACGGTGGTAAGGAGGAGCGAGGAGAGCGGGCAGGCAGGGGAGGTTATAAGGAAGGGTTGTTTGGAAAAGGGCAGGAGTGGTTTGTGTTTAGGAGCAGATGATAGGCGGTTGTTGTTGTTGTTAATTGAGGGAATGGTAAGCGCAAAGGGTCAAACAAGGCGGGTCGACAAGGAGGGGGAAGAGTAGATGTGACAGTTCAATAGAGAAGCTTTTAGCTTGTAGTCTTTTTTCTCTTCTTGAATAAAAATACTGAATTTTGTCAATCCGTTCTTTGATCATATGCAGAACTGATATGGGGAAAACTGCACGGGAATGTTGAGAAAAGTAATACTGTATGTATACTGAAACGTACAAAAACCAAATGAATGTAAAAAGGCGTGTTGCACGTGGATCCTATATTAACGAAGACATTTCCACGTGTGGAATCGCGTGTGTCAACTGTGTGTTTGCATTAAGAGATTCATATTACAAAGAAGAGAAAACAGCTGCTGCTTCTGGGTTACGTCGGCGGGTAACATGACACTCTTACATCGACACGGAGTCAATGACTCACGGCGATGGTTGCAAGAAAAGTGAGAGTAGAAAATAGGCCTTGCTTGTTGAATCCCCCAGTGGAACCCATCCCTCCCGTGCTCAGGGGGACTTGGGCCGTACCTGGTTGAGGTTGGAGGCCCAGTGCTGAGCCTCCTTGGCCTGAGCTTTATCTGTGTGCTGTTTGTCTGCTTTGTTCTCCACAGTCACACTGCCCTCGCCAATCTGCCTAATGAACCGCAGGAACTACACAACGACAACAACGGAAACAGACAAACAACCCACATCAGCATGGTCACCCGTTTCCCAGCGGCAACGGTTTGTTCTTCTGAGACACCACTACTGGTTTTTACATTGTTTTCATCCAGCGTATTCATGCTCCCTTTAATCCACATTTAACCAAACCAGAGGTTGCCAGAGGATATATCTCAGAAGGGAAAACGGTACCAAAAGCACAGAGATTTCCGGACCTGTTTACAACAAACAAGTAAGGATTATGGAGACAGTTATGTAAAAAACAAATGACACGTGAGAGTATAAAGTAAACAATGGTGTGGATCTAGGTACGCAGAAAGCCCAGAGCTTACCTCTGTGTTCTGTAGCTTGGGGTCGTCAACCTTTGAGACAAGCTCATTGGCTGTTTGCTTCAACTCATCTCCTGGTTGGTACTCTTTCGCCCTATCAGACGAGGAGAGAAAAGGGGCAATGGTAAATGATCAAACTAACATTTTCATACTTCTTTGTTCAGTACACTTCTTAACTGATGTCAACTAATACATTGTTGACATAAATAAAAATGTAGTTTAGCTTTCTAAATACCAAATGTTGTGTATTGACTGACATTTCTAAAAAGGTCCTGGGGCATAACTCCTGAAAATAATCCAACTAGAGCCAACAGAGACATATTTAGAATTGCATCATAGGCTCAAAAATGTATTCTCTATCACTGAAAGCATCCACTCACTGACACCACTCTCACGGTCAAGTCTTTTAATGCCGACATCCTCGCCATAGCTCTCTCCTTTTTCCTCTACAAAGCACTCTGCACTTAGCCTGAAAAGAGCCAGCCCTGGTATGGAAATTATTATTTCCTTGTACAAGCGCTCTTGTTGATCTGACTGTCCCGCTGACAGACAGACCAATCTGAGGCTGCCGTTGTCATAGGGTTAGGGCGGGTTTTAGATGAAAATGCAAGAGAGACGTCAGGCAAGGTGGCGTGCCGACTCTGCTCATTTCAATTTTTCAAATAATTGCAGGATGAGCCTTAACTTTCAACCACATCCACATGTAACATTGTACATCATGTCACAAAACATACTAATCCGCCACAGATACAATTCATATGGCATAATTAAACAAATGGCATAATTAAACAAATGGCATAATTAAACAAACAAAAGTCAAATATCTTATGTGCTGCAGCTATTTATCTAACGAGACAACGAAGCTGGTCTCAGATCAGGGTGATCATACTCCAAAGGGGACGTGGACAGTGGCCCCACACGTTTCGGCACAAATGACATTTCAACAGGTGTTCTGCATGTTCTTTGGTTGGGTGGATTGGAGAATAAAATCACTGTAAAAAGGGGTGCCATGGTTTGGAAAGGATTGGGAAGCACTGCTGCAGAGAGCCCATTTCCTTATTCAGCGTCGGCGCGTATAAGACTGTCGTATCGATGCAGCCATAGCATCAGTTTTAGCAGAAAGAAATATTCTAACAGCAATTAAACACAGACATAAATGCGCACTGTTGGATTTTTATCAGATGAAGAGACGTGAGCCGTTCGTCGTTCTTCCGTCCATAATCGGAAAAAGCTGTATTGATTAGCTGGCTCCGTCGGGGGCGTTTCGTTAATCTGAGTGAATGAATGTGTTGTCTGTCAAGGCCAGGCATCAAATCAACTGCTTACGGCAGAAGGCCAGACTCTCTTGAGAAAGGGCTGAAGAAACCTCATAAGAAACACTTGTAGAACCAGGCTGCTGTGTACCCATAATGCAGCCCACATCACTGTACTGTATCTTCTGCTAAACCTCCTATCCCCCTCCACGCTGCGTTCCTCACCACGCATGGTCCTTGTCTCCAAGGTCTCCCAGCCACAGCTTCTCCTCCGACTGCTCCAGGTACTCCTCTGCCCAACGCCCTGGATCTGCAGCCATCAGACAGACGGTAGGCTACATCTCAACATGCATCAGGAACACACGCGCAACGAGAGGCTATTGCCGGGTCAGCTTGGCTGTTAGGTATGTGTGTAAAAATTCCTAAGAACTCTGTGGACCCAAAGGCCATTACCATGAAATCAGTGCCACTATTTTTTTCTCTCGTGCCCTGGTCCAATGTGTATCAGCCTGACCGCACTGGGCAGCCAGCTGTACTCATTCATGTAGACATATGCACACATTCCCTGGTGGGAATACCATCAGGTAATAACAAAAAGGGACGTTTTGGGGGTAAAAAAGGAAACGCACAAGATGGAAAGCTAGAAATATGAAACAGAAATAATAGTGAAATGAATATAAGGCTACCTGCGGCTTCGGCGATGAACTCTCTGGTCCAGTCAGCGTCTGACGCGTCACCGAGCACGGCCATCCCTGAGGCCGCGGAGGCGGAGTCAGCGCCTGACAGGAACTCGGCGGCCCAGTCCCCGGACAGGGCCAACGCTGCCACCCCAGGAGCTGTCGGGGCCACGTGATGACACGTGGAAGTAACATTCACATGGGTGCAGACCAGGACAGTTTAAGCTCCTTGTATTACGTTTTGGAACGCCCGAGATAAACACTGATTGACCGTGAAATGGGAAAACGACCACAAGTTACCACCATAGAAGAAGAATCACTTATTAGGTCTATGATCACACTGGAAAAGACATGAAATCAATCCATGTTGTTTATACTCTGTCAGGAACAAATACAGAATACATTTTTCCTACTTTCCTACTTGAAATAAACTAAAACAATGAACTAAATCTCAAATACAAATGGCCAAATAAAGCGTAGTCTTTTAGCAACCAGGATTAACAGGGAGCTTGCACACTTTTACTTAGAATCCAAAATTAAATGGCAGGAATAATGGGTATTAGGGAAAAGGGCTTAAAAACTGAACTGGGGCTGGTTCGGTTCAGCAAAGTCAGACGAGGGCTCGGATAAAGAAGCCATCAGCATTACCTCTCTGTGGAGCCTGTCGGTAGCTCTGCTGGTCTATCTGCTGCATCTCCTCCAGTAACTGGCCCATGTCAAAGGTCTGGGGAGGCCTGGGTGGGGCCTGCAGGAACTCATTCACCAGCTGGAGGAACAAATAAAAACAACCCTTCATTATGACATGATTGCTGGGGGATATATTGGTGACTGTCAATGCATTAGGATGACTTGATTAATCTGAACAGCATGAAGGCCATTCCTCATCAATGAAGTAAAGGGACTCCAGTGCACTGACCTCTTCTTCAGTCGCAATTTCAATGGGTGTTGGGGGAATCTGAGAGAAGAGGAGGAGAAGATCATTATACTGTTAACAGTGATTGATGCGTAGACTGACATCTGCCCCATCCCTGTTATTAATGTTTTGGTTGAGCAACCTACATGAACAGGTGACATTCACATTTCTATAGTTAAATGGATATGCATTCTTTAAGATGCTTATATAGATGTATGATCTATACATGTTCCCAGGGAGTCTCTTCTGGTCCTTCTTCCATGGTTATGCCCTATGGTTAACCAAGGTTACTATGGTAAACTAATTGATTCGATAACGTCTATTACCTAAGTAATTTACTGGTTTGTAAACTTCTATATATGGAAATGAGTTGTCAAGTAAGGTCATGTCTGAAGGTCTTAAAGTGAGATTTAAAGTTATCATCTGAGAGCAATAGAGCTATTGAAGCCCTGTTGCGAAAGGTTGCAGTACGTAAAATGACATGAATTTCATTCCTGGGCACAGAGATGGAGTGTGAGGGCAAAAACAGTGTAGAGCACACATGTCAATATCAAGGCCTTCCACGGCTTTTATTCAGGCACGCCACTACATTTACTGATCAATGGAAAGTGGCCCTGGCACTGCTCTTTAAAAGTACAACCTTGCCAATACAACACTGAAAGGCAAGAGGAACTGTTGCGCTCCACTCTCACGCTTTGTCAGAGCATTATTAAAGGTCAAATAGGCTACCTGAACTACAATTCCAACAACGTAAATGCTACTTGCCTTTCCAAAGGTAGCTAGCATTAGCAATGGCCCAAAAAAGAAAAGAAAGAAAAAAAGAACAATTTCAAGAAAGATGGGAAACTGAATTTATTCTGTGAATTCAAACAAAAGCCAATGCGTCTCGTATGTCAAGAGTCATTGGCAGTTTTCAAAGAGTGTAACCTTCGGAGGCATTTCGAAACGAAGCGTGAGCATTATGGCAACATGGACATGGAACAGCGGCTACAAAAAGTAAAAGAATGAAAAGACAACCTTCAACAACAGCAAAACATGTTTACTGTTCACGGAGCTGTGAAGGCAAGCTTCATAACGGCGGAGGAACTGGCAAGAGCATGCAAGCCGTTCACAGAGGAAGAGTTTATTAAAAAATTGCATTGAAAAAGGTATGTGATTTTGTATGCCCTGACAAAAAGCGAAGCATCAGCTGGTCTCAGCTGCATCAGCTGGCGAATATCAGCCTCTCCTGAAACACCGTGGCTAGTCGGGTGGTAGAGCTGGCCTCAGACTTACAGATCCAGCTAAAAACTAAAGCCAAGGAATTTGTTTTGTATTCATTGGCTGAAGATGAGAGTGCAGACAGAACGGACACTGCCCAGCTTTCCATATTCATCAGGGGGGGGGGTGGATGCTCAGTTTTCCGTCACTGAGGAACGTTTGGATTTAAAAGCGATTCATGGGACAACTACTGGGACATTCATGGGATTAGTGGAGCGGTGCATCAACGCAACGGAATTGCAGTGGAATAAACCTCTTGTGCTGACAACGGGTGGTGCACCTGCGATGTGCGGGGAGGTCCGTGGTTTGGTCCGTTTGGTTCAAGAGAAGATGGGGCACACGGGAGAAAACTTGACAGCCTACCATTGCATCATCCACCAGGAAGCCCTCTGTGGAAAGGTGTTGGCTATGGGACATGTAATGACAGTTGTTGGGGCGCTGGTTGAGTCGGGGAAAAGTGTTTTTTTATTTTATTTTATGAAACCCGCGTTGAGATCACTCGTTTCATGGAAATCAATCAAGGTTCATCCCCGAACTTGAGGATGAAAAGTGGCTGAGCGACTTGGTGTAGATGTGTGGCGTGACGGAGCACCTCAACGCCCTGAATGTAAAACTGCAGGGTCGAAAGCAGCTGATCACTGAAATGTGAGACTCAGTAAAGGCGTTTCAAATGAAACTGCGTCCATGGGAGGGCCGGATGCGCCAAGGAAACTTGTCTCACTTCCCTACTGCAATGTGCTCTGAAGACCCAGTACCGGTCAGTTGCTGCTGACTTTGCACCTCTACTCCCCGAATCAATGCCACAGCTTCGCCTTCACTCTGCACGCATCATGCCTATGTTCCGAAGCACCCACTCCTGTGAACAGATGTTCTCCATTATGAAACTGAACAAGACATCCCACAGATCCCGCCTCACAGACCAGCATCTGGTCTCGGTATTGAAAGTGGCCATAGCACATTAAGCCTAGAGTAGACGAGATCATTTCTAAGAAAAGGTGCAGAGGGTCTCGTAAGAGTTTTGCTTAGGTTTAGCATTATAGGCCCTATTGTTGTGCCCTTTCAAGTTACCAAAGTAAGCCATGCAATTTGAGATACAACTTGTGGCATTGACTGTTTTGCTTTATCAAACAGTTTTGCTGAAAACCATGACCTTATTTGTTGTTCTGTAAAAGACAAAAGTACTGTGATCCAAATGTGTTTTGTTTAACTGCATTTAGCATTTTATACAAAAACATTGTTCAGCACTTGATAAATACTATTTTGCTTTATTAATCTTTATTAATATTAGTTTTGCTGGTAGAGTTGCCCACAAACACTGAAAAACTACAATATTTGAACTGTGCATGCATGCAACATTTTTTATTTAATAGTTACTACCCTACTTATATCTCTTCAATAAAAAAAATAATTACTGTACTGTAATTAATGTCTGGCCCCTGATTTGATTCACAACCCTCAGCAAGTTTGAATTTGACACCCCTGGTGTAGAGCAAGAAAATAAATGTTCAAGACAATTAAGCATTTAGCAATATGATTAAACAGCCATTTAATTTAACATAAAATACTTTTCAGTTCAATATTAAAAGTAAGAAGGCTCAGGTGTATGGAAAGCATGCAATATATGCATTCATGTATTCCCAAGCTCTAGCTGTCAGTGTGTAGCTGTGAGTGTGGCCCCTGCTTACTGTGGGTGTCGAGCGGTGCCTCCATGCCGCCCCTTCCTGGGTCATGTGACTGGTCAACTTCATCAGGGGATTGGCTCCCCCGCATTCCGGCTCCACCAGCTCCCGCATCGCCATGGCAACACAAGGATGAGGCAAACCCAATCAGTTCCACCTATAAGGTAAGGGAAACAAAGGTATTCGGTCATTGCTTTACTTTGATATCACTCCTTTGACATCCCCAAAATATTCTCAAAAGAATATTACTACATGTCTATTTGACAGAAACAATAATTCACCAATACATCCATAAGCATGCAGGACACAATGCAAGTAAATTAAACTCCATAAAACAATAAACAAAGCCTAATTTAAACCTATAAATTCCATCTACTATGAAACTATGTTCAGCAGATCCATAAATCTATGGATATCAGCAGCAAATAATTATTAAATCTGTAATTTTTTCTATCTTTTTTGATTAACAATCTAAAAGGATGAATGCCAGAAAACAAAGTTGAAGAATAAATGTTTAAAATCATTATTTTGTGGACAGTTGCGATTGGCCATTGGAGTTGCAATCTCTGGAGAATCTGTGAACTCAGATATACGCAACAACATTGAAGCTCCCTCTGTCATGTGGCCCTCCAACACTGAGTTTAGACAAGGCAGTATGTAGGCACACACCCTAATGTCTACAAATAACAATACAAACAAAGATTTGCACTAAAGAATGACTTCTTTTTTTAAGTAGGCCTACAGTAGTCCTACGTACAATAAAATAAAATATTGAAATGACCATGCATGGACATTGTAGGATATGTAGGATAACTCCTTGACTCACTTGTAATCCGTAGTATTGTTTTGATACAATATTCTCTGTAGTAACCTGCCACTGAAATACCCGACCTTTGAGCCTGTACATCTAGACTAGGCCCACGGGTTAGCCGTGGACAAAATGCTATGCACTGTCGGTTATTCAACCTATCTAACCGGTCCATCAGACTACAATGATAATTTGTATTTAATGGACCATGACATCCGTAGCAATGTCCTCGGTATCCACTTTCTTGTACGAGCTTAAGTTAAACCAACTTTAACATACAGCCACCACAGTGGACGTCCCATAGGTGCATAGTCACAGACATGCACCTCGCTTACTTGGCTATAGATTTAGATTTATTTTTTTCAGAGACCCAGACAGCTGCTGTATGATTACAATAAGAGGATTATATAGATATTAATACACACAGTATCACAGATGGGCCATCGATTAACACATTGACACCTGTTTACATTCGATTCCAAACAATTTAATTCACGTAAATGTAATTATTATTGTACAATAAAAATCGGAAAATCAAGCGTGCAGTTGTGTGTGAAGGTGTACACTCTGCATACATGAAGGGACCCCATTGCCAAGCACATATCAATAATGTAAAATAAAAACTGGACGAGTAAAATATTAGCAGTTTTTGTCAGACGACTGCATGCAAACAGGACACATGATGTATAATCGCTGGGGTCTGCTTTGTTTATACACATAGCATACAGCAGACATAGCTTCACCTCTCCTTGCTAGCGGTGTATAAATGCCATCGTATGTCTCGTAGCCTAGTTAGCTTACGTGCTTCTTGTGCTAGTCAGGTGGATACAATAGTAAACAAAATGAAAGACAATCAAACAGCAAATACCTATTGAGATATGTTTGGACCAATGTGGACCAGCTAGCCAGTGTATCTAGTTATGAGCCATTGCCCAAGCATGCACATTAAAAGCATGCATCGACGTGTAGCGTGTTGATCTCTCCACTTACAGCTGATCCCACTAGTCCTCTTGTCCTTCGTCTTTGTCTTGCTTTACTCTTTCTTTCACGCCAAAAAGTTGACACATCCAATGCTACGACGTCCAAGAAACACTTCTGACTTCCTGTGTGTTGCTACCGTCTCTATTTACCTCCGTCCTTCATGGCCCAAACAGCCCAACACAGCTCTTCCTCGGAGTGTATCCCGTACAATGGCTTCATTCTCCAACAGCGCTACGTAGTAGCAGGGCATCACTCAGGACGACCATTGGAGCGAGGAGCGCAACAGATCTGCGCAAAATGTCTAGTCCTCGTACGCTAATTTTTGTAGTCAGGTAATTATTATTTTGTAACAATGTAACAAGGTGATATAATATATACATTGGGCAAGACTACAAAGTCCATCACCGTTGACCTCTAAGAACACCAGCGTCCGCAGTTGGCTTACTGCCTATTTCCAATATGCAGTTTTTTTAGTATCCTTTTTTGTATAATTATTCAAGACCTACTATTAGCCAGCTCTAAGTCCTTAAAATAAAACACTCCTCATAACGACTTCATATAGATTTTTATTATGAATTTTGTAATGTTTGCTGACAGTTTTAATAACAATCAGTCATCATAATCCATGTTTTCTTGTATCAATAATGATGTTCCATTAGTAACATAGTAATAATATAAGTTATTAATGCAATGTTTATCCATTCTTAACAGCACACTTAAAAACGACAGGCTTCATTTACCGACAGGTTTAGCACTGCACACTGATATGCTACACAGACAGACAGCTAGAGACACAGAGGGAACGTGAGGATGAGGAGGAAGAGGAGAGGAAATTAAGGAATAAGGTGGAATGATAGGAAAAGCACAGTTGTACATTCATCAAACCAAAGTTATATTATGTCATGAGTTGGAAGGGTAGTGGGGGGTAGTGTAGAAAAGATAGGAGAGAGAGGAGGGAAGCGAGAGACGTAAACATATTGTGTGGATGAGTGACCATGACAGAAGTAAAAGAGAGTGAAGTACTTTGCTATCACAACGGTGTGCCCTTCTTTTTCTGAGATTCAGATATTGACAGATTTGGGAATTACAACAATATAACACACAAATTATATTATAGACACTCATCAAGCCAGGAATTCGTATCCTTATTTCTGTTATCAATATTATCATTAGCTTCAATTCTGTTTTCTGAAGCTGTGCATGCATCAAAGATGGACCAATTCTCTTGCTTGTTATAAACCATTAGTGGTGGCAAATTGTAATCTGCCCTCGCTCAAAGCTTACAGAAAAGAGAACGAGTGGCTGCGATAATAATAACAACAGCAATAAACATAAATCCATATCATAATTATAATATTCATCATTGTATGTACAGAAGATTCATTACAATCAATACAATCAAAACTGCCCAAGCTGAGCTGACATTCTAAAACAGCAGGGGTAGCTTTAAAGTGTGTGCATGTGCGTGTGTGTGTGTGTGTGTGTGTCTGTGTGTGCATGCACAAGTGTGTGTGTGTGTGTGTGTGTGTGTTTGTGATGTCATAGGAAGATCAGTTTGCAGTGGGTGATGGGTGAGCCGTTTAAACACATTCCCCGGGGGTCATGGTGGAGGTCAGAGGTCAGGGTACACAAGAACTTACTCAAACCTGCACCAGCATCACAACAACTCTAGATAGCATTCGCAACCCGAACGCCAACAAACCCTATCCACCTTAAAACTATCTGCAGTGGATGACAAGAACACAAGCACAATGCGTATCACACCGGGTTATACCCCCATCTCCGTAGCTTCCTGCTACAGAGGTTGTTTAAAAGGTTGGAGAGAGGAAGGCTAGGCTGTTTATATTCTATAAACTCTGTCCCAAGAGTCCAGAAGAGTAACCAGAAGGTGAACCTTGACCTCATCACGAGCAGGATCACAAATGTTTGAACTCATGATCTTATCACTCATTGGCTAATTGGAAGATTAGGAATGTATAGCCGAGGGGGGGGAGGGGGGTATTGTGCAAAATACATCTAGAGTCATGATATGCAAGTGCAGAGAATTAAAATTCTATTCAAAGGCTAGTTTCCTTTTTTAGTTATTTTAAGATTTGCCTCAATATTCATTTTCTATGGATATTCTGTGTGATACTAAAACATATACAATCTTTTTTCTTTAAAAACAAAATAGTTTCATTCAACCTGTATTACACTATACAGACACAATACCATCTTGTGATGTAGAACTGGTGCGCCACATACAATATCTGTGGGTTTTGGTCAGGCAGGTAAATAACATTTACTTTGTATACATTGTGCCATAAAACATTTAAGTGGTGAACATCTGCCCCGTTTGCTATAGTTCACAAATGGCGATTTGTGTGGTTTTGATAGAGTTCTACAGAGTTGTGTTGTGCGTAGTGTTTATAAGCATACATTCCTTAAACATGAGGTGACAGCCGTTGTCAATATTAACCAGGTTGAGCGTGTGTCGGTGATGGGCTGCTGTGGTGGTTCCTGTAAGAACTGGTGCGGAGGTACGGAGCGGCAGGACGGGGGCGGGGGGGGGGGGGGGGGGCAGTAGCCACCCGGGTTGGCCTCCCGGCCAAATTGGTTGGGTATGATTAGCAGGGGGTCACCGGCGGGGTAGGGGGGGGCGTACTGGGCCACCACAANNNNGTTTTTTTTTTGTGCGTAAAAACAAAACAAAACCCCTTTTTTTTTATTGCCCCCCCCCCCCATTTTTTTTTCCCCAACCTAATTTTTTTTTTTTTTTTTTGGGGGGGGGGGGGGGGGGGGGTTGTAGCCAGCACATGAGATTGACCCAAAACATCCAATAACAGATAACTCATGCAATAGTGTGCCTTTACTCATACAGGGTAACTTGAGTCCATAATTACATCTTATCATAAATCTTTTTAACTTTTCGCATTAAAGTTAAGATTTGGACCAGTCTCATCCATAGCTATGCGATAGCAACTATGTAACCCACTATAACACTTTTAATCTAAAATAAGTTGTTCTAGAGTTTGGTTTTCCTTTAAAATGTCCAGAAGCCAACCAAGATGATGTTGATTAGTTGAATGGTTCTAGTGAACTGATAATCACCTCCATGGGGTTGACGATAATGGTGAGTGCTGAGTCGTCCCATTGGCTGCTGCCCTCCTTAGCTCCGCCTCTTTCACCCTCACTACGGCGATGGATGGAGCGGATTCGGAACACTCCTAGTATCACCATGACGACCAGGAAGCCCACACATACCATGATGATGACGGTGGCAGCTCCTGGCACCACTGTCAGAGGAAATCGAAGGTCATGTAAAATATTGACTTGGCCAAATAATGCCAAAACAAGAAGAAGCTTGTAATTAAAATTGCATATTATATTATTATTATATTATAGATTTTTTTCTGTTTAAACACAGCAACTGCAAAAGAAGCATTTTACATTTCAATTGGTGCACTGCTATTGCAGAATATGAGAAAGTAGATGGTGTTTACACTGCCCCCTTATGGCACTAATGGTAATTACAAATCCAGTAAACAGAATTACCCGAGTTGCGGTGTGGGTTTGGCAAGCTGTGTCCACTCAGCTCCCCAGAGTGCTGAGATGGATGGAGGAACTGCTGCTGGGAGGCCAGCAGGTGTGATGGATGGTACAGACTGTCCAGAGAGTGGAGGAAGTTCACCTGGAGGACATGTTGGGATGGAGAGGGAGGAGAGAGAGGGAGGGAAATAGTAACCCCAGGGACATGGGTCATTATTTTTAAACTCCCTCACAAAACGACAGCTATTATATCTAAAAGGTGCTCTCAGCCAAAACTAACAGAGCCGGTGGATGTTCGTTCTATACATTCAATGCTTTACATTTAAATACACATTTATTGTTTGTTTTACATTTATTTATAATTGTTTCTAAACGCAATCCGATAAGAGTATAGGACAGTGTTGAAAGGTAAACATAAAGGTTATTTATTTTTCTGTCATTCCTCAAAAGCTAAGAAGCTATGTCAGAAATCAAACAAGTCAATAGCAGCGTGTGATCATGCTCTCGAACAGCAGGTCGTCAATAACAACCATGTCAACAACATCACTCTCTCACCTCCAGCGTCAACTCGTTGCTGGTGTAGCGGCCGTTCATCTCCGAGCAGGACAGACGGAACCTCCTCTCAAAGCGGGCCGAGCCCTTGGCCAGCCGGTACCGGACGGAGCGCAGAACATCCTCGTACACGGATATGGACTCAGCGCCTGGAGGAGAACATCCATAGTGAGTTTGATACGGACTCAGCGCCTGGAGGACAACATCCATAGTGAGTTTGATATGGACTCCATGCCTGGAGGAGAACATCCATAGTGAGTTTGAAAGGGTTAGACTCCTGAACTGTGTTTCATAATCGATAAACAAGGAAGGAAAGAGAAGAGCTGAATATCAAGAGGGTTAATAACTTTTAACATTATAATAACATTATTTATTTTTGAAACATGCCAAACATTACATTTATACAAAATCTGTATGATATCAATATTTCAATTGTATTCATAAATAAATAAATAAATAAATTTGTTCTAGATTTTTATTTAAAGTCGCAAAGTCTTAGATTGAGCCCCTTCCAGTTGGAAGGCAGGGGACTTTAAGAATTCAAAAAGTCCTGTGTGGCGTGTGTGTGGTTGAAGGCTGGTTCAAGCAATAGGTCAGACAGGTTTAACCTGAGTCAGACTGAACAGACTCTGGGGCTGTGTGAGGCTGCACACCTGTGGTGCATCCAATAATCAGTGCGCACAAGTGAAACCAGGCGTCACCATACACACGAGAGAGAGAGAGAGAGAGAGAGCTCTGACAGGTCAGCATGGAAACACTGCCTGACATTCTCCCATCTCTACGGTAAACTGGTTTATTCTACAACTACCTGTGTCCTGGTCTTCGGACGTGCCCAGTATGGCCACCGAGGTGGCGTGCAGGAGGAACCGCTGCTACGCTCAATACCAGGGCTCTGTCTGCTCTGGCTGTGCAACTGTGTGACGTGACCTGACTGACTCAGCCTAGCGGGGCTGTGTGGTTGGTGTGAGTGGGAGGGTTTTGGGAGTGTTGATAGTAAGATGAGACATGCCCCCTGCTGGACTTGTAAACAAACAGAGAAGTGCTGGCCAGCCAGCATAACATTATTCAAATCATTATCAGTCAGCCTTGACTAGATATGTACAGGTCATTTTAAGCTACCAGCTAGTTTAAATGTTATGTATTACAACTTTAAATGTAATGATGTCATATTCTATATTCATAGAGAGAGAGAGAGAGAGAGAGAGAGAGAGAGAGAGAGAGAGAGAGAGAGAGAGAGAGAGAGAGAGAGAGTACCTGTGATGGCGATGTAAGCTGTGGTATTAATGATCTCCAGGCCCCTCTCCCGCAGCACATCCATGTCCACCAGCAGCTCCTCCCTCTCTGGGTTCAGCTCCTCCCCCAGGGGTTGGACCTCACAGCCGTCCAGAGTGTGAGCCACAGCATCTGACATCAGAGCTGCAGGATTGGAGGAGAGTGAAGAAGAGAGGAGGAGAGAGAAGGAGGCGGAACAAAGAGAGCATCAGCGTCATTATGGTCATGTGAGAAAGCACAGATGGTCCTGTTTGCTGATCAGCTCATTTCCATCTACAGTACAGTGTTTAAGACAGGCTGTGACGGCATGCTGTGCACTTACAGCTGAACAGACACAAAAAGAGGTGTTTAACCACACTGTAAATGACTCGTGGGGCACGTAGATGTTGCCGGGTGCAGGGATATCACTAGACATCTGAAGATGTTCGGTATTAACTATGTAATTAACTTACTATGTAACCAACTAGCTAGCTAATTAACAGACTAACTAACTAACTGCTAACACCTTACAATAAGGGTACAATTATTAATCATTAACTTACCATGAATTAAAATTAGTTATGCAGTAATAAGCCTTAACTAACAATTAACTCACAGTAAATTAAAAGGATGGAGGATGTTGTTGAAAGTGAGGTAGTGTAAACAAATAATTAATTTGGTCAAGTGTTTCAACAGACGGAAATCAGCAAAAGCTTAAGCTGGGACAAAACAAAAATCCCGCAGTGGTGTTCCATAGCACATTAAATGATATGTTGATAAATGGCACTGGTGTGAATGGACTTTAATTAATGAACTAACTAGATTATATTGCAAGCGAACTAGCTAGTTATCTAACTAACTAACTAAGGAGACTGCCAGGTGACTCACCTCCGCCCTCCATCACCTGGGCGGCGGTGTTGACTGCATGGGACAGGGAGCACACGATCCGGAGCTCAGGGAAGAGAGGGACGCCTCTGGGGCCCTCAAACTCTGGGGCCGGGCGGGCCAGGTGGGGTCCCACCCCGGACAGAGAGATCTGGGGGGCATCTGGCTGGAGGACCACCAGGTAGCCCTCCAGCTGCTTCAGGGACAGACAGCTCTCCTCGCTGAAGCACCTGGCAGCCAAACAAGTGTGAAAGACAAAGCAAATGAACACATGCCACAACCACACATGCGGCTGAATCAACCGCATGTTGATTTAGCTTGTTGTTGCTGCTGCTGCCGAGTCACGATGAAGGAGCAAGGCTTTCTGATGATTATATTTTAAATAACACCTACGTTTTTTTAGACTTTCTGGGACTTCATCTGCAGAAAAATTTAGTTAATGTTTGAATCAGCATAACTGCCAACAGACTGGCACATCGCATAACTCAAAAGCTCTGTCAATGCTAATTACATTCTTCAGCCAGCCTGAAGGAGCACTTTATAAGATAAGCAGCACGTTGAGCGAATTTCAGGATGTGCTTCTTTGCACAACAATTCATGGCAATCATTTACTTTATATTTAAAACTAGGGGATTTATGTTGTGACGTGTAAATATGATGGATATCATATTAAGAGAAGCTTTACATATTTTCAAATTGTCACTTTATTCTTCATTCGTCTTCTTCATTCTTCTCACCTCTGCTCTTTTAGTGACAGGCCTATTTTTCACACAGTTAGCATTTGTGGGTGTGTGTGTGTGTGTGTGTGTTTGAGCGTATGAGTGAGGAAGTGTATATGCACGTGTGTATGCTACAGAGCTACTATCTACACTAGTGAGCATCTGCTGATACAAGCCCGTCCAGAAGAGCCTGCTGTTCAGCCATCTGGGAAACCGCTGCCCTCAAATTACTCTAATCTGAACACACTTTTTCAAAATGTTGACTACAAAATAACTCCCAACTCCTGACCTGACACCTAGATAAATATTACCCCCTCGCCCCAACACACACACACATATGCACAGACACAGACACACACATACCCGCACAGACAGACAGACACACACACACACACACACACACACACACGAACACACATACAAGTGCGCCTACGGACACACACACACACACACACACACACACACACACACACACACACACACACACACACACACACACACACGGCTAAGCTTGTGACCTTGAATCAGTAGTGTGTTAGGGGGACTCCAGGGGAAGATAGCCCGCAGAGCAGACCTACTGCAGCAGCACCAGGACTCATGGCCGGCTTATCTTTCTAATCTTATGAAAACACAACGGAAAAACACCAGCCACCGCCAAAGACCGTCGTGGGGATATTTGCGAGGCCTGACGACGGATGAAAGCTTTTCATCAGCGTGCAGACTGGTTTGAGCTTGAACTGAGCCTATTGAACACATATGCACTACCGTGCTCTTCATTAATGTTGCATGAACATTAAGTGGCCACTAAAGCCGGAAACCCTGTGGCAGTGGTTAAGCATGGCTTACGCACTCAAGCACAAGGTTTTAAATCAAATTTTTCTTTGATTTTCTGGTCAATGATTCAATGGCTGAGGCCAAAATGTAATGTTATTTTTGTTGCTGCTCATATTTATAGCTATGGCCAATAAGTATACCATATATGTATCGTTGCTATTCGGTAAGTAGTTTCTTGAAATAACTAATATCAGCAGTGTATTTGTATGTGGTGTGTTATATTTGCGTATTATTATTTGCGTATAATTAAGCTTATATGTTTTTTCAGAATGGTCTATTTATTTTTCAAAAAGGTAGGCCTAACGATATGGATGTAACCAAGTTAATTTTGTTTGATTTTATCTAACGTCAATAACTATAATTAAAGTATCATCCGCTAAGCATGGAGAATGTTGCTACCAAACATTTCTTTAAGTGTGTAGAAATTAGTGTCATCTAGCAGAATGGACTTGGCAGAAATGGAATATAATATTCATAAGCATGTTCAAATTTGTGTATAATCCCATGTAAAAACTTGTTGTTTTTTCATAACCTTAGAATGAGCCCTTTATATCTAGATAACTTAATACAATTTATAAGGCTATCAAGGAACCTCGTCACTTGACAGTTGGATACTCGATCGTCATAGAGGATGACCTCATTTTGGAAGAACCTACTGGCACCTTACAGGCCAGTACAGCCCACTGTAGCTTCTCCTACAGGTTGGAAAGGGAGAAATGAGGGGAGGGTATTCGGTTTGTTGCAATCTGCTACCTCACCACTAGATGTCAAGACTAAATCCTACACACTGCACCTTTAAGAGTAAACGTCCAAACTGTTGATGATGATGACACATCGTGGGTACACGGTTCACATGCCTGCTGTCCTACCTTAGGGATGTGGTGAGTTTGAGGGGCCTGACACCAGGGGTAGCAAAGCGTAGGGAGTTCCTGTAGGTGACCTGCTGGACAGCGCGGTTAAAGCTCTCGATGTCGTCTCCTTCCAGCACCAGCACCGACTGGCTGGGGTTCACATGGACCTGGAAGACCCGGGGTCAGGGGTACCCAATTACACATACATCTGTACATATATAACAACGTGCAGGCATGCTGGGATCGTGTTGCTGATGCTGAGACACAACAATAAACATAATACACAATTCATCTTGTATTTCCAATCACATGCTTCAGCAATATTGCTTATTCTGATCAGATAGAAAAACATTTTACTATTTTCTTTATTCAATCAGATATGCTTGGACAACATTACTTATTAAGATTCTGAGACACAACATATTTTTTTGATATATTATTGTTCAATAAGTCAGATATGCTTGGACAATATTGCTAATTCTGAGACAATACAATGATTTTACAACATTACAACAATACATTTTAAGGGTAAGTAAACCCCAAAATCCCTTGTTTCAGTTTGATGATCTGTTTGTTTCACACAAAGTGTTGGAGAACATTTCTGTGAAGTGTAGACTAAAATGCTTAAAGGTGTTAAAAGAGGGGAATGATCTGTAAAATACCAGTGGTTTGCTACTCTTGGCCCAAAACGTTGTTTCCAGAGTGGAGGTTTTGTATTGGCTGCACGCCATTGCTCAAGCGAGGTTGCTATGCGTTTTGACATGGTTTGACAACACCCCACATACCTGCTCCTACGAAACACAACAAATCTCCTGGGCGGAGTTCTCCTGCTTCAACCGGAGTAAACCTACCCTTTAACACACACTCCATCCTCGTTCCTCCAGGGCACTTACCTTCATGCCGGAACCCAGGGTCTCCAGGTCTCCAAAGTCCAGCCCCTCCCTGCAGGCGTACAGGCACTCCACCACGCTGTGGGGCTCCACGCTGCCCGGACGCACCGTCACCCCCGACAACAGACCCCGGTAACCGCCCACATACCTCCCTGAGGAAGACAACCAAGAATCAACAGAGAGAGAGAGTGACAGATAGAGAGAGAGAGAGCGAGAGCGAGAGAGAGACACACACACACAAGACTGTGGGGAGGAAAAAACAAACAAACTCACCTGAATCCTTCCCCTCAGGGATGGTGTTGTTGGAGATCTTCTTCTCCTCAGGCTCTACTGGGATCAGACCATGGGGGGGGGGGGGCGGCAGGCAGAAGAAGAATGAAAAACAACGAACAGAAATTGAGACAACAACAAACACATGTAATAGCGAAACAACAGTGTGAGGCTTAATTAGGATCTCAAAAGAGGGGAGATTGATTGACAGCCAGGTAGAGAGAAAGGTTTGAATAAGCGTGGGAATAAATCAAAGGTATGGGTGGTGTGCAGACACACACGGCTCCTGGTGATGGAGCAGCAGATGGTGGCAGGCAGACTGGGGCTTGCAGAGGGAAGGGGGCTTGGAAGAGACTGGAGGAGACTGTGTTTTTGCGTCGCTAATTGGCGGACAGTGTCCTACTTTAATTAATAGCGCTCATGTAGCTGGCAGGCTAACGGTCTGGCTTGTCTGTTCCATTCTGTTCAGCTGAATAATTAATATGCCATTGAATTATGAGCTTGGGACTTTAATAAATGGATTAGATCATGGCAAATTGTCCTGGCACATCTGGTGAGACTTCATTCTGTTGCTGAATGGAAGGATACTGTTTTTAATGCCTTTGTAGCAATTCAATTAAAACATTTAGTATGTTTTCAGTGACAGGGGAATGCCATTCAGGATGCAATTTTAGAAAGAATTTAGAAATTATGCAAATTAAGTTTATGTTTAGTGAATGTACTAAAGGTGCTGTAAGATTTAAGAGCTATTATTTGAGTGTAATTTGTTAGATATTATATTTCGATCCATTGGTTATCAGTGAGGGAAATGCTCTGTGAGAATATCTCTTGTTGAGTTGACTGCCCCTGCTCTGATTTGGAGGATTTGAGATTTTAGACCACTCTTTACTTTCTGACCAATCAGGTCATACCTTCCATGATTGGTTCGGCGAATCCATCTTGCCTGTGGATCAAAGGAGTGGGAAGTGCAACACTTCTTAATGGCAGATAAAAGTAGGGAGGGAGGGAGCAGAGAGGAAGGGAACATTTTTTTGGTTGTTTACTTGAAAATCATACTCTCTGGCCTCTTCTGCTCTCTCTCCTGCCGAATCTAACCTAGAGCACCTTTAAGTTGTGTTTGCATTGATGTGAGCGCCTCGCCCCTCTAGACTCACCCCAGCAGGCCCCGATGACCATCCTCTGGCGGGGGGCGGGGTTAGGGATGGCTCCGTTGTCATGGATGAGCGCGGGGTCAAAGGTCACACCGTCCACGTACAGAGTGACGGAAGGGAACTGGACGCTGAGAGACAGGTGATGCCACTCGCTGTCACACACCTGACAGAGACAAGACAAAATCAGTGGTCAGAGGTCAATCTGCTAATGGGGTCACTGGTGCGGAATGAGAAACCACTATATTTAGTTGTAAGCCATTTTTGGTAGATTTCTGAGGTCAGAAAAGAACAATGTGCTATAATTGCCAGACAGGAATGTAGGACTGGAGAAAAACAGAGGGAATAGATACATAGAGCGGCAGGGGGTTGATGTGGGGGTGTAGGATGTAGTGGTGCAGACGGATGGATTTGAAAGGTCTTGTCTGAATAAGCCTGGCATATCTTTAATCCAGCCAAATTCAATCCGTCTGTCTGCCCCAAGTCACAACATAAGCCTGCTTCACACACAAACACACTGCACGCACACATGGAGGCTCAGAGACAAGTATACACATACACACTGACATGCACACACACACACACACACACACACACTAACACACTTTCACACACACAGAGAATAGTACATACACACACATGTATGAACATGTGCAAGCACACACACATACAAACTCCACAGATTGGTCCTGAACCTTATTTTACACACACACACACACACACACACACGCACACACACACATACACGCAGAATTGTCTAATGCTGTGATTGGCTGATCTCAGGCTGGTTTCCTCTGTGAAGCGTGACGGTGGGGAACCAGCGAGGGCGAATGCAGCAACTCCCACTCCCATAGTACCTGCTCCAGTTTCCACAGGAACTTGACGGGGCGTGCGGCAGAGACATCAGGCCAGTAGAAGAGAGAGAGGCGACAGCCGTGCACAGAGAGAGAGTAGTGGGAGAAGGAGTCCTCTGTGGGATCGGAGAGCGAGAGGACAGACAAAGAGGCGCAGTTAGTGTCGCTGCGTCCTATTGGCTCTCAACAAGCAGGAACATCAGCAGGGTAGATGTGTCCTTCAGAAGCCTCATGCCGTCTTTATTGTTGCTTTTGTTCGTACTTATTCCGCAAAGAAAATGACACGGAGAGCAATCGATATGGCTCACAAAGTTCTATACAAATATTGAAAATTCACTATGAAATGTTGTCTTGGCAGGAGCAATTGGGAACCTGTCGAGCTTAAACCCGCTTGCTTGATTGCATATTTATGTCTTTTTTTCGAGGGAGGGGACATTGTTGTTGATTCTCAATCCTTTAACACAGGGAATCAATACCAGCCCCCTTGTGAAGCTTCATCTTCAGGCCTGATAGCAGGCATAACAATACCATTTGGACCCCTGTAAAGGTCTTGAAAAAAAAGCTTTATAAAAAGACAACCTCTGAAACAACATTTCTAGAATGAACTCAGGAGTTAGAGTTTAGTTTTGATAAAGTACAAATCAAATATTGTGCACAGTTGTGTATTGTATCTCTTTCCTAGGAATCGTATCCTTTAATACATGTAGGTGTAGTAAAGGAAAAAGATTCCTAGTACGTGCAAACTGGGCTGCCCTTAGACACGTAAACATAAACACATTCCAAAAAGGTCATGTTGACCTACCGTTCCTGACGGTGCTGCAGATGATGGTCTCCTCCTCTTTGTGGCTGCCCCTGGTCTGACCGGTGGTGGGGGAGGAGGAGGCGGGCTGGACGTTGGCCCCGCCCCTCCGCATCCACAGCTGGAGGGTGAAGTGGTCTCCGGACACGGCCGCCGCCACCGAGTTGGGTACAGCGGCAATGTGGGCGGAGCCGTTGAAAGAGAAGACCAGGGAGGAGTCGGAGGAGGGCAGGGTGGGCAGGGACGAGGTCCAGTTGGCGGTCGGGGACGGGGGGGGCAGGAGGTCCACCTCACCCCTGACGGCACCTGGTGATGGCACAGGGAAGACCCAAGATCCATGGGGGGTAGAGGGGGTTAGCATGGGAGTGATCCTGGATCCATCACTGCTGGGGGAGATGGCACAAGGCCTGGGCCTGAAACCAAAAACTGCAAGGGGCAGAGTTACGCCTTGTTTCCTGTTTCGTTACGGAGATATTCTATGCAGGAGAGGATTTGATACGTGTATTTCCACAGTGGCCAGTCTACAAGGTGTTGTTACAGCGTGTTTAAGCCTGTATTCCCACCAGGAAAAGTTTACTCGTGCTGGCCACGTTTGTGTTCACTTTTAGCCAATTATGGCTGACAGATCCCCGCCTCCAGTAGCATGATTGGTCAAAACAAACATGAAGCAAAAGTAAATGAATCGCCCCGTTCACCCAGATTTGAGCTCGTCTGCCATCAGACTTTAGATGTGAATCTAAAGTCTGATTTGCGACACTAGCATGTGAGAAACAATATAATGGGTTGCTGGGGTTTCGAGGGTGTGAATCAGAACTCACCACAGAGACGACGCACGGACCGGTCTGAGTAGCTATCCCTGTCACAGCCCTTCCCGATGTGGCCCGTCTGCAGCTCTACGGTGGCCTGGATGTTCCACACCGTCTCCTCGCAGGTCTCCAGGTGAAGGCTAGGGAACAGAGGAACGCTGCCGGACCCGGGAGTGTATTCCACACGCTTGGTCCATCCTGATGTAAGGATAAAAAAAGATCCAATGATGAGATTAATTAAAAATCCAATTTTATTAAAAAAATTGAACGCTATGTCATG
>JAOPJO010000008.1:3989008-3999879 GCA_027123675.1 Molva macrophthalma | reverse complement strand
GTCTCTGTAGGTGTGTGTGTAGGTCTCTGTAGGTGTGTGTGTAGGTCTCTGTAGGAGTGTGTGAGGTGGTCTCTGTAGGTGTGTGTGAGGTGGTCTCTGTAGGTGTGTGTGTAGGTCTCTGTAGGTGTGTGTGTAGGTCTCTGTAGGTGTGTGTGTAGGTCTCTGTAGGAGTGTGTGAGGTGGTCTCTGTACGTAGTGTTACCGGCGTAGTGTAGCGGAGCATCCTTGTCCAGAGCGAACAGCGGTGGGCTGAGCAGCACCGTATTGTCGTTCTCCATGACGATGCCCTGGTACTCTGTCTCGATCCATGGCTTGTGCTTATTGGCTGAACGGCCCACAGAGAGAGAGGAGAACCGGGGTGGAAACGCAGGGTAAAATGGAGCAATTAGAGAGGAACCCGTACGCATCTATTTATAACGCTCCATTAGAGGGGCGTGAGGGCGTGGTTAAGTGTGTTGATGGGGAGCAACACAATGTAAATGTGTGTGTGTGTGTGTGGTGTGCGACTGGAAACACACTGTTTGGTGTTTTTGGGAGAGCCTCTCTTACATACATACATGCTACCATACATACATGTTGACCTCTCTCTTTCTCTTACTCCTTCTTGGTCTCACTCGCTCCCTCTCTCACATGTCTCTCAGGTGCTACTCTAGAAGCCTTACGAAGACATATCTTCATATTCTCTCTCTCTCTCTCTCTCCCCCCTCTCCACTCTGTCACTCTCTCCCTCCCCTCCTCTCTGTCTGGTGTCAAGTGCTCCTCTGCACACCTCGATGGCTGGCGGTGTAATTAAAATCAGTCAGACTTCACCTTATCTCATAGCGGGGGGGTATCGCACGTATCCGTCAGCTCAGCCAGCCCGAGCGTTGGCCCGATTAACGGGATTTGCGTACAGATGAAGAAACGGGTCGGAAAAAAACACACCCGATTGGAAATCAAGCGTTTTCAAGTGTGGTGGGGACTTAACTGTGAATTCACCTTCAAATTGAAAATTAATTATTCATCGTTGTGCTCTGTGTTCTCCGGCGAGTGATCAAAGGCCAGCGTAAACGAGCGAGGGGGAAGAGGATCTTACACTCGGCTAATCAGAGGCCGTGACAAACAGGCCTTGTCGCCGTCGTGACGCGTGTCCTCTTGTGTCAAACGCAGGACATCACAGGATCCACGGGGCAACGGCGGACGCTAAAGATATCGTGTTGGTTTCTGTCCGTGTTCTCGACAAGAAACAAGTGATCCACACAATTAATTAGGACTTCTTTTCAAGCTAACAGCCCATTGGTTCACAGCTACAGTGATGGATACCTGACCTGGTCTCGGACCCCCTCCCCCCCTCTCCTCCATCACCACCGATGCCGCATACTCACACACATTCTCCGGTCCTCTGCTCTACCTCTTTCTTAGGCCATTCTTCTCTCTCTCTCTCTCTTTCTATTTCTACTTGGTTAAAGGCTATCTTGCCCATGTCCCTTCTAACTCCCTCCACTCCTCCCCTCCACCTCTCCCTGCTATATAAGCATTCATCTTAGCATCAGGGCTGGGGATTACATGCGGGATTACAGATTGAGAAGCATTGCCCCGTTCCATACTACCCGTGCTCTCTCTCTCTCTCTCTCTCTCTCTCTCTCTCTCTCTCTTTCACACTACGTTCACCTCCACACCACCCCTAATACCCCATACCCCTCTGACACTCTTTTCATCCCCCTATAGCACCACCTAACCACTCCTATCTTTCCTCCCTCTCAGGTCAACCTATTTATATTTCTCTCCCTCCCTTTATGAATCTGGTGCTTCACGGCAAGGGGCTGGCGTCTGTCTCTCCTGTCTTCACGTATTCTACCCTCTGACACTGCGTCTTCATCTCTCGCTCTCTCTCTCTCTCTCTGTCTCTCCCTCTATTCTCTGTGTCCTCTGAGTTCTCTGTGACTCTCCTTCGCCGGCATTGTCTCAGTGCGTTCGCTCTCTTCCCTTTTGTTTCTCTGCAATCCGCCCTTTTTGACATTGCCTCTGCACACTGGTTTCTGGTGTATTCCATCCTTGTTTAGGTGGGGTGCGGAGTCAGAGCCAGGGTTACTACAGAAGCACAGCCACGACCACGACACACTACTGTCTACTATACACTCACGCACGCAGTGAGACTCAGCTCACAAGGTTATCAGAAGGATGGTGTGTATTTACATGTGTATCGGCTGTAGGATATGCGGACAACACGTTGTCAAAGATCTGTGGCGGAGAGCGGAACGTCGTAATGTACATACATTTCATCATGACACACAATAACATGACACAGCTTTAGGGTTGGCAAACAATCATTCAGCATGTTGGGGAAGGAGGGGACGAGAGGGGGGGGGGGGGGAGATTGTGGGCACCTATGAGAAGGTGGAGGGGCTCCCAAGGCAACGAGGCAACATCATCTCAACATTCACAATTAACGGTCAAAAGGATGAAGGAAGGAACTGACCTTTGTTGCTATTGGCAACTGAAGTCAAGCAAAGGAGGAAGAAGGAGAGGAAATTCATTCTGTCCATCTGAGGGACGACCAGGCGGTGCAAAGGAGTGGGGGAAAAGGAGGAATAGAGTACATGCATTAACGGTTTAGCGGCGCCTGTGTACAGAGCACAGAAAGACAGAAACTGAAAGAAAAGAAAAAAATGTGGTATGGGATATTGGTGCAGAGCCTCCTTGTGACTCTAAAGCATACTAATGTTTTTTTTGGCAAGGAAAGCACATTGTGTAGGCTATGTTTGTTTCTTTGTGACCTTTGAAAAGAGTCCTATGTATAGTAGCAAATACCCTTAACAGGCACTCCCCCCCCACACACACACCCCACCCCACCACCACCCCCACACGCACACACGCACGCACACACACCTCCCCATGTCCTAAAAACCACGGAGTTGCAACACATGACGATGTTTAAGCCAAAGGCCCACACAGACATTAGATCTATTTTAACGCTTACATGTATGCTATGTGTAATATGCTTTTGTGCCTTTGTCCAAAAAACCGTACGGTGCTTCGCGGGCGTGCGAGTGTGTGGGTGTTTTCACAGGTTTGTGGCGAAAAAAGATGCAGTGGCTGTCATTGGCTGATAACATAATCTGAATTTTACGACTTAGACAACCAGCGATCACTGACATAAGATGGAAATGTTTTCATTCGAGCACTGCGTAGCACATTAAGGCCTATAAAACGGTATTTCGCAGAACGTAAATGTCGACAGCCTTGCGCCCGATGCACAGGTTCTTCATGCTACAGGGGGATTCAGGTCCACTGACATGCGTAACCTATGCGACAATAATCAATCGATTTGCAATAGGCTTATATTGACAATTGGTTCAAAAAGCTTGACACTATATAGGCCTATGCCTGCTGATAAATAAGCAGACAACAGGCTCCGTATCATCCAACTATGTCGCATACGTGTTCGACAAATAAAACTGAAATGTGGAGCCGTGGGTTTCACATTACCGTGGCGAGTGCGATGCTTGTGGTACCCAACACTACCCTCTCAGCATCCGCCTCTCACGCTGCTGCCGCTCGCCTATCCGCGCGTAGGTCAAATCAAATCAAACCACTGCGTTCACGAGTCTTCTTTTGATACGATTACTGACAAATTACTGCCACTTGGGTTGATCGGGATATGAACGGGGAAAAATAATCAAGAGAGAACGATGTCCTGGTTTTCGGCTAACGATACGATGGAAAAGGCTGGTAATATTACGCTGGCGTCCCCTCCCTCTCGGCGCTGCTTAACCCGCCCACACTGCGTCCTTCTTTTACTCAGAGGCCCCCACCGCCTCGCTTCTGCCAAACTGCTGTTCTGGCTTTTTGTAGCCTAGTGAATGGGGGGAGGGAGGGTGGAGTGATTCGGAACCAAAATACCAATTAATTTCAACATATTAACTTTTCCCATTAAAGTCGCTGTTTGATTAACGTCTGGGGAGGGTGCCAGTAGTTATTAGTGCCACTTAGTGCTCTACCTTTCGCTCCACGCCTGCCTATTCGGACCCCAGACTGCAAAATGACGTCATACACCCCTTTTGCCCATTGTCCTGTCCAATGGGAGAACGCCTTGAAATCTGGACGGCAGCGTTCATGTGCGCGGTCAGTCACAAACCAAACACACGTTAATAGTAATACACATAGGCCTACACTACAGCAAGTACAACAAACACACACTCTAGGTTTTTAAAATCCAGCACTTTTAATTAGCATTACAAAAATGTATTTAAAATTACATTACCCCTATTTTCTTTTGTACATTTGGTAGCAATAAGGCAAAAGTAGTCTGTTGAAATAATAATTCACATCAATTAATTGTCAACTTGTAATGTATAAATATTACTCAATCCAGTCCTTTTTTGCTACAGTGAGATGCCGTCCGTTTTGTTGCGTCTATGAAGCGCAACGTCGGCCTTCCTTCACACACTGTGATGCAAGACTGACCAGCCCATAGCTATCTCATCCCCACATTATGTCCTCTGTACTCACACACTGCTATTAACAAATAAAACACAACTCAACAAACAAAAACAAAGAAGTGAGGAACAAACATTGTCCACGATTGAATAATGGCAATCATCCAATATGAAAAAACATGATCATTTTTGTATTATTCATATTTTTTTGCTTCATTTTTATTTTCTTCCAGTTCACGATGGGGACATTCCTGGTTCCAAAAAGCAGGTGGTGTTCCAGGTCCGTTTGAAGTTCTGAGGCGCAATCAGTTTGAGATACCTCTCCATACTGGCCTGGCAAGTGTGCAACGCAAGCCCCCATTACAGTGAGCCAATGCGGAGCCAGATGCCGTCATGACTGGTAGATTTACAGAGAGGACAGGTGACGGGTTAGAGAGCCCAAGCAGACGCCTAGCACAAAGTGGAAATAGCTGGAAAAGATTCAACGCTGACGTCCATTTCATGGACTCTTCACTCCCAAGTTTTGTTTGTAAAAATAAAGAAAATCGATATCAAATTAAAAACCAAAACTCAAAGAGCTAAACATTCATATTGATAATGCAAGGCCATTTGGAGTTGAGTTGTTGGTGGTGTGGGTGAAAAACCGGGGCATCCATAAAACACAAACAAACCCCCGCTGCACGTCGTACCGTTCCAGCAGCGTTCTCTCCTCCTACAGCTCGCCCGGATCCCGTTGTATTGTTACATGTGAAAGTGCCAGATACAGGTCATTTGTGCTGGAACCTTTACCCTATACCATAAGAGGTTCACTCATGAATGCAGGGGAATACAAGCGGACACAGAAAAAAAAGAAAGACAAAGTAAGCATCACATTTACCATACATAGCAAAATATAGCGGAGCCAGTGACTGACTTCAAACCCGTGACTGGTGAGTGCAATGTTGCGGACACAATACTGAAGTCCCTTGAGTTCAGCGTACCCCTCACATGTTGTTTAAAAACAAACAAACAACCAAACATCAAACCAAAACAGAAAATCACCCCTGATTGGCTCACATTTACCCATGTGGCACCATGGTCATCTTCTGTAAACATTTCTCCCAAATTTGTCATATTTATCCTATTTTGTAAAAACACCTTCCCCATTTTAAAACACAAAAATATATAGAAAGATTTTTTTTACATGGACATATAATATATATTACTAAAGGCCTTAAAATATATTCCAATCTGCTCCTCCCGTAGAAGTCACAGTTCCCTTCAGTTGGATCCTGGGGTGGATGTTGAGCCGTAGAAAGACCTAGAGGTGGGGAGGGGAAGGGGGGAGGGGTGCAATGAAAATATGACCAACTATGAGTCAACTATGGCAACTCCTCAACTCAATGCCGTCGGGTCGTCTGAACCAAGGCGCTCGTTTCACATTAAAGCGATCGCTAGGAACCCTCCAGTCGCGCGCGTTAGGGGGAGAGAAACCTCGGTAGTTGATAGTTTTCTTTCTTTGTTTTATCTTTTTTTTTTTTTTTTTTTTTTTTACAATTCCAAGTCTTAGTCCTGCTTTTTCTCCCTCTTGGGCACCAGGGCCATGCGCAGGTACGGCAGGACCATGAAGGCCGCGAAGAAGAACAGGTGGCCGCAGAAATAGATGGACGAGTACACCTGCAGAAACAAAGATGGAAGAAAATGTAATACCAATGTCACATTGAGTCACATCCATTGATCTGAATCCAATGGATGCTACACGAATGCAGTGTGTTGCCATGACACGGCTGCAGCGCCCAGCCTCACCTTGAGCCACTTGTCGTAGGTGAAGAGGCAGAAGGGCACCAGGGGGTAGCCCATGAAGAGCCAGTGGAAGAACTGCTGCACCACGTAGATGAGCGGGTAGAAGGGACTGTTGGCCAGCTTGGTGAGCACAGGGCTGTCCTTCACTAAAGCCTGGGCCTGTCACACACACATCACACTGAGCTTCACTGCCAAGTAGGTTTACCCGGACAACAATCGTCTCGTTATATTGGCGTAAGGAAGACATAAAATACAAAAAAGGTCTACCACACGTGTGATATGAATACGTGTGGCTACAACAAACCCAATATGTAGAATATATAAGAACAGTATGTGCTATGAACAAAGATCAAATGCAGTTTGTATTTCAGTAAACCACCCCTATAAACTCCTGCAGGGCCTTTGAATCTAATCTTAGCAGTCAAGTACATTGATCAATCAGTTAACAAGTAAACTGCAAACACTAAAAAGGTCTTGCGAAAGGTCTTGATGACAATTTAGTGGTACACCTAAAGTCAAAGGTTGGGAACCACTGCTTTGGATAATAAAATATTTAATGGATGCCTATAATAGTTTTGACTGTTTCATTCATTTACATAGCATTGTGTGTACACACAATGTGTTTCTGAATCCATGTTTTCTTAACACATAAGCAGTTCCAAATCCACTACTAAAGAGACATGCCAATCTATCCAGCGCTGGTCTAGGACAACACCTGTCCCACCTGAACAGTCTGTGGGGCCGCTGTACCTGTTTCTCCACGTTGACGATGATGAACTCCATGGAGAAGCAGATGATGTAGCCAGAGTGCAGGCCGTGCCAGATGGCCAGGAACATGAGAGTGGCCACCTGAGAGAGGATCTTATTGCCCAGGAACTTCAGCCTCTTGAACACATGCCTTCAAAAACACAAACACACCGGACAACAATCATCAGAGGATGACCTGGAGGCCCTGGAATGCAGGAGGAAGAATCCCTCCAACATGGAGGTTGGAGCTCCTCTCTTTCTGTTGTTGCCATATCTGATAATGGTCATAAGATGAACAGTCAAACAAACGACTAGAAAATGTGTCTAGTAATCACTTTGCAATGTTTACATACACTCAATCATCAACCAGCTGTTGCATGGCAACAAAGGTTATAGTAAAGAACAACCTCAAACTCCTTCTCCAGCTGCTGGGCTGGTTGCACCAAAAAGAACCAACAGACCAGCCACTTATTTCACTGGTCTGAAATCTCAAAGTCCTGGAGAACGGAAGTTTGGGATTTGGGATTTCTGACCATGAGGTAACTGTGGCATAAAGATGATTAATAAAAAAATTAAAGCATGATGAGAGTATTATAAAATAAGTAACTTATCAAACTCTTGGACCATTACTTGGATGTAAATTTGGCAGGACTATGTCAGTGACTCTAACCCAACCCTAACCCTAACCCCACATACTGAACAGCAAGTCAGTAAATACATCATACTGAACAACTGTGGACCAATGAGCAGAGCTCACATCTCAGTCTCTCCCAACAACATCAACAACGACGACACCAGGTCATCCAACAAGCTCGCTAATTACAATATTTGGACCCCACCTAGTCAGTGACCCAGTAGAGGGAATCTCTGGGACCAGTTCCAGAGACCTGGATTTACAAGATAGCTGTATATGTAAAGACAGACCTCATGTAAAGGAGGAATTCACAGATATCCAGAAATGTTAGTCGCATAAACAAATACTGCGGTGAGCCGTGTTCAGATAACAAACATAACCTTTCCCGTGTTCAAAGCAGCATTTGCATCTATAAAAATACACATAATGCACTACATTTCAAATTACTCTCTTAAAGCTAAGAAAAAGGTGCCTTTACTGCCTGTTGTATATAATGCTATTTTTAAAGAAATCAGCTACGAATTGAATTCATTAAAATGTGTGATTAGTGATCCCTTGGCATATACTCTTAATACTGGTAGAAGAAAAAACACATACAGAGCAGGAAAACATTGTAAATTCCCCTGACAAATCCTACTTTATGCATGTTGCAATTTAATGCTGCATGTACCTTAAACTATGTGCTATCCCTGCGGATGAACTTCATTGACCACTTGCAAACAATGCATTCATCCCTAGTTTCTGCATCATTTCAAAATATATGGGCAATAATTGCCAAGACTGTGTGGCACCCTTCTGATGTATTGCTTCCAGTCTACAGCACACATCGAGTGGAATCTTATTTGGGTCGCTTTCTAAGCCTGTGTGGGATCTGTGGCCATGTAAATGCAATGTAAACCAATCAAAACCATCAACAACAACAAAATGATTTTGTAGTTGCGTTGAGTATGGAGTCCTGTGTTGTGAACATACAGTAGCAACCAAAATGTGTTTGTGATGAGCTTAACCAGCTCCTCCCCTAAATCATTCCCAAACATCCCCACATCCAACGGACCTGGCCACCCAGGCGTTGGTGTTGATGTTGAAGGAGGAGATGGTGCCGGTGAAGAGGGGCGTGGTTTCAAACAGCCACACTTTCATGTTGGCACAGGCGTCCCACTGGTGGTTCCCGTTCTCGTCCACGCCGTTGTAGCCCAGACCTGAGAGTATGCACACGCCCTCCTGGAACGAGGCAGGGAAAACCAGTTTACATTCCTGTCAGGGATTATAAGGTGTCTGAACAAGGAACCTGATCGACTGGGAAAATGAGCATGGTGTTCTTTTTGTACACCTTTTGGAGAGCGCCATAGACGGTGCCAAAACAGACGAGAGGATGACTGCATGCAAAGATATGTGAGGGTGGCTGAGTTGTGGAAAGGCGAGGCCCTTGTGTGCGCGTCTCATTGTGTGTGTCTTGCAGTGGTTTCATGCAAAACTATTCAAATGCTAGCTATTAAGACTTCCTTCATCAAAAAACTTCCATGGCTTGAATAGAAACAGTTTAATCAGGTTATCAGTTACCTACAACCAAGTGTAATATGACATATGTTTAAGATCATATGTAGATCAAAGTTGCCATTTAAAAAAGGTGCAATTCAAATAAAGTAAATTACATTATATAAATATTAACAACCAGTCAACCAAAAAGGCAATTGCCTCACTAAACCTTACCCAGCTCTAAACCCTGTTCAATCTCCTGGACTCTATACATTATGTCTTGTGTGAGAAAGGTCAACAAGGAGCTTACTTACTGCAATCACCCAGCAGCTGACGTACTTATAGAGAATAACTTTGGCCCATACCATGATGAACACACAGCGGTACCAGAAAGGCTGGGCCTGGAAAGAACACATAAAAACACAGGCTTTTCAATGAATAATACAATAATAAGAGAACAAAAAACTAATAAATCTCAGATCTATAGTGTGAAAGCACAGGTACATTGTCAGTTATGCCGCCTCTCACCTCATACTCATCTGTGAGGAAGTAGCTGTCTGCGTAATGGGGACTGAATATTGCGTATATGGTCAGGCAGAGGAGACCCAGGCCAAACCGCTGCATAGCAGGCATAACACTGGCAGAGTTCGAATGAGAAGGCAGACAGACAATGGCTTCAAATGAGGAACATTAAACAAAGGTGACTTGCATTTATTTTTTTATATCTATGAGTCAAACATGTACTTCAGCGTAGTTGGCCTGCGTTTCATTTCAACCAGCCTGCACGACCCTCCCACCCCAGCGCAGCCTCCTGGCCTACCTGTTGGGGGGCTTCCCGGGCGAGTCTGTGAGCTGGCCGGCCACCAGGCTCTGGTAGCTGCGTAACGTGAACTGGGGCCCCACCAGGAACCCTCCGTAGAAGTAGGAGAAGCCGCACACCTCCAGCAGGCTGGGGACGGTGGGCAGGGCCGCCTTCTGCTGCTCTGCGTTCAGCTGGGACTGCGGAGCAGGGGAGGGCAGGAGGTGATGGATGGACAGCCATAGCACAGACACAACCTTTTGGATTTTTTACTAGGGCCCACAGTGAGCTTCCAGTAGATCCGGTTACCCCCCCCCCAGTGGTGTCAGTAATACTTTCAATTGCTAGAGGTTCGCCAGGTCGACCGCAATCTAAAACCAACCTCTAACTCAATTTGACCACATATGAATACTTAACATGCATTTAACTACACGGTATAATATGGTTTGTATGAAATATGTATCATGCTTAAAGACAACTTGATTAAACAGAGAGGCCATAACTGAAAACAGAGAGAAACACACTGAAGCCCCTATACGAGTTATATAATTATAATAACATGAATGTGGAAACCCGCGAACAGAAACAAAATAAATGAGGGAAAGGTTTCAACTTAACAGTCGGTAGATTGTGAACCGAACTGTCAACACTTGTTCACTTGTTGACCAATAACTGACAATTTGAGCAACTTTCCTGTATGGTGCAGGCAATACTACTGATACCCACTTTATCAGCACAGTGCCCAGAAGAGACCAGGCCTTGGTTGCAGTGAGTTTATACAGGCCATGGAAACACCAAAACCAGCAGGCATGTGGTGCCAACACATCCAGTGTTGATTTTCAGACACGCTATTTAGTTCTAAACAGATTTCATAGACGTCATCAGTGATTGCCACGTCTGTAATGTCTTTGTATAAAAAGAAGAAAAAAAAGGACTGGCCTGGTGTGTGTGTGTGTGTGTGTGTGTGTGTGTGTGTGTGTGTGTGTGTGTGTGTGTGTGTGTGTGTGTGTGTGTG
>JAOPJO010000008.1:3926732-3947641 GCA_027123675.1 Molva macrophthalma | reverse complement strand
ATATAAAACAAAACCCAGTTATATTTCAAATCGTTGCCATCCAGCTCTCTTTTGCAGCGAAACGCTTCTAACTAGGGAGGCATGCGTCTTGTTATCCACGCAGATGGAGGCTGGCATCTGGAGCACGGATGGGTGCTCGCTGGGGATTGATGTCGATGTTAACTATACTACAACTCATAACAGTACTCTTAGCGCTTCTTATTGAAACAGAAATAAATGTATATAATAAACAATTGACAGCGGAAAAAAAGACAGTGGCATAGAGCAACACGGAAGGAGCATGCATGCAGCTGATCTCAAGCGTTATTTGAAGACCTTCTGAAGGTAGATCAGCATGTCTGCCTTTATTCCTTTTCAGCCGATCGCTCATCAAGAATAGGGCCTGTGTGCTTGTTCTTAGTATGCTCTTGAATAGCGCCAGTAGCCTATAACAGCACGTGCGATCTCATTGAGACTTTGCACAACGTACAACCCCCGCTTTTCAGTTCAATGATCACTGGAGGTACCCCGTTCAAATCAGTGTGTCTTAATTAGGCAGTAAGTGGGTCGTGTTTCCAATGAGAGCGCTCACACCGGCGCTGCCGTACAGCTTCCCTGCGACTCATCACCTCCAGCACCGCTCAAACCTTTATCCTCTAGCGCCCCGTCTGTTCAACACAGAACCAACCTAAAACCTTAACCGTGAGGTGTCGTTCCACGCGGGCGCCGCCCGGCGCTCGGCGGCTCGGTGCCGGACGCTCTTTACGTTCACGCCCCCCCTGTAAGCGAGAGGAGGCCGCTGACTTCCTCAGCACAGCGCTGGGGCTCCTCGTAATATTGTGGTTTTGCTTATTGAAGTGTTGTATTAATAAACATGTGTTTTAGCCGCTTGAGCTGTTTCAGAAAGGACATGGGAATGAACGACATTGTCCACTAAATGTCTGCGCGGCGACAGCCCTGTTTTGGAACATTACATTCGCCCCATTGTTTGGGGAGAACCCTGATAAAACTATAGCACCGTTTATCTAGGCTAGACGTGTAGACAATATGCTTCCTTCATTTGTGAGGGAAGGCAGAGGGAGCCGGCCCCGCCCTTCAATTAAAAGACTTGAGGAAACAGGGAATTTACCCTTTTTATTTTTGTTTTGGCGGGAGTGACTCGGAAATAGCCCAAATGCATCTTAATGAGAGTTATATAACTAATTATATAACGTATAACTATCCCAACATTTAACTAGCCTTAATGAATGGAAAATATGCTTCCTTAACTTCTCCAATACTGAGAGCGGCACCGGGTTCGCCGCAGCTCATCAATACTACGGTCTTAATCATTTAGCCCGGGGCCCGTTTAGCACCGGGTTTCGGTACCCGTCCCCAGCGCCCGCCCCGGTCCTGCAGGTCGTCTTCCACCTACCTCTCACCAGTCGTAGCGCGGGCGGTTGTGGGGCGGCGGAGGGGGGTGCCTGGGGGACTCGTGGCGGTGACTCGGCGGGGACTCGGAGGACGGGGGCGCGGCCAGGGCCAGCTGCTGACCGCCCGCTCGCCGGTCGCGGCCGTAGTCCAGCCCCCGGGCGCCTGGCGGCGGGTACCGCCCCGCCTCCCGCCTCCACTCCTCGTCGAACGCCGCCGCGTCGTCTGGCGGGGCGGAGAGAGGGACACGGTGTTCAGTGCAAAGGACTTCTCTTCTCTTTGCGTCACCCAAAATCACATTCATTCAAGATGCACCGTGTCATCGTTAAAACGCTGCGATTTGGATTCTTTTATCCAGATCAACGTGCAGTGTATTCAGATTCATCCTCTACGTCATCATGACCAACTAGGGGTTCGGGCATCTTTCTCATCTTTCTTTTGCCTACAAAAATAAAAGATGAGAAAGATGTAGGTAGACTGCGGACATCTGGGACCAAACACACGGTACCTTTCAACCGAGGGTCCCAGTCACTGCACGCGTTTTCAATGAAACACATTTGGAATAAAATCAACAACCCGTGAATTCTAAGCATTAGATAGATAACCTCCAGGGACTCACTCTCTTCCAGGTTGATGTAGTCCTGTCGCTCCTCATGGTCGCCCGTGCGGCGGTTCCGTGAGCGCTCCATGACGTGCCCGCGGTCCCGGATGTGGTGGCCGATGGCCAGGCGCTCCACGCCGCTCTCGCTGTCACGCATGGCCTGGCGCGTCTCCCGGATCTGGGCACACGCGGTGTTCCAGCATGACGTCGCGGAACTCTGATCACTACACTGAGAAGAACCTACCGGTATCCTGACTAAAAGATCACTGTGTGGCGCTGCATGTTCAACCTTCCGTTTACGCGCTACTCTAGACCTGAACTTTGTCCGTGGAGGCCTCCGTGACTGTGGACGGTGCTCTCCAAGCATTAAAAACGGAGGGGGCAAAGGGAGACGTAACATAATTGAAATCAATCATACTGATGATAAGAAGAACGTAGCTACGACACATCCAAATACCATGCAAAATAAATGACCGCTACAACAACCCTGTCAAAGTATGTTAATTAACTGCTGCGATCAGCGTATTTCCTCTCCCTAACCCTCTACTCATCTCAATAACATTCCACAAAGCTGAGGAACAGATGAGATGAGTTGGCTGTGCGATAATCACAATAATGTTACCCGCTAAACACAACAGCTGCTTTATTTCAGATCAGATCGAAATAGGACACCTTTTAAACAGTCAGTTCTCTAAACACACCCACCCAGTTCTCACATCGCAACTGTTAGAAAAACATATATCTAGGGCTGGGCAATTTGGCCTATAAATAAAATCGAACCTTGTTAACCATGTAACGTTAGCATTGTATCATTCCACTGTTTACCGAGAAACTGTGAAGATGGAAGAGAGACGCGGTGTTGTCCTTTCCAGAGCTGTACAACCCTGCCATGAAGGAGGGGTTTAAGTTCACAACATGACGTCACACAAACGGGGCCATGAAGTGACACGCCCACATAGGTAGCAGCAGTTTGCGGTGATCGCCGCAATGCCTGATCCAGTGTCGATGAGCCATTGGGCTTCCATGACAACTATAGTATAACAGTGTGTGTGTGGATGTGTGGAGCTCCGTCTGAGCAGGGATGTATTTTGATGTTCGCGTCCCAGTGAGGGTTAAGCTTCTCAGTATAACGACACGGTGTGTGCCGCATTCCATGCACAGCGTCGCTCATTATAAAGCTCACACACAACAACCTTACTCAAAAAGCATCACAAATTTGGGTGGCAACAAGCCCCCACAAAACACATTTTTTAAATAGTGTTGGAATCCCAGCTGAAACAGCAGGTTCACTTGCTCTTTAAGGCCAAACAAATCTGCAGAGTCTAGAACTTTTATAAGTTTTGCGGTTCAGCCATTTCACAAATCATTAAACCAAAACATCGCCCAGCCCTAAATATATCCATAGACGGTCTTTAAGGATTGCCTAATGAGCGCAAGAAGTGCAATTTAAAACTATGACCACTTAATTTATGACCTAGGTTTATTTTATTTAACATTTGGCGAATGAACAGGTTTGTTAAAAGGTCATCGCATAAGAAGAATATTAGAAGGAAACAGAGAAATGTGTATTATTTATGTGTTTTTGTTATTACCATGGCTACTTTCCTACATAGCCTGAAAACACCCACAAATTGCAAACATTGCTCTGCTGGAGCAGGGACCTCCTCTCCATGTCTCAGTGTTTTACTGTGCTGTTTTGAGGTGGGGGCTTTCCCTCTAGCCTGCCTGAGCACTGGTTCCCAAAGGCATCATCAAACTGTCCTTCTAACTCAACACATTGGTCTGTGAAGCCCCCTGGGGCCACAGAAGTGATAAACGGCTATGAAAATAATAAAATGGATTCGTCCTGGACTTAATGACACCTGGCACTGATTACTTTGCCGTTGCCCTGTATGCAGGAAAAGCTTTAAAACAAATCAAAGTAGGCAAAAGTTAGGCAGCGCGCACTCACCCCTCCAGGTGCCGTTCTCATTTCGCTGGTCTGTTGGAAGACTTTGGGAGCGCCAGAGTCTAAGGATGAGTAGGAAATCACCGTCGACGAGGAATACGTCTGACAGTTGGGGGAACCCGACATTCTCTCCTGGAAGACAAGGAGCGAGCGTTTAGGGAGTTGAAGAGATACGATTCCAATAATCCGGCTGACAGAAGGGTCAGCTGGAATCACCCATTTTGTGATATATTGCTATACTAGCAATCCACTAAGGTTTTACAATACCAATGTTTGATCAAATAAAACTACTCACCATATTCTCCATCATTCCACCCATCATGCCAAACATATCCATGAACCCGCCCCCCTGCAATAGAAGTAATTCATTAGATGTTAGAAGGCTCTGTAAACCGGTCAGTCAAACCGCCAATACTGTCCACAATCAAGGGAAGGTTTGTTACACAGAACCATCATCTTTGGAAACTGTTTGAATAGGAGCAGGCACTTTCAAAAAACACTAGGCAGGTGATTGGATGAACCATCTGTCTATCGCTTTCTATCACGCATCATGTAGATCACGTAGTTCCTTATAGGATGCTGATTGGTCCAAACCACTGATGGTTCGCAGCGTACGTTGAAGACTGGCAAGATAGATTCTCGCAGGTTCCTAATCTTGCAAATCCAGCTGCCTAGCAAGGATATCTTTTTCCCCCTCTGACAATATATTTGTAGTGGTGTGGATAATAATGAAATGTTGATGTTCCAACATGATAAAAATGACTCACCATTCCCATCATACCAAAAGGAGCCAAGGCACCAGCCTAATAGCAAAGAAGAATATACACCAAATTTAAAATCAAAACAGTTCAAGATTACAAATGTATGCCTTGAATAACAGACAGACACACACACAAACCTGGAGATGAGGTGCACGTGGAGGCTGAATCTGTGGGGCAAGAGGGAAAGGTTCAAATCCAAATGATCCAAATAGACCCCCCATCTGCTGTCGATGAGCTGCAAATGGATCCCTGTAAGAGAAAAGATCACACTTAAAAAAAGGACTAACGACATCAATGTCCCTGTGTATTGGGTTCAGTAGACACACAGCTGCTGACAAATGGACATTGAGCTTAAAGGGATTTGCGACAACCAAACCAAATGGCATGCAATGGATACACAATTAAACTTGCAGGGCTATGCCTGTGTTGTAAAAACGCTCAGAGCTTCATCCTAAGCTCTGAAGGATGGATAGTGGGCCCCTACATGCTTGCAAGTCAATCATTCGATAGGTTTCTGCTCCAGTATAACATGCACAAGCAAGCGTGTTAATAACGTAAATTGCATTGTTTCTGCGTGTTTCACTAAAATTTGCATAAACTTCATAATATTACATTATAATACGAGTATAACTCACATCATGAAAGGACTGTCATCAACGTCATTCAAGAATCGAAACATGTTAGGTAATTCAGCTAGCTAGTATTAGCCAGCTAGCTATATAAATGGTCGGTCAACAAGACAACAGTGGTCTTTTGGATTCAAAGCCCCCAATAGAGCGGCGAACAAATCCACTGTACTTGGGCAGTGAACGATATCCTCACAACGGGTCAAGCTTTACGATATCTTTTCAGTACTCTAAATGGTAATTGTATTTTCAAGCTACCTGCACCAAAAATATAAACGGAAGTCTTTCTGACAAAGGAAGCAAAAACATCAGCAAGTCAGCACAAATATTACGAATTTGGACTTCCGGACGGTTTTTTCAAAGCAAAAGCATTTCTGGCTAAATTAATTTCGCATTTCTTTTTTAATACATAAATGCAACAGATTAATTTAACGGTACGAAATCATTTTACATTTTTCATATAATATAATATTAACAGCCTCTTCCCCTGTCTTTTGAAGATACTATATATTTCCTGCACATAGGGATATTTCCTAAGGACGTCAAGCCAGCTGTTGTGAAACCCAACCTCCTTTGTAATTAACGTTACAGGCCAATTTTCAATCAACTAGAAATATAATAGTCAATCTCTGAATAGGCCTTTAAGGTCTAAAATAGTGAACTTATAACGAAGCCAAAGTTAAAAGACAAGTTGTAATTTCATGAAATTGTAAATGCAGCAAAATTATGAGAAATTAATCAGAATTTGTCTTTACTAGTCTTCTTCAAGGATTGCCAACTATCAGCAACCTTCTGTCAATAAGTATGTGGAGCATATTTTTCAAAGTGTTCTGAATTGATTGATTGCTTTAGACTTATTGTGAGAAAGTTGCTCAAAAATGACAAACATAGATTTTTGTGAAACCAGAGGCATGCGTGCAGATACAAAGAGGACGATCCAAGCTGTCCGTAGAAGCGCAATATTGGTGGGTTTATCGGCATTAAATACAATCAGATAAGACTTATATTTTCATTAATAGGGCACTCCATGGGGGAAATTTTGACTAAGCGGTCCATATGCAAACGTATAGGTGCAAGCCAAGGCCTCCTCTAACCCTAAGTCGTCACCTGTGACCTCTATAAAGAAAATAAACTCATTTTCTTTATAGTCATCATGCTATTCAATCAGAACTCATGTCGTCACCTGTGACCTCTATAAAGAAAATAAACTCATTTTCTTTATAGTCATCATGCTATTCAAACAGAACTTTTGAAGTCAGACATTGTTTTTGCATTGCAGAATTGTATATTCTTTAAGAGGAGCATAAAAGGCCAATTTTAAGTTTTGGAAGTTTTTAATATCACAAGTCCTATCCTCAAAAATCCACTATTGTTTTCTTAAAGACAACTGTTTAAATCACATATATATTGTAGAGCTGATTGCTGAAAATAGCATTTCATCACAATAAATATAACAATATACAATGCAATGGGGCTGTTAGACCATATAGGAAAACCTTAGACTTTTAAAAAAACAGTAAGGCTAATACACTATTGAGAGGTGCTTTATAAATAGTTCTGATACGTATTATTATGCAATTCATAGAATATATATTATATCAAATTCAGTTGTACATATAATAGTAATAATATATTTATTATAGATTATACGATTGCACTTGAGAATGTTACCTCTCATTCGTTACATTCCCTTGATAGGTTAAGAAGAGTTACAATATCCAGCCATGCAGGGGCAGTTAGCTGTCAGTATGTAATGTTTAATAGTCCATTTATTGTATAATTCTGTCTTGTCGCTGGCTCAAGGCAATCATTTGGTCCGTAGCACGCAAACATATTCAACCAAGTCATAATCCCATATCGTGGACATTGCCACAAAGCACATAATGACACGCATAGCGACTTGTATTGCCTTTAGTTTTTTAAGATAAGATAGGTAGGCCATAAATGTCCAGCCGTTGCACTTGGCCATTTAGTAGTTAAAATGACAGGACTGTGAGTATGGGTCCGGCAACTCCCTCCCATTCCTAAGCGAGAGTGTATTTCGTATTTTTCTCTCGTTATCTTGTGCCGACAAAGCCTTAAAATAAAGGGAGATATGTGAAAGCTCCATAGTAATGTTTTTTGTTTGTTAGCTGACGAAATTCCGCGCTCAGTTTTGTATTTTACTGCCACCGCTACAGATACAACCTGTCAAGAGACGGCGCTTTCTGCCACCGGCTAAGCCCCGCCTACAAAATAAGAAGGGTACTGTGGCGGCGGGAAGGGAATGCCTAGACGAGAGCCCACGGCATTGGTTAGTTACAACTCTCGGGCCCCATACACCGCACGGCTCCGAGAGTTAGCTTTATTTCAACACACACATGGACAACGAAACACACATGACATAACCACAACCATGACGGTGGTGGTGGCGGTGTCGCTTCCGCCGACCCTCCCAGGATCCTTTGCGGCACCCGGAACACTGCGACCACGGCTGTGATCGCCACAAAGCCCCCACCTACGGGGTCAGTCGTCCCCGACGGCCCCATCACCCAGCACATAGTCCCTGGAGTGTTCAGGGAGCCGGCGCTGACGGGCAGAAGATGTTGGCAAGCCAGAACTCGTGCTCCACCTCCTGTTCTCCCGCCCGGACGACCAGCCTCCTGCTTCCTTCCCCTCAGTCCGGCCTCCTCTCCCGTCACTGTCGTCATCCAGACGTTGGTTGGTTGGTGACCATGCCCCCAGGAGGATGCCAAGCCGTATCAGATAGATAGAGATAGTCGACCCGGTGTCTACCAGGGCCCGGCAGGGTCGACCATCAAGACTGCAGTCCAGATATAGGCCCCTGATGCGGCCCGGACGACCAACCAGGGTGCACCGACCATGGAGAAGGGTTGGAGGCTGGGGTGGTGGTCCCCGGGGTTCCGGCGCAGGGCATGACTGCCTTGCCAGGTGGCCAGGCTCACCACACGATAGCAGCTGCGGTCGGTCGGTCCAGACTAGGCCTGGCAAACCTCCTCCACTCCTTCCACCCCTTCCTCGCAGTCCGGCCACTGGACGTGCGGTCGGGAGGCAGTGGACTGCTGCTGGCTGTGTCGGGTGGAGAACATCCATCAATTGTTTTCAAAGTTTCTTCTGCTATCTGTTTGCATTTCAGGATCTTTGAAAACATAAACTACTTTTGAGGTTTTACTGGTGGTGAGACAAATCCACCAGCATTTGCCGCAGGAGCCGATTCCACCAATGCTTGGATGTCTGTGTTGCGAGCAAGGGTGAATGCATGTTTGAGCAACTTGGAGCTCTCGGGGCTGGTGTTCATCGCTCAATACTCAGAAAACTTGACTTGGCACCCTTCACTGCTGGGGCTATGACAAACCATGGTCTTAATGTCAATGGGTTGGTCCTGGCCAGCTTCATCTGTGACTTGAGGATGTCACAGCAAAACATGCAACGCCAGCAGCTAATCCTGGAGGTTATGGCACCATTTCTTTCCGCCGATCAGGTCATGCCTATGGCTGAGGCGCAAGCAGAGCTGGCAAAGGTCCTTAGAGACCATGATGCTATGAGAGACAGAGGTTGGCTGATGAATGCAGTAAGAGTGCTCAAGCATCTCAGGAGTCCCTCAGGGAGGGACTCCTGAGATATGACGACACCTGGCCCTAATCGTACTTGGGGTGCTAATGTCACACTCGCCCAGCAGTTGGAGTTTCTCATGGATGTTGTGGGTGTCTCCACTGAGAGGATCAGAGGTCGAGCTGTATTCCTCATCCCACTTCTGACACCAATGGGGCGCAAGGGAATGACCAAACAAGAGCCCAGGGTATTGGTTAGTTACAACTCTCGGGCCCCATACACCGCACAGCTCTGAGAGTTGCCTTTATTCCAACACACATATAGACAACGAAACACACATGACATAACCAAAACCATGACTGCCTTGGTGGTGGTGGCGCTTCCGCTGACCCTCCCAGGATCCTTTGCAGCACCCGGAACACAGAGACCACGGCCGTGATCCCCACAGAACTTAATCCATCCCGGGGGGATACGCACTGTTAAAAAATGCACAACAAAATACCAATCTAAACATCATTTTTATAGATTCAAAGGTAATTCTACATGTCTATGCATGGATGAGCACCTGGCTGTATTTAGGACTTTCTGTCATTTTATATCTTTAAACGATTTTTTTTCAGATCAAGCACAAATCTCTAATTTATTCGTCCACTAGGTGTCAGTACTGCCCTTCGAAAAGTCCAAGCTGAGCAACTCAAGCGTCCCGTTTGCGGTTGCGCAAAAATGTTATTCGTTTTGTAAACCCGGATGTAACCAACGCCTAACCTGCCCCGAAAAAACGGTAAGTAGAGTTTTTAAAGTAGTCAGCGATATTCAAATGTTTATAAATTTAGATATTAATTCCTAGAATTAACGTCAGCACTTAAATGTCGTTGACCCTTTAGCGACAACAAACTATTTCGTATTGGTTCCTCCTTGTATTCTCCAACAATCAACCGAGTTAGCCAACAAGCTAACCTAATGTGAGGATAACTCCTGTCAATGAAGCTGTCATTATGTTACATTTGTTAAGGATGGTTGTACAGTTATTTGCTCGTTTTTTATTTAATAATTTAAGTTGTGACTCATGGAAATACTTTCGGCCCCCATGTCAATGTATTTATTAACACCTTGATGGTAAATCAGTCTGGAACTACAGCTTCGAAATGTATGTGGAGATTAATTTTTCTCTAGCGTTAGTTATATTATAGCTGTTGACTGATCCTGAACTAAGGATATTATGTTCGAATGCTTTTTAAAAAAAATTTATAATATGAATTAAACTCTCCATGAAGCGTACATGTCAACCAAATTCCTGGCTGAAAGTGTTCTGACTCGGGCTAGGCCTATGCAATCTTTCTCTCCATTCCATCCTTGGCATGCAGCTGATGTATGCGGAAGCCTTATTTTTTTTACTGTCAATAATGTTTCCGCACGTGTAGTAACACACCTACTAAAGATCTGCTATCAAGTTAACTCCCTAAACGTCTTATTAGTCAAATAAAAAACGTGCAGTTGTGCTAGACGTCAATAACCTTTTGTTATTCATATTTGAGGCTTATTATTGTAAAACGTGGAGTTAATTAACATCTGGTCCCGCATGTCACTGATGTAAAGGGTCTCAACTTAGGAAAAATGTGGTTTAGGTTGGGTTATTTCCTCTGTATGCCTTGGTGCTCTTGTCTGTTATCTTTCCAGTCGAGATTCTCAATCATTGTTTTTTTCCCCCATAGATGCAGACTATAAAATGTGTTGTGGTAGGTGACGGTGCTGTAGGAAAAACATGTCTACTGATTTCCTACACAACAAACAAGTTCCCTTCAGAATATGTGCCCACGGTAAGAAATGTTAATATTGGACAAAACCATTATTTGCCATGCAAAATCTCACTCTCTATGAAATGGGTTGTAATAGTTATATGAATAAGCATCTGAATTTCACCTCATATTGTTAATTTTCTTTGTTTCTAAAGGTCTTTGACAACTATGCGGTGACTGTTATGATTGGTGGTGAGCCCTATACACTTGGGCTTTTTGACACAGCAGGTAACGTCATTTTAAACCTTCTATGTCCCCAATCTCTTGTTTTTGCAAATCAATGAAATTCAGTAAACTGACAATGTGAATTCTTTCCGTTAATAACCTCTATTTCCACTGTCCAGTCTTGTTTCTTTTTCTAAACCAATCCAGTGATTTTTTATTAACTGCCTATCTGATTGGCTCTCACAGGTCAAGAGGATTATGATAGATTGCGACCCCTCAGCTACCCACAAACGGACGTATTTCTCGTCTGTTTCTCAGTCGTGTCCCCTTCATCCTTTGAGAACGTCCGTGAGAAGGTTGGAATTTGATTGCTTCTATCATTTAACATATTTTACCTTGTATCATGGGGGCCTGATAGTGTAGTGGCTAGGGTGTTTGACTCATCCTTGATCTAATGAACTTGGTTTGTAGTCACTGTAAGTTGCTTTGTTTAAAAGCGGGTGCTAAATGAACAGGTAGTATAACAGCAAATAAGTAATGCTCATCTTCTGCTCAAATGACCATCACTTTGACAACTAAAAACGTTTATTTTTCTCTAAAATTGAAACAAAATTGACTAAAATGGGTAACTTCTGTTTGTTCCTGCAGTGGGTCCCTGAGATCTCCCATCATTGTCCCCGCACCCCGTTCCTCCTGGTGGGCACCCAGGTGGATCTGCGGGACGACAGCAACACCGTGGAGAAGCTGGCCAAGAACAAACAGCGCCCCCTGTCCCCCGAGAGCGGAGACAAGCTGGCCCGCGACCTCCGCGCCGTCAAATACGTGGAGTGCTCTGCGCTAACACAGGTGAGGGGCTGTCCTGCTCAAATCATTATCACTGTGTAGCCCAGGTCCACTGTTTCAGTTCAGCAGACCCTCCTTATCAAATGCAAATTCAGATCATTAAGAAGCAGGTAGGGGTTAGGCCGCTTGCTTAAGGATGCCTACTACAGGTATGGTATCGACCCAGAGAGAGCTAAGGGACTTTAGGGGTTGGGGGATCAAGATTGGGTGTCGGACCCTGTTGGACCCAGAACCTTTCAGCTGGATGTTGAGCATCCAAACCACTACACTATACTGCCACTATATCCTTAATGTATTGTATTGAAAAGCAGAAACGAAGAGGAATTAAAGGGTTGGTTCATGATTTGGGCTTTTTGCCTATTATGATCCTTTCCGGGGTTTGACGAGCAGTTAGACCACTTTTTTGTCGATCGGTGTAGTGATCCCCCACCCCGTACATAGGTGGTAGCATGAGCATTAGCGTGCTGATGTCAATTCCCAGGTCTATCCACGTGTGTATGTGTAATAAACTACGTTAAAAGGTGAATTCCATAAACGTGAATTCTGCATATTGTACAAGCAGTTACTACAGAACTATTTTGTTCCAAATAACCATTTCTTCCTCCGTGGGGCGGGGTGCCACGATATACAGGTAGCCCTGATAATATCAACACAACTGATTTGAAAGACTCTTGGCTACAGGAAAGAAACAGTAACTGCTATACAATAAGCTGTTTTCCTGTTTTTGGAAGTTGCCTTTTTAACATATTTAATTACAGATAATTACAGCGGGGTGTGGTGTATTCAGTTGGTTGCAATCTGCTACCTCACCACTAGATGCCACTAAATCCTACACACTGCACCTTTAAATTGCATTGTGGAGCTAATGCTCTGGAACCTGGGAATTATGTACCGGGGGATCAACCAATCGTCCAAAAAGTGGTCGCACTGCTCTTGTCTAAACCTGGGATGGATCACAAAAGGCGAAAAGGCAAAAATCTTGAACCAACCCTTTAACGAGTTGCACCACTTTGACTCTCTCTCTCTCCCAATCTCTCTATCTCCCTCGCTCATGAAGAGAGGACTGAAGAATGTGTTTGACGAGGCCATCCTGGCTGCCCTGGAGCCACCAGAGACCAAGCCCAAGAAGCGCTGCATGCTGCTCTAGATGAGCAGCAACAAACTGGGGAGGGAGGGAGAAACCCGGGTGAATACGAAACACGAGAGATACGGATCAACGGCTTGTGGGGAGGGAGGGGAGAGGAGAAAGGGACAGAACAAGAGAGCAGGGATGAAGGGCATTGACCTAAGCTGCGATCCATGTACACAGATTGTGCCTTCATATTACGTATTGAAAGAGGCTGCGCGGGAGAGAGAGCCTGTGTTGTCCTCATGCTGTCACCGCAGTGGGATGACCGCGTTTCACTCCTCCGCTTGTCTTCCTGCTTCTAGTAATAGCAGTGTTACTCCTATCGATACCTGGGTGGGGCTGGCCCCCCCGCCTGACTCCATTGCCCCTCTTTTTTAGGAAATATTTGTATATGGTTGCAGCCAGCCTATTGCCTACTTTTTGTGTCCTTTTTTTCCTGCCGTTTTTCTGCCTACCAGCAAGCCGATTCATTTTTTTTTTTCTACTTACACTTAAGTTACGGTTGAGTTGCTTAGTATGCAGTGCTTTTGTAGATTCAATGAGCAACTTACGGTTGACTAATGCTGTATCTTCTTTTTTTCTGCCACTTTGATTGATTGATTGTACAAAGAAATGTACAAGAGATGTATCGTCACTCCAAACCAGGCTAGCTGTTTCTTTCATCCTCCAAGGGAATTTTGGGAAGACCAAGTGCATTGTCGCCAATCTGCCTTTTTTCTGGTGACTTGATTTGAAATCAATTATATTTTATTATTTTTCTGTATGTTATATTAATTCTATGTCGTTTTATTCTTTCTTTTTTAAGGAGTCATTTTATTTTATTTGGAACTTCTGCTAGTGTATCCATATTTTGTGATTGATAATATAACAAAATATACTGTTCTATTTTGACCAGATCCTCATCTTTATAGAACTTGAAATAATTTTTCTTAGAAACCTTTTGGGTGTTTGCAATCAGAGAATGTTTGTAATAAAATGATTTGACTGAAAGGTGCATCTTTATGGTCTTTTTATTTGGAATGGGCTTTGTATATTAAAAATACAGTTTAAATTAAAGAAAATCTCTCTCTCTCTCTCTCTCTCTCTCTCTCTCTCTCTCTCTCTCTCTCTCTCTCTCTCTCGCTCTATATATATATATTAAAAATAGCTTCACCTATCCACCAGAAAACTAAGGTCTGTCATTTACCTTTGTTTATATAGGCAAGAAAAAAACAATTCAGATTGGATGAACTACAGTATCGTTTTAATTGCCCTAAAAACAGTTTTTTTTTTGCAATTGCATACATATCAAAATGATCACATTAGTGTGAGATGGAAAACAAGACACACTGATAAGAAAGTTACTTTTTGCTGTTTAAGGCACCCCTGTTCTGAATGAAAAGAAGAGCGAGGACTGAATGGCAGATATACAAATAAATAAGCCAAGACGGTGACACAAAAAGATATAAATACATTAAATGTACAAAGACATTCTAGCCTATGACAGTGGATTCAAATCATAGACAGATGCGCAGACGAGCAGTAAGTGCTGTAATATCATTAGTTTTGGTTAATTTCAAAGAAACAAAATATCTGTCAATTCTATGAGATACACTGTGTTTGGATATGTGCCCATGCCTGTGCTTCTCTTCTGGTCTGGTCTTGTCGGAATCTTGATAAGGGTGTGTATGTTTCCTTCAATGGCTTGGCCCATGGTTATCCTACTTGCTTTGGCCCTAAAAGTGTGTGTAAAACTGGCCACTACTACAGGATAAAGTGAAGCAGATTACTTTATAAACAAGTTCCCGAAATAACCTTGCTTAAAACAGCTGTGTTAAATAGTAAGTGTGTGTTTAATAGGATCTGTCTTTTGTGTAATGTGTGTGTGAGAGTCTGTGTATGTTTGTGTGTGTGCATGCTTGTTCTTTAAGCCCTATCAGACTCTGCAGGTGTGGATAGTCACTGTGTTCTTGCACTGCTGGCAGCGGACCGAGCAGCACCAGGAGAACTTGCAGGAGCAGCGCTGGACCACCTCAGCCCGGCCCGCCCGGTACCCGGGCCCACAACACACCAGCTCACAGCCGTCCGGGGCGAGCCTGGACGTCCCTGCGACCAGGGTAACAACATGTTTACTTCACTGTAATAATGACTATCAAGGAGTTGATTGAGACGTGTGTTTTTGGATTAATGTGCATCTTTGTTTCTCTAATGCTAATCTGCACTCTGTCCAGTTGTTGTTTTTTTGTAGAAACTGTTTTGTCGCTACTCTGATTGTTCTCACTTGTGTAGTCGCTTTAGGTAAAAGCCTCTGCTAAATGACTAAATGTAAATGGTTCTTCCTATTATAAACCCAGTATCTCATGGCTGTGGGGTTTCAGAATGGCAGCTCTCACCGTTGCAGCGTCTCCCAGCCGTGCCGGGGATACCGTTGTCAGGGTCTAGATGACAGAAGTCCGGGGAAGGGGCCAGGTACACCAGGTCCCTGGCGGCTGGGGGCTTCACCTGGGGGTCTCGGGGCAAGAGAGCAGTCCTTGATCCTATACGAGTCAGACGCACCTGCGAAAAGACCGGTGGATGGAGAGATGGGTCAATAGTCAATAGTCCTGAGAAGAATACATCACATCCAACCTTTGGGTATTTGATCAGGAATCTCTAGCACTTGGGGGAAACTCAGTGACTCAACACGCAGACCCTGCAGGCAATACGCCCTGCAGCAACCCTGGTTCGATTCCGACCGGCGATCATATGCTACGTGCCATTCTCTTCCATCTCCGACCATATCCCCTGTCTCTCTTCACTCAAAGCCCATGAAAAAATGCAAGGAATCTGTTAATTCTCTGGAAAAAACTAGAGGATGCTGGGATACCTCCGTGGCGCCATCGAAGCGTTCCTTGAGCACCGCACCGACACGCCTGAACGGGGGCATGACCTTCCAGCAGGTTCTCAACTCGCAGGAGCCCGAGACGCCGTGGCACTTACACTCCACTTGCATATTGTGCAGAATAGCCTGAGGGGCAAATCCAGGGAGAGAGAGAGAGAGACGCATGGATTCGAAAAACGGAAAAAGGAAATAACAATCAAAAAAATGTAGGTTGGGGAGAAACATGATATGTCCTGCTTGTTGTAAATAAATGAAATGAGAAATGGATGAGTCAGGGTGTTGCTACCACCGACCGACCTTCCGACCGGCCTCGTTGTTGTGGATATTCATGAGGGGTCGACCTGCTGATAAGCCCTTAGCTCTCTCTTGTTCATCCACAAAAGTCTGGGAGAAGGCCACCCCGTAGGACAGGTTGTCACTGCAGCCCGACCACTGAAACCCTGTGTACAGGGGAGACCGAGAATTAGAATCGGAAAAGTGTTGTACTGCCAGGTAAGCTTTTGCATACAAGGAATTTGTCATTGTGTGTGGTGGTACTATAGAGAGAGTGAGAGAGCGGAAAGAGAGGTGATTAATCGAATACAACACATTATTGTTAAACTTGTTCCAATCAAATGGGTTTTGGTAAAGCCTGTATCTCATCTGATTTGTGTTCATGAGGACGGCTGTGTGTTCATGAGCTCACCCTCCGGGCTGACCCCCCTGACCTTCCTGTCACAGCCACACCTCTCCAGCTCCCCCCGGCTGCAGGCCCGCGTCACCGCCATCGCCACCGCCGCCGAGGACAGAGCGTGCACGAAGGCAGCCTCGCGCGTCCCTGGTTAAAATCGGAGGGCGAGAGCGCGACGTAAGAGAAGAAGAGAAGATGCGCTACGTTGGCATGATGACACTCCCCCTGTAGGAAAAAAACCTCTGTGCTAATCCTCATGTCCTCTCACCTTGATTCATGACTTTCCCAAACACGTTGATCCCACGTGGGGTGGTGGAGCAGTTCCAACGCCGGTTCCTGAACTGGTGCTGGCACTAAGTTGTGATATTCAAAGTGACATATAGCGGTTTATTGGATGCACGCCCAATATGAACGATAACGACATTGACAACGGCATCATGGTTTCCGTACCTCCTCGATCACCATCTCGGCTGCCTTGCGCACGGACTCCATGACCTCCCCCCTCGCCCTACACACCCCCACCTGCCCCGAGGACAGCCCTCTGAGCCGCGCGCAGGGGGCGTCACCTGACACGGGCCTGGAGCGGGGCAGCCTGGCCAGGGAGCTGGGGGAGAACCAGGCAGGGAACAGGTTGGGAACAGCATGGTTCATTACAGGGGAGGGGGGGGGGGGTGATGGAGGATGCCGGGTTTCAAAGAGAGAGGCAATAAAGGAGGAGAAGAGTAACAAGGGTGGGGAGAAGAACAGCAAAGGCGTGCAGAAATCAAGGAGAGAGAAAGGGAGGGAAAAAAAGAAGGTGGCGGAGGTAACAATGGGGAGACGTTTTTAGGGAGAAAGGAAACGAGGGACGGACTGACGGACAAAGGGGACAGAGAAGGCACAGTGAAGGCGGAGGGAGAAAAAGAGAAAAGGTCACGGAGTGGAGAGACACAAAGGGAGAAAGGGTAGCAACAGAAAGAGATTTAGAGACACGTCACCATCTTTTAAAAGTTATAGCATGACAAACAAAACTCTCTCCTTTCTCTCGCTGCCTTTTCGCGCGCCAGACTTACAGCCAGTTGGTTGCCATGGAGGGGTGGATTGCCCATAGCAACAACAGGAGGAGTGGTGTCGTGAGATTGACAGCAGAGACAGTTGGCATCAGACTGTCTATCTGTCCGTCTCCGTGTGTCAAGCGAGTGGTCCTTGGATGGCCGGTAGTGAGCTTCCCCTGTGCTCCCCCAGTCGCTCCGGTCCGTAGGTCTCACAGCTGGTCTATGCTTGTCTCCCAGTCGCTCCGGCCTGTAGCTCCCACAGCTGGTCTACGCTTGTGGTCCAGAACCTGGGGATAATCCCCGCATATCTGTTGATCAGGTTCAGTGAGGAGTGAGTGAGGCATGAGCAATTTTGGCGTGGAAAAGTAGTTACTGCTCCCAGAATGTCTACTACTATTACTATACGTTTTAGATTGTGATTGGCTGATTGAACTGATTCAAAAGATTATAACAATGATAACATATCTGTTGATCAGATTAGTTTGAAACATTTAAATCATTTAATCAATTGATCTGTACTGTTTTCTATTTGCAATATGTACCGATCTTTCTACATTTTTTGGTGTAAAGAAATCTAAAATTGTCTGCACAACTGTCCACATATATTGAAACCTGGGATCCCTTACATGATTTCCTCTCAGATTTCTTTACAAGATTAAGTAAATTATATTTCTTACCAATTCTTGCCTTGTAACCAGTTGTCCTCGTTCGGTATAGATGAATAGGAATGGTAATCCGAATTTTCACTTTATATCTGAAGCATGCTCAAAGAAGTGCATTGAATCCCCAGCGGATGTTTAAAAATGTAAAAGAAAGATTATCTGCATATCCATGATCACGTTCTGTCATCAAATCAATATTAATAAACTAGTAAACCTTCAACAAGCAATGGAGCTTCAAATCAATCTGACACCGCAAAAAAAGCATTATGTTTCGATCCAAATGGACCTTTGAATATTTGCCCTCCCCAAAAAAAGATTTTTGTCTTGTCCGGCTTAAACAGAAAGAAGGAGTGAGAGTTGCAAGAAGAGAGTGATGGGTTATAAAGGACGTAAAGTGCAAGGGTGGGAGAGAGAGAGAGAGAGAGAGAGAGAGAGAGAAAAGAAAGAGAGAGAGAGAGGATGAGGTGAGGAGTAAGGGTGGTGGGAGGGGAGGAGGCATGGGGAAAGTGGATGGTTACACCATATTACAGTGTATTAACATTGACAATGAGAAATGGCCGTCATCTTTTGTGTATGCGCCATTTCTTGTGAGTTTGTGTACTTCTTTGTGTGTGTTTGTGTGTGTTTATGTGTGTGTGTGTGTGTGTGTGTGTGTGTGTGCGCGCATGTGTGTGTGTGCGCGCATGTGTGTGTGTGACAGGTTTGAGGTTTATGTCACACAAAGAGATATTTTGTCAGTGTATATTATCTGTATGTGTTTAAGTGTGTCTTCTATAACTCTTGTAGTGGCACTATTTGGGACCATGCTCACAATAAATGTATTACCCAGCAAGCAGTGCAATAGTTCAATCGTTTCATTTCAATATAGGATTATAGTTATTCTATAGACCCATATACAGACACCCTGCTGAGCCCCTACAGGTGAACTGTCACAGCACATACCTATGTATGGATATGAAAAAAGAGGCTTACCTAATGTTTAATTTTCCCAAACTTTGTTGCTCATTTTACGAGGTCCCCCTCCACCTCCTTCCCGTTCTTCCCCCACACTTGCCCTCTCGTTCTCCCCTTCCTCCCCCTCCCCATATTGTCTTGGAAGAAGGGGTGACATTTAGACAAGCGGGGAGAAAACACACCGCTGACAAATATTGGAACTGAGGCAAATAAATCACAAGATAGGGGGGACAGGAAGGGCTTCAGGAGAGTGTGGATGGAGGCAGACACTTGGCCCGAACACACATCTCACCAGGACACCCAGAGGAGACGGGCCTCGTGAGGTATACGTGCTTTTGAGGGGAAAAGCGCACGTTTTTTCCCCCCCTTGCCAAAATAATAGAAAAGTGAAAGAATTGTTTAATCTTAATCTCTGTTTTATTTAATCAGGAAAAAGAGAATTGCATTTCTCCATCTTTAGAGTATGCCTTCTTTTAATAAGCACAGTAATGTAGTATTTTAAGTATTTGAACTGTAACAGCAAATGCAACAAGGGTGTGCTTTTGCTCTGTGTTTGCATATGTTTGCATACAGTGAGTGTATATACATTTGTTACACTGAATATATTGCTCTTAAAGGTTCATGTCTTATTCAAATGAACCTGTTTGGGGCTGGAACCAAAACAATGGCCGACGCCAGTGGCGTCCAGGTTCAAGGCCTGTAGATGACCAGGCTACCTGAACCCTCTGACACCCCGCTCACCATGACCACCCCACAACCACCCCCCACATACACGCACTCAGCCACTTTCTCTTTCTACCCCTCTCCTCTCTCTCCACCTCCCTCCCCTCTTGCGTGATGGCCCCTCTTGGTTCAGTATCTGTAAAGACAGGTTGACTTTAGGCCTCCAGTCTTTTTTTTTTTTTTTTACTTCTCCTCCATGTCGTATTCATCCCTTTGTGTCCCCTGTTTCCTCAAGTGACGTCTTCCTGCTGTCTCCCGCGGCAACGCCATGGCGACCAGCGGCCCGCTGTCATGTCCGGCGCCTCCGTTACGTTAATCCCTTCATCCCTTCACCCCTTCTCTCGTAAATAACTCCCCCTTTTATTTTATCTTCATCTGACCCCCATTTGTAGCCACTACATCATGTCGCGATGGCCCCCGCGCCAATTGACTGTATCCCCGGTTGCAGGACTTAAGTAGGATGCTTATTAAAGCGTCAGCGAGGAGTTTGCCCTCCATGTAAAGATTACTTACTGGCCTTCAGTGGCGGGTGATATAAACCTTTTTTTAACAGCATTTCACAGACACTCAGATGTAAATGGGGGCAGCAAGGACAGTGTCCTGGCTAGGGGGTTTGACTCCAAGCTGAAAGGTACTGGGTTCGATCCCCATAACTGCAGCATAACCGTGGGCATCAGGGAGCGTTAATGCTCCAGGACCTTGTTGTTTTGGATAAAAGCATCTGTTAAATGACTAAGGCAAATCTCAGCTTCTCCATGGGCTCGGTCGGCTGATCCTTATCATGCATGGGATGGAAGGTTGACCTAATTTTAAAATGGTTGCCAGAATCCGCTGACTACATAATCTACTGCGCTACAGATTTCTCCACAAGGGGAATATAATGGAGATGGGGATGGAAATTGTGCCTCTCCGTCATGATTGTTTCAGTCGTTTTTGCTCATTCACCCGAGAACCTTTATACTCTACGCTAGGGACCTTCCTTTCCCCTAACCTCAGTGTGCAGACCAAGGAGTCCTCTCTGGCAGAAACATGACCACTCCGTCCGAGCGCACTCACTACACTGCCGCCCAGGCATCTCTGCCAACAAAGAGCCAGGCGCACTGCTGCGTATGAATATCTGTGTGTGTGTGTGCAGCGCGTGCATGTGCGAGAATATTATGGGATGGCAGAGCAGTGTTGTCAGGCAGGGAAGGGGG
>JAOPJO010000008.1:3901112-3919157 GCA_027123675.1 Molva macrophthalma | reverse complement strand
CCCCGCCCTTCCAGGAGAAGGAGGGGATCCAGTGGGAGGCCAGAGACGAGCTGTCTGAGGGCGAGGTGGAGGATGAGGAGGAGAGGCCTGAGGAGGAGGAGGGGGTGGAGGAGGAGGATGACCACCACATCGAGTACTGCAGGGTGTGCAAGGACGGGGGAGAGCTGCTGTGCTGTGACACCTGCCCCTCCTCCTACCACATCCACTGCCTCAACCCCCCCCTGCCCGAGATCCCCAACGGAGAGTGGATCTGCCCCCGCTGCACGGTGAGGGCTGCGGCGCGCAGCGCTCTGCCTCCCCGCGCGCGTGTGCACGCGTGCACGTGCGTGTGCGTGTGTGTGTTCGCGGCAATGCGCGGGACGGCACGTGGCTCGCAGATTCCATCTTGTGCGTGTGGCTGTGCAGGAGATAAAGCCAGCGAGCGTTTTCACTAAGTGTGGGTGGGCGGACCCTCAGCGGTTAGAATAAACGCTGCCAGGCAGCTGCTGAATATTAATCTTGCACTTGTTTTGGGTTTCCAACATTGTTTATCATCGTCGGAGTCTGAATGCACTTCATTGTTTCACAGTATATTAGGACTGACACGCAGACATGAAGCATTTTATCCTTCTAACTCCCTCTCTCCCGTCACTTGACTCCCCCAACAGTGCCCCATTATGAAGGGCAAAGTTCAGAAGGTGCTCACATGGCGCTGGGGGGACGTCCCGTCCCCTACTCCGGTGCCGCGCCCCGACGACCTGCCCGCCGACGCGCCGGACCCCCCGCCGCTGGTGGGCCGACGGGAGAGGGAGTTCTTCGTGAAGTGGTGCAACATGTCCTACTGGCACTGCTCCTGGGTGCAGGAGCTCCAGGTAGGACGGCGGAGAAGCACACTGCTGCTATATAGAAACACATGAACACACGCAGACACGTCTGGCCACGCTCTGTTGGGCTACAATGGTGAAATATCAGGTTTATTTGTATGCTCTGTTGTGGAATAAGTTTTGTGGGGCAGAATGGCCAAGTGGCTAGGGTGTTCGATTCCCAGCAGAAAGCTTTTGGGGTTTGAACCCCAATGTCGGCAGTCTACCTGAAGGCACCCTTGAGCAAGATGCCTTATCCCTGTCCACTGAACAATCATGTATCTTAAACTTAATAAAAATGAACTGTTGCTTTGGAAGAACTTGTCTTATAGTAGTACAGTAAATAGTAGTAATATTTTAGCTATAAAGTTCTGGATTTTTTCTCTTCTCATCATCTCTGTGTTGTGACTATACGTGCAACACAGAGTGAGCTCGGCTCCTTCTGTCAAACATCTTTAATTACCTCTCCCTCCCCAGCTGGAGCTGAACTGCCAGGTGATGTTCCGGAACTACCAGCGCAAGACGGACATGGACGAGCCCCCGCCGGTGGACTTCGGTGGGGAGGGGGACGACGACAAGAGCAGCAAGCGGAAGAACAAGGACCCCCTGTATGTGCACATGGAGGAGCAGTACTACCGCTTCGGCATCAAGATGGAGTGGCTCATGGTGCACCGCATCCTCAACCACAGGTGAGGACCACGCACGCGCAAAACACACACACACACACACACACACACACACCTCAACGAGTAGGCTTGCTCATTTTGTATCTGCGATAGTTTCCAACAATGTACACATCGAAAGTCATGTTAACATGTGTTTTATGCAGTCTGTGTAGAGAGCTGTAACGCCCACACCGGAGCCTTTTCTTCCTGCTTTTTGCCGATTTTAATGTTAAAATCCATTGGGGACAATTAGGAACGTGAGACTTATCCGATTCAATTGTGTTTTAGTTAGGCTATTGTTTAGTAAAGGGTTACTTGTAATTTGCCTTTTGTGTAGAAATATTGAGCAAACGATGGCTCATTAGAGAGGAGTGCTGCTGCCAGACGTCTCCTGGGCAGGGATACACCGCTAGACACACGGGACTCATACCGGGGATCGTGTCTTTGGTCCGCCCCTCGCTGTCTGAGCGTGAATATCTGTTGAATATCTAATATGCTTCTTCCTTAAAAAAACAACTTTCAAACTACTGCTATTGAGACACGTGATTCTTTAAATACACCACCACACAGCAGCGCTATGTTGCTTATTTCACTTCCAGTTTTCAGCACGTTCTTAGCCATAACAAAACCTTTTACTATTCGACTAACACCAACCTTAGTCGGTGTTAGACCCCTGTGACCTACTAGTGGTCTGTGAGGGGTCAGCCCTAATACAGGGGGCTTTTAGGTGACCCTGAGCAAGGGGATCCTGCTCCCTAATGACATGTATTAGCTGCTATTGGTGTTGACTAAATAGCAGCTGGTATTCAGGTTGTGTTACATGTTTTGCATCAGTGATATTCTCCCGTCACAATAAGCTATTTGAGCCTGGAATCAAGACAGACATCTGGTACATGGTTGCAACGCAAATGTTTTCCAAAAAACAGAGTTGATGAAACATTGCTGTCAATGAAATCTTTGGGTTTCCTATGTCAGGCATACATGAAAGTCAAACAACGTGCTGTTTTCGTATGGTTTGCATGTGAGTTCTAAGTCTCTTCTCATAGGTTCTGGTCTACTAACTGTAAAGCAATTTGTCTCTTGGGTCTATATTTTTGGTTTCAAAGCACAGAGCACTGTACTTCAGTTATTCTGCAGTTCAACACTCTGGAGAACCATTCAGCCTTGTATTGCCTCACTATTCTTAGAAGTTTAAGCACTACTAGTTGTGATAATACACAGAGGCCCATATAAATGTAGTCAATATTTCACATGAATGAACCATCAGTACAGTTCCCAGCCTCTATTCAGAGCATGATTATGGTACTATGATGCTCTTATTAGAGGATACTTGTGTGTAAACAAGGATAATATACTAGTGTTTCTCAGAATACTGTAATGTTATTTATTTCATGTTTTCACAATACGAGTACGTTTCAAATTAAATCCTGCTAGTGGACCTAGGGACAGTTATTTAGCCCCTCTGGCTCAGATATGGAATGATACCTGATACGTGTCAACTGTTATTTCCTTGAAATACCCCCTGGGCCAGGGCTTATTAAATGTCTACATATTAAATGGTGTTCCCTGGGCCGTCTTGTCCCACCAGCGTGGACAAGAAGAACAACGTGCACTACCTGATCAAGTGGAGGGACCTTGCCTACGACCAGTCTTCCTGGGAGAGCGAGGACACGGACATCCCAGAGTACGACGCCTACAAGCAGACCTACTGGAACCACAGGTACCAGCACACGCCCATGCTCAGTTAGGATAGTCTGGTCTAGGTCAAGGTGTTTGACTCCAAGCCCAAAGGTTCTTGGTTCTGAGTACACGACATGTAGGTGACCTTCTACATGTGTATTTGTGTGTGATTTCACCCCTGTCCATCTCTCTGCCAGAGAGCTGATGGTGGGTGAGGAGGGCAGGCCTGGTAAGAAGCTGAAGAAAGCCGTTAAAGTCAAGAAGGCTGAGAGGCCCCCCGCCAACCCTGTTGTCGACGTAAGACCTCTTTATAACATGTTGCTTTGTGAGACCACGGATACATCACTGACATAACCCGGTTTCACTGTGTTCTGAATCTGTTCTGAGTCATTGTGTGTCGATGGGTCCACAGAGTTAATGCACTCATGATTTCCTAATTTAGAAATCATAATTTCCTCTTTCACATGGTTATTGTGGAATAATGTTATTCACCACAGTGGTTTCATTTGCGTCGTAATGGCCTACTTCTCATGCAGCGGCGCACTAATCAGGAGATCTGTGTGTGTGTTCGTTTGGCCTGAACAGGGCTTCAGTAACCAGGTTGGTATGATTTCCTCCTCTCCAGCCCACCATAAAGTTTGACCGGCAGCCAGATTACCTGGACAGCACGGGGGGAACCCTGCACCCCTACCAGCTGGAGGGGCTGAACTGGCTGAGGTTCTCCTGGGCTCAGGCCACCGACACCATCCTGGCCGACGAGATGGGCCTGGGCAAGACGGTGCAGACCGCCGTCTTCCTGTACTCGCTGTACAAAGAGGTGCGCACCAAGATAAGAAGTTGTGATATGTTGTGATGAGATATATTCAGTTTCTTAATTTTCTTGATTCATTGGTTCCTTTCTTTCTTTCTCTATTTCAGTTTCTTACTCACTTGCTTCATTATGTAATATCAAACCATTCACCATTGCTTGTAGCTTGGCTTAAGCCCCACATAGATGACCTTACCAAGATAACTTGTAATTGTATAGCATATAAGTGCGATATGTTATCACACACATGTAAACAATGGGTTCCTTGTTAATGTCAATGAATATCTTCTATTCATCATCATAGCCGTCCAATGTCCTGGGTCTATGCTAGTGTTGATGTCCCGTCTGCCCCGTCAGTCGGTGGCAGTGGGCGGGGTTTCAGACACGAGACGCATACTAACCAGCCCCTCAAAGGGGAGCAGTCCCAAGGACGAGATACTACAGACCGGCGGGGAGGACACAGGCTCCTCCAAAGGAATAGATGATAGAAATACATCTGGTTTTGAAGAGCAACAGCCTATTCACCGTCCTTTCCCCTTTCCGCCGGGCCCCAGGGTCACTCCAAGGGGCCGTTCCTGGTGAGCGCCCCCCTGTCCACCATCATCAACTGGGAGAGGGAGTTTGAGATGTGGGCTCCGGACATGTACGTGGTGACCTACGTGGGAGACAAGGACAGCAGGGCCGTCATCCGGGAGAACGAGTTCTCCTTCGAAAACAACGCCATCCGCGGCGGGAAGAAGGCGTCCAAGATGAAGGTAAGCAAAACTGGTACAGCATTACACCAAGACCAACGGGCTCAACATACAGGGTGAACGAAATGATATCTCTCATCATTTCATAATTCTTCTCCTAATCATACAAAAAGTTTTTTATTCTATTTTTTTTTTTTATCAATTCTTCAGTTTTACTTTTCATTTGAATTTTGTTGTGGGTATGTATGGAAGAAAAAAAAGAAATCCACCTCTATTTTGCATTTGGCAATCTTGAATTTACACTACCAGGGTTACGGGGTTCGATTCCCCATTGGGGCCAACCTGTCACGGGGTGAACGATACCCAAGAGCAGAACCAGAGGCAGGTGCAGAGGATGGTTTTAACCCGTGAAAGGGTCTGTTTATTGTACGGGGATTCCAAGGGGTTGGGGATGAACCCAGGGGAGTTGAAGGAGCAGTGTGGCAGGCTGAGAGGCGGCCTGCAAGCAGAGTAGGATGATCCTGGGCAGAGGAGAACAAAAGTTAGGAGTAGGCACGGGACCAACAAAAGGAAACAACAGGAATATGTAACGAATGAATAGTCACTGAGAACTATCGCCCAGAGTAGTGAGTTACCAACTGAGTTTAGGCAACAATCCAGCAGTGAGTGGACGAAGACCTGGGGTTGATGTACAGCAGGGTTGATGAGTAGATTGATGGCAGGTGTGTTGATGACAATGCTGAGCAGGTGTGTAGGTAATCCAGGGACCAGGGGGAGGGGCCAGACACGCCCACTCCAGTCCGACAGGTTTACACAGAATAGCCTGTAACGTTATGTCACGGCTGGGCCATGACACATCCATCCTAAGAAATGTATGCACTCCCTGTATTGTGTGAGGCCCACCACCAAGTGTGTATACTATGAATGGCAGTGAAACTGCATAATGGACTTTATCTATCTTGAACACCCAACCACCAACCAATGATCCACTTACCCCCATGGTCTTCATTCATGTGCTCCAACAGAAAGACTCCCCAGTGAAGTTCCACGTGCTGCTGACATCCTACGAGCTGATCACCATCGACCAGGCCGTGCTGGGCTCCATCGAGTGGGCCTGCCTGGTGGTGGACGAGGCCCACAGGCTCAAGAACAACCAGTCCAAGGTGAGAACCTCACCACTTAGCAGCCTGAGGTTTCACTCTTGTCTGGTACATGACTAACAGAAGTGTGGGTGAATCGTGTATATTGAATAACTTTAGTGTTGGGTTGGGTCTTAATTGATATTTATTAAGGTAATATGGGTATTTAAGTCCACATAAGGAATAGAAAACATGCAACAGTTTCAACAGGGTTTAGGTTTAAAACAAATCCTTCTTATACCCTTTCACGAAGCTACACTGGTGGTAGTAACTCCTGAACCCTGTTGTCCGTCAGTTCTTCCGGATCCTGAACAACTACCCCCTGCAACACAAGCTGCTGCTGACGGGAACTCCTCTGCAGAACAACCTGGAGGAGCTGTTCCATCTCCTTAACTTCCTCACCCCTGAGAGGTTCAAGTAAGTAGGCTACACATCTGGGCCTGTAGCTCCAGGGCCTTGGCTTGAGTATTCAGCAGTGAGGGTTAAAATGCTTAGATCCTGTGTACTACATTCCTCTTCTTGTGGGGTCCAGAAGAAATATCCAGTTCCTTTCTATCCTTGATCCTTTGTCCTTGATTCATTCCTTCCTTTCTTATGTTCTTCTCTAATTTCTTTCTTTCCTTCTTTCTTTCTTTCTTTCTTTCTTTCTTTCTTTCTTTCTTTCTTCTCCAAAGCCCTTCATTGGCGTATGATCTGTACTTGTAGAGGAACCTTCAACTGAAGGTTGTTTATTTGTTTTCTCCCTGCAGCAATCTGGAGGGTTTCCTGGAGGAGTTTGCGGACATCGCCAAAGAGGACCAGATCAAGAAGCTCCACGACATGCTGGGCCCCCACATGCTGAGGAGGCTGAAGGCCGACGTCTTCAAACACATGCCCTCAAAGACGGAGCTCATCGTCAGAGTGGAGCTCAGCCCCATGCAGAAGTAAGTGAGGGATGAGAGAGGCGATGGTACACCAGGGATGCAGTGTCAATGCTGGGTGAATTTTTTTTTATTTCCATGTTTGTCTACTTCATCTGTGATCCTTTCCCCCATGATTATATCATGAGATTGAGATGCACAATTTATGATTCAACAAAGGTTAATAGACCATGGTAGTTGTAATGAAACTACCTGAGTTGGCAGTAAATTGAATATATAAGGGAATGTTATAAAATAAATTGTATATAGGTTACCTTTATGATCATTGAGGAGATCAATTCGTCCACGTCTCCCAACACTTGTCTGAATCTTGAAGAAGCTTTCAGGCTGATGGACTTCCATTCAGGACATTTGTATCTTTTTCTTGTTTACCAGGAAATACTACAAGTTCATCTTGACGCGTAACTTTGAGGCGTTAAACACCCGCGGGGGAGGGAACCAGGTGTCCCTCCTCAACGTAGTGATGGACCTCAAGAAGTGCTGCAATCATCCCTACCTCTTCCCTGCCGCCGCCATGGTAATGCCCGCTTCCTGTTCCTGAGTGGAATATCTTTGCTGTATTGAGTCAGGTTGTTAAAATGTATTGGTTGAGAAGTCAAATATTATGATGTTGCAGTAAACTTTCAGATATCTTTGAGATCTTTTAGTTAGGACTGGGGGTTGATGATATAGCTTAAAACCTTTTTTGTGTTTGAAAATGCTGACCACTGTTATTAGTTAGGTTTCTAATCATTATATAGTGGGGTAAGCAATCAGACTTATCGCTACCGCTGACCATTAGACAAAACCTTTAAATGTACAATCTATTCCAATTTCTTGTATCTCTAATGAGATGAAAATGAGTCGCTCTGATCACTTCATGGACGATTTGCCAAGACATAACACCGAGTCAAACAACCGATATTAACTGGTGACGTCGGTGACACTCCAATGGCCTTCCTCACCCCAGGAGGCCCCCAAGCTGCCCAACGGCATGTACGAGGGCGGGGCCCTGACCAAGTCCTCCGGGAAGCTGCTGCTGCTCCACAATATGATGAAGAAGCTGAAGGAGGGCGGCCACCGCGTGCTGGTGTTCTCCCAGATGACCAAGATGCTGGACCTGCTGGAGGACTTTCTGGAGAACGAGGGCTACAAGTATGAGAGGATCGACGGGGGGGTGACCGGGGGCATGAGACAGGAGGCCATCGATCGCTTCAACGGTGAGCATAGCCTCATCACAGCTTCTTCATCGTAGCCTCATCGCTGCCTTCTTACTGCCCCCCCCCCCCACTCATGCACACTTCACACTTTATATGTTTATATTGTATTTATTACATATGTTTCTTTATTTTTATGTTCATGTACAGTTGTTTTTTGCATTTTTGTATTTTTACATATCATTTTCTTCACTGCACCAACATATCAGGAAAGAAAATCCTTCCATTTGCAAACATAACTGGCAATCAAGCTCTTTCTTTCTTTCTGATTTCTTTCTTTCTTTGTGTCTGTCCCAAGGCAAACAGCATTTACGAAATGAAATGAATGAAATGAGTGTGGCTCATTTCATTAAAAACTTTTGACTCCTCCCACAGCTCCTGGCGCTCCCCAGTTTGCGTTCCTGCTGTCCACCAGGGCCGGGGGCCTGGGCATCAACCTGGCAACCGCCGACACCGTCATCATCTATGACTCCGACTGGAACCCTCACAATGATATCCAGGTACATTGCACTCGATCTATAACATCACATTCATGTGACATCACATCCATCTCAAACATCACATTCATTTACTGCACCACAACAAGCTCCCAAAACACATCCAACTATAACACTAAATCATCTACATAATCACATATATCTCTAACATCAAATACATCTATAACACCAGGGTCTATTCCTTTCCGGCGTCCTCCCTCCTGGGACTGTGGGGGTTAAACCTTAAACTCTATGTGTCCTGTTTCTCCCTGGCAGGCGTTCAGCAGGGCTCACCGTATCGGCCAGAACAAGAAGGTGATGATCTACCGCTTCGTCACCAAGGCCTCGGTGGAGGAGAGGATCACACAGGTGAGTGGAAACCTCTGCCTTCCCATCATCATCTAAACACAATGCACATTACTCATTTCTATTTTAAAAAAATGTAGTTGTAATTAGACTGTGTTGCTTGTTATGCTACCATTATGACCGTCCATCATGGCACCCATTGCACTCCTAATCGTCCCTGAACTGAGGGATCCCTCGTTCTTCCGTCTCAAGGTTTCTTCCCTGATAACCTAGGAGGATCTTCCTTACCCTTTGTTTAGGGGGGTGCTGTAAAATGTGGTCCGTGAAGCCCTTTGAGGCTGTAGCTGGGATTAAGGGCTATAAACAAATCCAATCCGAATTTACTTGACAATGCTTCACGGTGCATCACATTCACATACAGTCTGACACCATCTCCACTCCAACCCGTGTTGTGTTGCTCTCCAGGTGGCCAAGAAGAAGATGATGCTGACCCACCTGGTGGTGCGGCCCGGCCTGGGCTCCAAGACGGGCTCCATGTCCAAGCAGGAGCTGGACGACATCCTCAAGTTTGGAACAGAGGAGCTGTTCAAGGACGAGCTCGGGGAAGGTAAGCTGTGGTCACCGTTCACCCCACAAAGACCACCAGATGGATCTACAGCTAACCCTAACCTGCACTTTATCAAGGTCTATGTTAAATTCAGGGATTAGGTTGGACATGGTTACGCTTTGAAATAAAGGGTCACGGTCTTAGTTAAATTCAGGGATTAGGTTAGAGAGAGATAAATATAAGTATGAATGTCTAAATAGTTTAATGTAGCGATTAGGTTAGAGATTGTTAAATTTAGGGGTGAAGGTCTCAATAGTTAAATTCAGTGCTTGGTGGGGTCATGGTCTGGGTTACGATCCCATTGCCGCTTGCATAGTCCCTCCCTCGTTGCACCCCCCACCCCCAGTCGCCCTTCAGCCCCTCCATCTTGTATCCCATGCGTCTCTGCTCCGGTGCAGGGGACAACAAGGAGGACGACAGCAGCGTGATCCACTACGACGACAAGGCCATCGACCGGCTGCTGGACCGCAACCAGGACGCCACGGACGACACGGAGATCCAGAGCATGAACGAGTACCTGAGCTCCTTCAAGGTGGCCCAGTACGTGGTGAAGGACGAGGAGGATGAGGTATGTCTCAGCCCCCGCCCCCCCCCCAAGCGTCTGTACATCAACTGGGGACCGCATCCGTACACACCCCCGATGCTCAACATGTTCATCATAGAAGACATTTTTAATTTCCCATTGTTTAATCTTTAGTGTGAACGAAAAAAATATATATTTAATTTAAATTAATCGACTTTTCCGTTTTTTCAATGTTACATTTATGGACATTTTCAGCATTCTGTCGAAACGAATCCTCTAACTAACCAAACTAATAAATGTCCCCAAAATGTCACCATTGGTTCCCCTCCCCGCCTTCCTTCCCCCTGCGTCTGCTCCCCCTCCTGCTCCTCCCCGGGCCAGGAGGAGGAGGTGCAGCGGGAGGTGATCAAGCAGGAGGAGAGCGTGGACCCAGACTACTGGGAGAAGCTCCTCCGCCACCACTACGAGCAGCAGCAGGAGGACCTGGCCCGCAACCTGGGCAAGGGCAAGAGGACCCGCAAGCCCGTCAACTACAATGACGGCTCCCAGGAGGACCGAGGTATAAGACGGGGTACAGAACAATTGCAACAAGCAACTTTTACTACCTACTCTACATGTGTGAGTGCGGTGTGTGTGTGCGCTAGTGCTCCTGGTTGTGTGTGTTTGTGTGTGTTTGCTGTGTTGGTGTAGGATCTGATAGGAGCAGTGAGTGGGTGTCGCATGCTGTACACGGAGTCCAGGCATGGCCGTCGGTGGTGTTGTTTGTTGTTTTGGTTTGTTTGTCACAAAGTTGTCCGTCTCCGTTTTTCTGTTTGGTTAAACTGTGAGTCTGTTTGTCAAGTTATCATTTTTTCAACATTGAAGCATTCAGCACATCCATTTCTTGTTCTTTTACCAAAATTTAAGTTCTTTTCCCCCCCCCCCCCACTTTTCCTTGTTTGCAGAAGGCAGAGGTAAAAACAGTAAGACATTTTCTGTTGTCATCTTTACACATTAAGTATTTTTTTGTATTTTTGCGACAAATTGTGGTCAAAGTTGACAACAGGATGCTGAGGGTTTCCCCAGCAGTGACGAGTGTCTCTGCTTTTTGTAAACACATGGCAAAGTGACACCTTGCATCATCTGTGTGTCTTGCCTGAACATTATTATTGTTATTATTAGTTCTTCCATCCAATCCTCTCTGCTTCTAAATGGCATAGGAGCGCAACAGATTTCTACTGATTTAGACAAAAACTATTTTCTTTGGACATACTGTTCAGAATCTGTGGCGGTTAAACAGCACCCCCTCCTGGATAAAATGTGGAGTTGCTAGTTGGTCATTTGATCTTTTTTTATGTATTCATGATTAATATTTTTTTCTCAACTGATATTTTTCTTTTTTTCAACTTGATGTTATGTTTATTAACCCTCGTGTTTGTGGTTTGCTTCTCCATCTTCCCATCATTGCTTCGATCAGATTGGCAGGAGGACCAGTCTGACAACCAATCAGATTACTCCGTGGCCTCAGAGGAGGGAGATGAAGACTTTGATGAAAGAGCTGAAGGTGAGGTATAACACGAGACATCATCCTATCAGTACTAGTCCTCTGTGTCTGTATAGAGCACAACATGAAATGGGGGTTTGGAAATAATGTAAAAAATGTTGTTATTTACATTCAATTTTCTTTTAGATAGGGTCTTCTTTCAGTAGAATTCTACACACTTTGCTTATGTTACACAGCTCAACTTTTTAAACTATATGTATATAGTTAAAAACCAGTCATCAGATGACCTCGACCTCCATCCATCCATTGTTTGGAATGAACATAGACCTCTGTGGGTTGACCTCTGAACCTTGACCTCTGCATCAATTCCCTCGTGTTCAGCCAACGCCCGGCGGCCCAACCGCAAGGGGCTGAGGAACGACCGGGACAAACCCCTGCCCCCGCTCCTGGCCCGGGTGGGCGGGAACATCGAGGTGAGGCTGGGGGGGCTTTCCAAACAAGAACATGGGGGTGGCGCTTGCATCCCTGAACATTTACGATTGGACGAGTACTCCGCAGCATTTTATTTCAACATATATTATATGGGGCATGTAGACGAGCTTACGCTCCTTCCATTCACTAAGATAGCCTATGTATTTAGAGGATTCAATTATAAGGGAGATTCACACACTTTTTAATCCAAGTGTAAAATAGTGTAGCAAATAGCAGATCACAGATGAGGGGGATTATGATAATTGAGTTTGTCTCAGTGTGCATTTGAAGCGTTTTTTGCGACACTACTGCACACCATAATGTTATCAAAAATAACCTATTTTCATGTACTACAGTGCAAGTTAACATTGGCTTGTAGCGCAGCCTAATATCGAGAAGAATGATCAATATATAAACACAGCGATAATTTTAGGTCTATCAATGTAGTTATCAATGTAGTGACGCCAGCTGACTTATTTGCCTAATCTTCTCGGCTCTTTAGACTACAACGGGTTGAACTAACCTTTTAACCTTTAGTTCCTGGGACTTCAGGTTCCTGGGATCATCTTTTTCCTTTGTACCATAAACCGTTGTACTGTACACTTGTCTTCGTTCACCGGAGGACTGACGGGCTCCGCGTGCCTCTTCGGTCACATGACAGCTCTAGCGGTTAACCCTGGCCCGTCCCCCTCCAGGTGCTGGGCTTCAACGCCCGCCAGAGGAAGGCCTTCCTGAACGCCGTGATGCGCTACGGCATGCCCCCCCAGGATGCCTTCACCACCCAGTGGCTGGTCAGAGACCTGCGGGGCAAGTCCGAGAAGGAGTTCAAGTGAGTCCCCAGACCCTTACCCCAGCCCAAAGAAGTTCGATCCCCTCCACCGCGAGCCTACCCGGGCATCCTAGAGCAAGACTTCCTCAGCCCAACGCCCGCTACTAAATGACATGTATCTGAATCAACTGCATAAAAGTAATAGTACATACATAGCACATATATCCCTCCCTCCATGTTGAACCTTGACCTCTGGGACCATGTTCCTCAGGCCCTCAGGGCCCTCTTCCTCCCGCATGTAACCCCCTCGTTAGGACCCCACTTAATTCGGTGTGCGCTTGTGTCTGATTGGTTCATTGGTCCCAAGTGTTTTCTGTGCTTGTGTCTGATTGGTTCGTGGCGTTCCTCTCCTCAGAGCGTACGTGTCGCTTTTCATGCGGCATCTCTGTGAGCCGGGCGCGGACGGAGCGGAGACTTTCGCCGACGGCGTCCCACGCGAGGGGTTGTCACGGCAACACGTCCTCACTCGCATCGGGGTGATGTCGCTCATCAGGAAGAAGGTAGGTGGTTGTTGATGGAGGAGACAGATAGATCATTTATATTATAGTTGCATGTCGTCTCATGCAGATAGTCCCACAGTAGCGCCCATGGCCTGTGTGGCCGGGTCTCCTGACGCGTGCCTGCTCCCCCAGGTGCAGGAGTTTGAGCACGTCAACGGCCAGTGGTCCATGCCCTGGATGGCTGAGCTGGAGGAGCACAAGAGGGCCGCAGCCCTGGCTGCTGGGGAGGACCCCAAGACCCCTTCTACTGGGACCCCCGCAGACACACAGCCCAACACCCCCGCCCCAGGTACACACACGCACACACACGCACGCAGGCACGCACTCACTCACTCAGTTCAACACGCACGCACAGTTCAACACACACACAGTTCAACACACACTAAATTCCTTCTGTTTTGACAGAGGATTTGACTAAACTGGATGACAAGGACTCAGAGGTGAAGAAGGAGGGAGAGGAGAACAAAGCAGCCAGCAAAGCAGAGGATCCTGAGGTACAGAGCTTCATCCTTTATTCCAGCAACACAAAAGTAGTCTCATACATACACAGAAGAATGTGCATATATACACGAAAATTACCATAGAATACCAATGAAATAACGCCACCTTGCAGATCATCGAGATCCCAGACGACCTGGACAAATCTCCGTGCTCAGAGAAGAAGGACGAGGAGGGAGACCAGGGAGCCGTGAAGGAGGAGAAGGAGGAGGCAGGAGGCGCTCATACAGACCAGGAGAAAGAGGGTGAAGGAGACCCCGCCAAGGAGAAAGACGAGAAGGAGAAGCCTTCGGAGGCGGCTGAGAAGGACGTTCCCCAGGAGGTCAAGGGCGAAAGTTCAGAGGGCAACGGGGTGCCGGAGGAGGCAAAGTGTAAAGGTGAGAGCGCCTGAGGTTGTGGGTGGAGACGGGCGGGCCAGTCGGTGCTGCTACCTGTGGAGCTAACCCTGGGTTCCTCCTGTTTCAGCTCCAGACAACAAAGACGAGAAGATGGACACGAGTCCCCCTGCGGAGGAGAAGAAAGGTGTGTTTGTGTGTGTTGGCGTAAGAGTGTGTGCAGATGGAAATGACAACCTTTCCCTTAACAATACGCAACAACAATTGCTGTAAATATAAAAATGCATGCTTGGTTAAATGGAATAGCAAGTTGTTTTATTTAATGTTTCAACATCTCACAAATCAGACTTAAGGTTAACATGTAAAGTGTGATGACAGGCGAGCTCAAACCTCGGTAAACGGAGCATTTCACTTTCTTTGGCTTCATATTTGTCTCGACCAATCATATTGCTGGAGGCGTCTATCTATAAGAGTGTAATCCGGAACACAAACTCGGCCAGCAGTAGTCAACTATCAGTAGTGCTCAAATGAACGCTGTGTAGAGGCTGACCATTGTAGAAATAAATGTATTAAAATCTCCTTCTGAATGCTTCATTCATCTCCTTAACGAAACAGGAAACAAGGCGTAACTCCGCCCCTTGCCGAATTTAATTCCTGTCCGAGGCTCTGTGCCGCCTCCCCCCCGAAACCCTGCTGTGAGGGGCATTCAGACACACTCGTGACATTCAGACACACTCGCTCACGCGCTCTCCCCTCCTCTTCCCTCTCTCCCCTCAGAGCTGAAGGAGTCAAAGGAAGGGGTGAAGACGGAGGAGTCCGGCAGGCTGCAGAACGGAGAGAGCGCCAAAGAAGGAGCAGCCGCCGCCGCCACCGCGCTCGTCAGCGTCAGCGAAGAGAAGAAGAAGGCAACCAAGCAGCGCTTCATGTTCAACATCGCTGACGGAGGATTCACAGGTGTGTGTGTGTGTGTGTGTGTGTGTGTGTGTGTGTGCGTGTGCGTGTGCGTGTGTGCGTGCGTGCATGCCTGTGTGTGTGTGTGTGTGTGTGTTTATATAAAAATGAGTATAGCCTTAGGTCTCATATTGATGTCGGCCTTACTTCCTGTTTGTTGTTGCAGAGCTTCACTCTCTATGGCAGAACGAGGAGCGGGCCGCCACCGTTACCAAGAAGACCTTTGAGATCTGGCACCGTCGCCATGACTACTGGTTGTTGGCTGGCATCATACAGTATCCTTGCAGAGACAACGCACTGAGGCGCCGTTGAACCGGCTCCTGACGTCCCTCTCTTCCACACGCAACACTAAAATGTGTTTAAATCCACACACAAGCACAGATAAATGTTGTCGACAGTGGTCGTTTGCACATGCAGGAAAAAGCAACAATTTGCAGTTTTTGGCTGATCGGTGGCCGATATGTTGGTCTGTTAGTGTCTTCTCACCTTGCAGCAAACCCCTAATACATTAGTGCTTGATCAGCTGTGGATGTCATGACCCTTGACCCCAGCGTTCCCCAGACACGGCTACGCCCGCTGGCAGGACGTGCAGAACGACGTCAAGTACGCCATCCTGAACGAGCCCTTCAAAGGGGAAATGAGCCGTGGCAACTTCCTGGAGATCAAGAACAAGTTCCTGGCGCGCAGGTTCAAGGTGGGTCTCCGTCCGTCACTCTCTGTGTTTTGCTATGGGTCTACCTCTTCCTCACCTTACATTTATGTTCTCGCTCTTTTCTGGTTCCAGCCAAGCCCTCCAAATAAAGACCTGATGGTATTGGGTCAGGAATTGGTCTCTTATGGCCAAGTCTCACAAATCAGACTTTTAGAGTAATTCCAAAGTCTGATGACATATGAGCGCAAATCTTGGTGAACAGGGTATTTCCCTTTCTTTCGCTTCATATTTGTTTTGGCCAATCATATTGCTGGAAGTGGGAATGTAAATGCATAATTGGGGAACAGAAACTTGGCAAGTATTAGTAAACTATAAAAAAAAGGAATGTAAAGGTCTCAAATCAACACTGTGTAGACTTGTAGAATACACCTAAAAAAATCCTCTTCTGAAAGCTTCATCCGCAAGCAGGAATGAGTTATCTTTGGTAGGATATCTTCCGAAACAGGAAACAAGGCGTTTCTCCTTGCAGTCCCGGTTAGCAGCCTAGGCTCCGTGCCATCTCCCCCCAGCTGCTCTTACATAGAAGTAACTGCTTGATCCGAGATCACCTGTGGTCATGATGCTTTATGTATCATTATACAATGATGTCATTGTGTAATGAGACTTTAAGCAAATTCTAACAAAACAGCTCATTTGCTTATTCTGGCAAATATACAAACCCCACCAAACACTCTTAGTCTGTGTCTCTGTCCATTCCTGTGGTGGTGCCTCACCCCTTACCTTCCATGAATAGGTTGTTCCTCTTCTCTGGTTTGCAGCTGCTGGAGCAGGCGTTGGTGATCGAGGAGCAGCTGCGGCGGGCGGCCTACCTGAACATGTCCGAGGACCCCGCCCACCCCTCCATGGCGCTGAACACGCGCTTCAGCGAGGTGGAGTGTCTGGCCGAGTCCCACCAGCACCTCAGCAAGGAGTCCATGTCGGGGAACAAGCCCGCCAACGCCGTGCTGCACAAAGGTGAGAACCAATCGCGCGCAAGCACGCCGCCACTCCGACCGATCCAATGCGACGATGGGTTTCATGTCGGCGATCCTCCCTGTTCTTTCAGTTTTAAAGCAACTGGAGGAGCTGCTCAGCGACATGAAGGCCGACGTGACGCGTCTCCCGGCGACCATCGCCAGGATACCACCCGTTGCCGTGCGCCTGCAGATGTCCGAGAGGAACATCCTGAGCCGATTGGCCAGCCGGGGGCCTGAGGTCCAGGGGCAGAACCAATTGCAGACCCCGCAGCCGATGCAGGTGCCGCGCTGAACCGGAGAACCCCTCCCCTCCCACACCTCAACTGGCTGTCTGCGACCCTATTGGCTAGTGTAGCGGTGACATCACCGCCCCCCTGCCCCTTTAGGCAGTCAGGCTGATCCCCCTGTCCTGCAGGTACCACACGCTCTGGTCGCTCTGCCTCCCCCATCCAACACACCCCCCATCTCTTGACTAGGACTGCACTGCCCGCTCTTATTTTGAAATGACTGGAACCATAGAACTAGGGTAGAGCGTAAGACTGGCTTCTCTTAACGACTAATTTATCTATTACTAAGGCTGAACGGCCCCTCTCTCTGTACTAGGAACTCCCATTCAACACCTCGAAAACCTGAACACTGTCTTTGGGCCAACTCTGCTGTTCAGTTATGTCCTATCAGCAGGGTCAAATGTGTGCTTGTAAATATGTATTATAAACATGGAAAAAATTGCTAGATGGCAGCATTTATATATTAGGAGTATCGGTGCTTTGGGGTACATTTTGGATTATCGATGAAAACAAGGGATCTGTGATGCTTGTTTCTTTTTTATGTTGACAGTTGTGTGGGATTTTTGCTTTTGTTTTGAGTTCATTCAGGTTCCTGCCTGTGCTGTGTCTGTGTGTGTGCTTGTATAAAAATAGGGCATACTCACGTGCATCTCTACTGCAGACGACCACCGTCACTGAGGACTCTCGGTGTTCTCGGGGCATCTAACAAAGATACAGAGATTGTGGTCAATTCTGGATGTACATAGAGATACACCTATTTCAGTTTGGAGTACAATTCAATTGAACTTTAACCTCGAGACTGTTGGACTGTTCGCGAATCACAGCTCCATCATCCACTAAATACAAACAATCATATGTTGCGTGTTTTGTATGAGCTGTTGACCACAGCGCTGTTGAGAGAGACGAGAGGATGTTGCTACCATGTTCATCTGTGTGACGAGTCGTCTCCCCATGCATTCGGAATGTGGTACATTCCTAATTGTGCCACAGAGTTATTCGTACTACCTTTCCGCTCAGGTGTTTTTAGCCTGTGATTGGCTCTCCCTTGCCCTTGGGCCACACGGGGGGGGGGGGGGGGGGGGGGGGGGGGGGGGGGGGGGGGGGGGGCGGGGGGGGGGGCGCGGGGGGCGGGGGGGGGGGCGGCACCGGCCGGCGAGGTCGGGCGGCGG
>JAOPJO010000008.1:3845892-3866051 GCA_027123675.1 Molva macrophthalma | reverse complement strand
AATCCTGTTTGTGATATTCATGGACAGGATATCGAGGCGTAGTCATGGTGGGGGGGGGTTGCAGTTCGGTGGGCTCGCCATCAGGACGATGTGGTCCTGATGGCATCATCGGCCTGTTATCTACAGCACTCACTGGATCGGTTCGCAGCCGAGTGTGAAGCGGCTGGGATGAGGATCAGCACCTCTAAATCTGAGAGAGTCAGAGTGTCAGAGCTGGTCAATATGGCCCGGGAAAAGGAAGTCTGGGGTCCCCTGCTAGAGCTGCTGCCCCCGCAACCTGACCCCGGATAAGCGGATGATGATGATGATGATGATGATGATGACATTAGTTTTATTTGGCATCCCACTCATGTGATGGTCTGTTATTATAACCAAAATACTTGGTTGACACATGATTAATTACAGTAATATAAATTACACACACACAGTTGCAAAAATATTCATAAAATCCATTGACCAGCAAGTTACCAATGACTCAATATATTGTAAAGGACTAAACACACTGGGTTGTCACTAGTTTGCACAATTTGTTATTGCTCAATAGGAAACCTAAAAGGAAATGTAAAAGTTATTCTGCTCAATTGGCACCAGTCCTCATGTGGGCCGGGCTGCTGCTGTATTTAGACACACACCGACACACACACACTTGCACACTTGTTCATAATCAAAATTCTTTCCAAATCGATACACATATTCTTCTCTCACATAGAGTCAGCTATTCCTGGTCACTGCAATAGTTTGTTAGCAAGTCATTCATTTCTAGAGAGATATATCTCTATATGGTCATTTGTTATCCATCCATCTGGAATGTCTTGTACTCAGGTTCTCAAATGCCAAGTGACCACAACAAATTCTCCTCAAAATGCAGCCAATGACAGACTAAGATCCTGCCAATCAGCAATGCATTAGAAATGTTTAATTGAAAATGTATTGCCTTTTATATGAAATTCATAGATCCCATTTTGTTTTACCACTATCTGTTGTCACTATATGTTAGGCTTACCCCTGCTGGGATTGTTCTGAAAATGGTTGCATTGGGATACAATGCAACCACTGTTTAGACAAGGGACAGATTTTTGTTTGGGTATGCTTTTAGAGGTGTCTTTATTTTACTTCTGGAACAGAACACCAAAGTTCCAGTTTCCCTTCGGGTCTCTATTGTGCAAAACCACAAGTCAGATTATTCAGGACATAGGTCTTGAAATAACCTTGAAACTCCTATAAAGCATAATACAGTAGAGCGGTGTGCCTTTTGGCTCAGTTATAGACTGAGATCAGTCTATTTAGGAGACCTTTTTATCCAAAGCTTCTAATGAACAGAGATACAGATCAGCAAGGAACAGGCAGGGGTTAGGCATCTTGCTCAAGGATACCAGGATGCTGAGGATGTGGGGGATTAAACTCAGAACCCAAGCCACTAATAACCATGCTCCATTTTTTATGTTGTTGATATGTTAACCCAAGTTAGCTGATGCTACTGTTGCTGCTACCTCAGATCCAAATCATCTGTATTGTGAAATTCATCTCTCTGCGCGTGGAGGCTGATGGAGGCCTGGCAGCTCTGGGAGGTGCTTACGGAGGCATGGATGTTGAAATGAGCGGTGGCTGCAGAGGTTTGGCTGACAGAGGCATGGCGGACGGAGGCATGGTTTCTCTGAGCGGTTCTTGTGGAGGCATGGCCAATAATTCTCCTCTTCTTATGGGCGGGCTCCAGCTCACAGCACTCATCTTTTTTCATGATCACCTCCAAGCTCCTCTTAGTGGATGTTGTTTTCTGCGTGGTTGAACAGCCGAAGGAGGCATGGTCCCTCTGAGCTATGCTTGTAGAGGTTTGGCCGGCGGAGGCATGGTTGACGGAGGCATGACCACTCTCCCCATATCTTCGAACCCCATCCACGAACAGATCCTTGTTAACAGCAGCTGATTGAGACGTGGGTAACTGTGGCAAGACCGATGGAGCAGTGGCCCGCGCAGGTGAGGCCAACTGTGGCAAGGATGATTGCTGCGAGAACGACGGAGGAGTAGCTGACGGAGGCGTGGTCGGCTGCGGTGAGGTCAATGGAGGTGTGGTTGACTTGGCCAACGGAGATGTTGTGTGGAGATGTTAAGCTGTGCATGCCGATGTGCAGAATAACTGTAAAGTCCAGGAACATTCCTTTATAAACTCTGCAATAAAGCATGGGGTAAAGCCAGGCATGAGCTGAACACATTTTCTCTAATGTCTATTTGACAAAATGTATCATATATATCACACTATTATACTTGTTGTATCTGAAGCACTGAGAAGTTGGACAGTTTTGCGCAATTACTCACCTCAACTTCCTCCCGTTTCAGTCCCTGCACATGCAGTGTGGTGGATGCCTGTATTTTGTGCTGGTCCCACAAAATACTGCTTAAGAGGGTTAGCCCATCTGCCGTCTGCACCTTGAAAACCCTACTGGCCATTGGGTGACCATACTGACCACCTGCACAGTCTGAAAGAACCTAGTGACACACAAACAGTATTTGTCGCTTTTTACATGCAGACTACCGCATGTAAATAGTGTTAAATACTGTTTGTTTTAGATTACAATCTTATCTTTAGTGCTATGCTGGCAATGCCAGATCTCTGAACATAAATTAATGCAGCAGTTTAAACCTTAAATTAAGTTTGAATTTACATTGAACATCTTAATATAAATTAAGATAAATTAAAATATAAATTATAATTAACAGATTGATATGTCAATGGAAAGGCTTGGTCACCCATTTGGTTGACAAACTGCAACAGTTTTACAATATTTATTATATTATATATTTGCCATAATTAACAAATTATTTGATTAAATATAAACCTGGTAAGGTTGGGAAGAGCTGAAGCTTCTAACTTTCTGACCCCCATCTGGATATTTTATTTGAACTGGAAATAAATCTGGTACAGACACCAACGTCTCTCATTGCTGACCCCTTTCAACTACTGCCTGGAACAGATACAAATTCAACAAAAAACTGTCAATGAGTTACCTCCGGAGCACCTTCACTGTATACACACAGTATACTGTATACATATGTCTTCATCAGTCACGGCACAATAACAGACTTGTCATTCTGCAATGACAAAATAAACATCCAACAAAACACCACAACAGATAAGTACAGACTTTGGCCATTGGTTAAGTGTCGATAGCTTGAAGCCAAGGAGGTTTGTTTTGTAAGAGGTATAGTTTTAAAAGTTGTGCAAGACGAATACAAAAGAGTGAGTTTGTAACAATCCATATATTTCTGTTTAAATTAAGCTAAGCTTCCTTTTGTATCTACCCTTCTGAGTCTGATTTCTGCATTTGGGTTCACCTCCCTTCACAAGCCATGGCAGTGTTTGCGTATAGCAATGAAGCAACCTGCTTTATTAGAAATGATGAACTGTGTCAGCTATATTGAAATGTACCTTTGTCTTTCTTCATAGTTTGGATAACCTCCTCTGGAACATCCCTTGACCTTAGGAAATATCCAGGTCCTCAATCTTTTCTCTATAGCCACGAGATAAAGTTCCTGGTTTTACCTTTTATACAGTTGTAATTGCTATTAAGTGGCAAATAAATTTTATTTCAGTAGTCACACCAATATAGCAGTGATTTGGCTCTGCAATACCCCTATTTTGTTGATTTATGGACCCTCAAAACTAGAAATGTCCCAGCTTTCATTTCAGAAATCTGGTCCCCTAAGGCCTTATCTCCCTAAGGCCCCTAAGGAGTATCTGCTGTGGTGCATATAAAACAGCCCCAGGGTCGCCCATGCAGGTATAGGTGGGGTAAATGCCTTTAGAAAAGGGAAGGAAACAACTTGCTTATTGGGTTGATTTAGAAAAAAAAGCTCTAGAACCAAGTTGGGAGAAAGAGAAACGAATTATACAACGTTTTGGATGGGTGTGGGAAAAGGAGCCGTTAGAAATGGGGGTGTTAAGGGGAAAATGTTGTATATCCTTCTGTACCAACATGGCTTCTATCATTTTCTGAGGTATAGGCCTACCTAGAATTAGCTACTTGAAATAAAAAAGCAGATAAATGTGCATAAGATGCAACGAAAGAAGACCAGATTGATAAATATTTGGTAAACCATCAGGGGTTGATTGCTTTAATTTTGTTTTTAAGTTTATAAAGATAACAAAATGTATATACGTAATTGTAATTAAAGTGAGTGAGTTAGTTTGGTTTATTTGTTTTGGTTTGTGGGTTTTGTTTTTTTTGAGAAGTAGGCTCCATGATTCATACTCCTGTTCAGAAGGTGGTGGTAATGCACCGAGAAGTTGTTTGCTAGCCGCCAGTATACTCTAAAAGAAGAAGCAGAAGAAGAAGGGGAGGCGTGTAACCAAAGAGCTTGCAACCGTTGGTTCCTCGGTAGGGTTCTTGAACATCCCGAGCGGATGACCTGCAGAGACAAACAGAAAGATGGCGGCTGGTTCTGGAGCTGCAAGCGGCCATGGAGCTCGCACCTCCACAGCTGCTTTGGAAGCGTCTCTGGACCGTCGTTTTCAAGGAGTATCCAACACCATGGAGTCAATACAGGGGCTTTCAACGTGGTGCATTGAAAACAAGAAATACCACAGTCTAATTGTGCGATACTGGATGAAGTGGCTGAAGAAATGTGAGTCGCAAGCTATGGCTAATTCCTTGCTAGCTAGCTAACGTTCGGCTAAAGCATAACAAAATGCGTTGCTGATTTGACGTTCTTGGACTTGTAAACCCTGATTTAGTACTGATAAGTCTGCCAATTATGTCATCCAGCAATGACGACTTAAAAATCCATCGTCCTTACGAGCTAGTTGCAACGCTTCTACTATTTGATTACACTAGTACCCCGTAAACCATTTAAGTTGTTAGGCAACTGCTACCCAAATTACCCTGCTAGCACTGTTTACACTACGGCCTCCAGGGCCGTCAGAATGGTAATGGGCTGGCATGACTTTTATTGCTACAAAGATGCAAAACAAATACAAGGGCTTGTACATCAGAATGCATCATGTTGGTTTTTTTTGCGAAACTCCGCCATATTGAGAGGCTTCAAGAGAGTTCTGTTGCTGTAAAATCCAAAATCTCTCTCTCTCTCTATATATATACCGTCTCATAATGGAAACGTTATTTTGCCATGTCTCGCATGAGAAGCGCTGTGGCAGTTCCAAACACAACAATGTTTCCCCATAATAACAAAGCATTTCATGAGTAATTACTTAACTGTAATGACCAAAAAAACATTACTACCAAAAAAAACCTAACATTCCTGGGCTTCCAAAATACAGGTGCGCAATGCGATGTACAAGACCTTACATAAACGTTTTTGCAGTACACGACAATATTTAATATCAAAGTGGCCTGCATCGTACATATGTAAGCTGTTCAATGCGAACATACTCATTTAAAGTTGCTGTGTGTTGAATTGAGTGGCATCTAGTGGAACAAACTTGGAAATGAAATGAAACTTAGAAATTGACTATAACATTTATAAGTATGTTTTAATTAGTGTATAATCCCATGAGAATAAGCATTGTTGTTTTCGATACCTTAGTTTGAGCTTATATCTACGTGGGGAGAGGGTCCTCTTCCATGGAGTCCGCCATATTGCACCACTCTGTTTCTATAGTAGCCCAGAACGGACAAACGGTTCTAGAGAAACACAAAAACAAATTGTAGGAAGGAGTGGGGCGTGTTATCCCCAATGGCTACGACCTATTTGTGGTTATTTTTTTAGTACCGTCGTTGTGTGGAAGTGTTATAATGAGCAGTGTTTTATATGAAATGCGCCACTCACCGTGGCGTTATACTAGAAGTGTCCTAGAAGCTTAACTCTGTCGGACGCAGACATCAACCACTGCACAGAAGGAGCTCCACATATCCACACACACCATGTGTTATATACAGGTGTCCTAGAAGCTTAACCCTCTCTCGGACGTGGACATCAACCGCTGCACAGACGGTAAAATAGTTCAGTGAATGACAGTTCACGCTGCATTCCTTAATACGTCCATGTTTTGGAAACTTTAGTTTCCCTGTTTGATAACTAAAAGTACGCTCTCACTCTTTTGGAGAAAGTTGGTATCCAAAATTAAACTAACGATACAACTGCAGATCATCATGTTATCAAAAGCAACCTATATTCACAGGAGGGGTGAGGGGGGATTTCAGTTGGTTGCAACCTCACCGCTAGTGACCACGGCAATTTTACACACTGGACTTTTAACTATGTTCTACCTCCATAAGTGTTGATACGATTTGCTGTCTTATCTTTACACATGCACAATAAATTCCTTAACGTATCTTTTATTTATGAATGAGATGGACAGAGTGGCTTTGGAAATGCTGTTTATGTTTTGGTGATGTAGCTGGGTATAATGACGAAATAAACTATATTTTAACTGTCCGATAATATCCTGGCATAGCCACTGAATTACTTTGTGCTACTTAACACTTTATACATCAGCAAAGCCTAGGATAGTCCACTGATTGTCAGTTATATTCAACATTTTGTTGCTGCTTTTGCTTCTCAAAGAAGCCCTATATTGTAATTGCATATAAAGAATTTACTTATGTCAGTTGACATACAGACATTAGCTTGACTTTGGTTTCAAATTGATTTGTTCAATCAGTTATTTGGCTATTGTAAGCAGCATATATCCCTTGGGGCCATCAAGCAAATTGATCTGTAGGTCTTTAGTTTTTTTTCAGATGAAAATAACTTGATAAAAATGGAATAACCACCCAATTTGATTAATTCATTTAATTGTAAATTTTGGTCTTCTTGTTTGGAAGCTTAAAAAAACGTGTGAAAGGTTTTTTGTGATGGTTGCTGCCTTGTTTCACCACTTGCTGTGACTTTGAGGTTAAAAGTTAAACATAATCTATTATATTAGCATTTTCCCTAGTGAGTTCTGGGGAAGATATTGACTATTAGAGATGTATACGATTTGCCTGAAGTATTTCTACCATTTGTTATACACTGTAAAAAGTAATAAGTTGGCTTTACTTAAAAAAAAAAGGTATGCAAACTCATTGCCTCAGAGAAAATAAGTAACGTAAACTTAAGATGGTGAGTTATAATAACTTGTTGATTCTGAGTGTGAAATACTTATATTAAGTAGTACACACACTTTTTGAGTTTATGTAATATATCTTACCTTTTTAATTTTGTGTGCACTACTTGATACAAATTGAACTCTATTTAAATCAATCACTAACCACAACTTAACACTTTTAGTTCTACTCACTCATCATTTTTCAGGTTCACATTATTTTTCAGGTTTAAATTAAATTGAACTAAGATAATTCTACTTTACCAATTACAACAACACTAGTCGTTCAACCAACATTGAGTATTGCACACAAAGCATAAGTAAGACCAAATATCAGGCAAACTGCCTGAGGGGAATTGAGCTTTGACACTGATGAGGTCTTTCTTCACTGAGAACACTCAGCACACCAACTGTGACGGATGCTAGGGCATCATCTCTGTGTATCCTGCAAAGAAACACATGTTCTTTAAAATAGCAAGTTCATTTTGCTACCCATTTGATTTGCTCTTCTTATGAAAACAATAATTTTTGATGTTAAAGTATTTGCTAGAGAAAAGAGCTCTAAATAAGTATTCAAGCTGCATTGTAACACAGTAGCCAAATAACTATATATTGTATGAATAAACTAAAGCTATGAATGCGTATACAACGAGGTCCATCCGTTTTCGAATAGTGAGTCTTTTCACTCTAGACTCCTGCTCATGAGATTTGAAATTAATTGACTAATGTTTAAGTGGTAACTTTCAACTGTAGTTACAGGGTGTTAACATACCGTACCAGATTAATTGTGGCGGAATTGGAGCACAAAACACGTCACTATAAAAAAATGTACAGACCTCACTGTATATTGCGCAGACAGAGGTCCATCTTTGTGTTACGTCTGTAGGGAGTACTGGATAGGATTTTTCAATAAATGCAGACCAAACAATTTTTTAATGTGCAAGTACTTACAAAGCATATCTTGCAAAATACGCTGGAGTCATCGCCTTGAGGACAACAGAGCGCAGTGCAGTCACATCTGGTGTTTAATCTTACAGAGACAGAAAACATCAGTTTTGGAAAGCACAAGTCAATCAGGGAGTGAAATATGTTAGTCTGTATCATGAACAAAGCTAAAGAAATTTGGACAGGCCTTTGAAGTTGTGCCTTAGTGTCATCAATTTGGATGACACTAATGGCGCTTTTCCACTTTACATTACTGGCCCTGCTCGACAGCTAAGTGCAGCTGGGATTTGCATTTCCATTACAAACGGCCCACCGTTTGACGGTGCGTCTTTAACTGATGACGCACTTATCGAGTCGATGACCCAACAAAACACACACTTATTGTAGCCTATTAGTGTTATATTATAGCCTACTGTAACATTTTATTGATTTATTCAAGATACATTTTATATATTTGGATTGTTTGAGGCAGATGTAAAATACACAATGATATCCACAGTGATTAATTTGACGTTCAATATTTCAGATTAGTCTTGTTTACACATTATCCAATGTGTAAACAAGCCAGAGAAAACGACAGTGTCAAAAGTATAGGATAATTTCACCCTAATAAAGAATGAAAACTCGGTACATTGGGTTTACTGTAAAGACAAGCTAGCTTACCACAACAGCATGTCAATGCTTCAGCATCTCAGCAGAAAGCATCCAGTAAACGCATCCAGTTAACGTTAGCATTTAACGTAAATCAATATGATTGCTAGTTGAGATGAAGGCTAGTAAAAAATGTATGTTAATTTACGCTATATGTAAAGTTTTGCTCGAGAAAATAACTACAGAAAATAAAATGCTGCAGTCAATTTGTGAAAGCCTGAGCTTCATTCATGTTATTGTCATAAAATACCCCTTGTATATTTACTATTGCACTTTAGCAAAAGTATTTGTTATACGATTACTCGATGAATCGATGGAATTATGAGAATACTCGATTACTAAAGTAATCTATAGCTGCAGCCCTAATCTGAAATAAATCTGTACTATTTCAATGAGCTATTTTGTTTTGCAAGTAAATATCGTCAAACTAAAATGTAAACATTTATTACCCTTTTTAATTAGGCTTATATAGTTATAGGAACGAACGAATAGTAACAAACTAAGCTATTGAGAACTCTAGCCATCTTTTGCGCGTTTTCAGACACAAGAACGCAGTTTATTGTTTTGTTATAGGTCAATCCTATATTTTGAGAGGCAACTTCTTGCTCCAAACAGCAACCAGGGCTGACGTCATCGCAGCCCGCTTAGAGGCGGGTCGGGCCCGCTTAGAGGCGGGCTGGCCCGCTTAGAGGTGGGGCGGGCTCGCTTAGAGGCGGGGTGGGCTCGCTTAGAGGCGGGGCGGGCTCGCTTGGCACGACCTCGGAGATGGTCCATCTCAGGCGTTGCTCCAAGCGTTCAAACTGGTAGTGGAATCGCAAATCAGCGTGGTACGGCTCGGCATGGCCAAAAGTGCTAATGGAAAAACGCCATAAGGATAACTTAAAAGTTGCAAAATGAAATAACTTACCACCTAGTTGATGTGCTGCATTAACTACATCAGTTTCTGTCCAACAGTTTATTTTTTAGACTTGACGAGTTTGATGAAACGTGGGGTGTGCTGGTCCAGCGCCTCAATGAAGTTTCCCTCAAGATTCTTACTGGCAATTCTAAACTCGGCAAATACTTGCAAGTATCTACAAAAGTAGAGCGGGGGGGAGGAGGTGCAAAACGAGAACCAGCACATTAAGTAGACATTGATTAGATTTAAAACAGTTATGCAAACTAGCAACCATTATACAACAAGATAGAAAGACATGGTACACGGTTAGCTTGCTAAAATATAATACTATTTTCAAACAAATCAGGCTAGTGCATGAACTACTTTCTAACCAATACAAAACACACATTTGTGTCAATAAACCCAGTGTGTAAGAACAAGATTTTTTCAACTTGAAAATAATGTGTATTACCATTCCTACAAGTTTGCTGAGATTTCTGGCCTCAGTTTTGAATTTGTTGTGTTTTGATTAGCATTATTTGATTTGTTGGAAACATTGAGAAGGTGAAATGCAGCCTTCGAGGAAGCTCTACCTTTCAGGCACGGGAGAAAACAATAGCTTACATGTCTCTGTGAAAAGTGCTGGCCATCGTTCAACTATGTTCAGTACAGCAGGCTCCTTTTTTACTATCTCTCGTCTGCCTAGTGGGAATATCTGGTCTATCATTTGTGAGATGGGAGTGCCAGTCCGGAGAATCGGAGAGCCGGAGAATTCACAACGAGCGAGTGGGGGTGTTGCTGACGTTTCTATCATGCGACTGGTGCGAAACCGGGAGAATACAAAGGGTGAAGAAGAACGAAGACAACGAGTCTGTTTTCCACTCTTCTGTTTATATTGCGGGTATGTCTAACTAAATGCAGGATGGATATCACTGCAAAAACGTCATCATCATGGAGTTGGTAGCCTCACCTGCCATCTTTGATGTTTTTTAAACAAAACACTGCGACTTCCGCTGTATACCTTTTTACGTCACGTCCTGCCTCCTACACGCTCTTCTCAAGGGCCAGCCCTCGTCTAAAGTATACGGAGTATCTCAATATGTGTCAATGTGTTGGATGCGGCTTATCTCCTATTTTGCATGTGTGAAAGCGCAACTCGTGATCATCTCTGGACTGATGTCATGTGAGAAAGTTATATTATTTTACCCCATTGATTGCTACATCCTCACCTGCAGTTTTTCAAAGCTTTGTTTAGTAGCTGGCCAAATATTTAAGGCTGTTCTTCCAGCCATACCATCCCAGCTGAGGACCAGGCCCTTAAGGCAGGGGTTCTTTTTAATCACTGCTTTTGCCTCACTGCTGATCTCATCTTCAGGATAAGCCATAAAACTGTACATTTGTCTCTGCAAGCTGTTCCAGTATGTCATGTTTCAAATGTCGTTTTTTCATCTCAAAAGGCAAGTCTGTCTGTACTGAACATCAACTGAGATATTGGGTATGTCAACGAACTGTCTGCTGTGCTGCACTTGGTGTCTGATGTTGTGGTGGGTGATGACAGGGTTGTTAGATAAAGATTTACAGTGTAGGCAAATCTGTTATTTCAGACAAATTGCAGAGGGCATTATTGAAGTCTTGAACTTCATATTGCAGTTTAAAGTCATACTGCAGCGGAAGTTTATCCTTCAGTTGCACTTTTAATTCTTCAATGGAATTTGGCTTTTCATATGAAGTTAACTTCCTGATATCTTCTTCATTGAAACCACTCTCAGCAATAACCCATGGTCCATTTTGATAACTCAACCTGATAAAAAGGGAGAAATTAGTTTAAGTGTAACAAGCTGTCTTGCCTCTAACTCCGTAAAGTGACCAGGGGAAAACGTATTTCAGTTTAGACAACTGGGTGACGGAGAGGGTGGACAAATGGCTGCTACGGAGCTCACATGCTCTAAGATGCTCATCGTACCATGAGGTTGTGAGTCTGCAGACAAATGTTATGTCGGTATTGGTCACAACAATCTTTGCTTTTTGTCTGGAATCTGGGAGCCCTGAGCAAGATCCAATTTAAATGACCATATCAGCACTGTACTTGATGCCATCTTGCAGACAGAAGGACTGTTCTGCTGGGCATTCCTGTGATAGCCAGTTCTTCACATTTTCGGGAAAATGAAGCAACCATCAACGACTTTACTTTATTAATTTCAACAGATGGCTTGAAAAAGGAAGTGGTATCTGGAAAACCTTTTCACCATTTTCTGGTGTCAGAGCTAAAGTAAGGGATATGTTCTTGAAATTGTGAGCGTTACGCACCCCTTTTGTGAAAAAATTGTGCTTTCCTTCAAAACGCATCTTTCACACATCAGATAACAGACCAAATATTTGAAGTGATGACCAATCAGTAGCGGCAGTAGTCGAAGAAGTGTCCACTTTTCATGACCATTTGTCCAATTGTTCCCATGTTGATTCAGGGTTTCAAGTGAGAAGTTTCCCTTTCGATATCAGTGTTTGACGTATACACCATGTTGCTCAAGAGAAACAAAGTGCGGCATATGAGTGCAAAGAATTTCACCACAACCATAGTCCTTTATGTTTTGGTATGATTTGGGAGGCTTACTTAACGTAATACTAACAATTCATCAAGTTATCATAACGGAAGCCATGGCTGCAAAAGCGAAGGTATGGTGGTCTATCGAAATGGAGGAACAGCTTGTAGAGTTTAAGGTTGTCCGAAAAAACGATTGCAAAAGCTAATTCATCCTGAACGGCATCTGCCATGTTTGTTTACACTAAAGTCACGAGATTGGTGAGATTTCCGGTTTTGAAACTTTGAATAGGTTGTTTTTTAATGGAATCTGTTAATGTGTGGTGTGCTGTGTTGGCAAAATAGTTTAATTCCACACACTCGACGACCAAAGTGGTTAAATGTATCTTAATCTATCGTTAGCTGTGTAGTTTCTCACATTTTCTAAATTTGAAAAATGTCTAGTGTGTACCCAGCTTAACACACCGGCTCTTTGTGACATCCGTGCCCATGAAAGGAGCACTGTCTACGGCTTCACTCACGAGATCAGACCGGGGGTCCAACAGCGGACAGCGCTGTTATAAAGTCTAGGTTTCAAGAAAGCCTTTTTTGCTTCACATTGTAGGAACTATGATGATATGAATGTGCTATGGCTGCAATCGTTTGGCTATACGTAACGCTTTGGTTATGCCGTTTAGAGACATTATATTGGAAGTCACTCGCTCATCTTCCATTAAAGCGGCGGAGTAGCAGGTTAGTTTCACATAAAGCAGAGGGAATTAACGGGGAGCCGCCTTGTATCAGGTTTTAGATACTCCAGTAGTTTCAACTAACATGGGGATGTGTGAATAAAGACAAGTCTAGGTCTACCATTTGAGCGCAAACCTTCATAAAAAAACTAAAAACTAAAAACAGGGAGAAACAGAGATGAGATGCTGGTTATTGCATCCTATAACCGAGATCAACAAAAAGCTTTATGTTTGAGTGAAGCCTACCTTTACTGTGAGTCAAGGTGAATTATGTAAAAGCAGGATAACACTACTGTCTCAGAAACTGAACCAAATGACGGCGCTTCTTTTGCACAATCGTTTTTGATTCACGTGCTCGGCTCCTGCAATCGTCAAATTGTCCGATCACCGAGCAAGTGTTTTTGGGCGTATATCAGGCTTGTGCCAATTTGCGATCGGATCTCATATTGGCAATTGAAGGGACGACCGACAATAACTTACTATCAGAACTTACTCTATAAACAGAGCGCACGTAGACTCCGTCTAAGTAGTTAGTGCTTTGGCTCCTTCTAAATATTACTATTAAGACGCGTTTGACTGCAAAACCCCGGATTGGACTGCAAAAGTCTTGCTTCGCCGAATGTGCGCATGCGCCGAAACGCAAAAGAAGCTTGAATAGACGCGGCGCATGCACACATTCGGCAAAATGGAACAATGAAAATGTAATGTCCTAAAAGTAATTTACAAATAATCTGTTAACTCGCCTGGACTACTTTGGTTTATAGCAAGCAACAAACGCAGTCATGTCGTTGAGTTGTGAACGTTTTTTTTAATATATATATCTCCCACTCGATGTTCGGTGAATTGTCAAATTAATTGCTATTCAAATTTCTTCGATTTTTTTAATATTTAAAAAAAAAAATGTTTTATACATGTTTATCCACCTAACTTTAACTATATTGCTTGCAGTTGACGTAACTGACGTAATCACGCCGCCCCCTGACGAACGGTTCGTATATTGGCAATCAAGATAACTATGATTGGACAATATGGAAGTAGAGACGATCTTCCAACCCTAGCGTATATCGGCCGATGATGATCAGTGGCTGATCAATCGGTGCATCACTGAAAAATATTAGAGGTAATGGGTTGCCAACTTCTATCTGGAAAAATAAGGGACACCTTGCCACACATATCTGGGGGTCCAGAAGACACTTAAATTCCTCCATTCTGGTGAATTCTTATGCACCAATTTGTGTTTTTTATGCATCAAGTCCTCTGCTACTCTTAACATGAATGTAAAGGAAATAAAGAATGAATAAGAGTAAAGCACAATTGCGTCAATGATATTAAAGATTAAAACAGAAAAAAAAAGAATTGGTATTATTGGAAGAAGCAAGAACCTGTTATAAATAAATAAATATAAGTAATATTATTTGCACAAGTGCTTTCAATGCATATTATTATTAACAATTTTACTTATGTTTACAATGATAAAGTGAGGGGGAATACTCAGTTTCTCTCCCAAAGAGTCTGTAGGGAGGACTACCGGGTTGCTGCGACTTTTTCCACTTGAAACTGTGTTTTTTCTCATAAATGAATGCTTTATAAGAAAATGCTCATAATGGGGCAATTTTGGTTATCTATCACTTTCCCTATTAGTGAAAGACATTTAGAGAAAACGGGGGAATCCTATGTTTCCAGTTTGTGTGTTCTACTCCTCTCTGAACGCAGGTAGTGGTCTTTTCATGACGTCAAAGTGCCTTTTAGTATATTGTTGGACGTCACAACCAAGGGACACTGGCGGCGAGGTGGGTGTGGCCGCTCTGCCAGGGCAGAGGCAGTGGTTGATTTGGAAGTTGGCGCCCCAGAGAGGGTTTAGCTTCTAGCTTCTTGTAGTATAACGCCACGGTGTGTGTGGAGCTCCGTCTGAGCAGCGGGGGAGTTTGATGTTCGGGTCTGAGAGAGGGTTTAGCTTCTATCTTCTTGTAGTGTTGTGGCACGGTGTGTGTGGATGTGTGGAGCTTCGTCTGAGCAGCGGGGGAGTTTGATGTCCGCACCTGAAAGAGCGTTATGCTTCCCGGACACTTGTAGTATAATGCCACGGTGTGTGGTGCATTTCATGAACAACATTTCTAATTATAATAACGCTCCTACACAGTGACGGTACTAAGAAAGTATCACAAAGTTGCTTTGGCAATATCCAATTTTTCATACCTTGAGATTACCTGAGAATTCACCTGGGTATACGGTATTTGTGTGAAATAAAAAAATGTAAAAGCTGAGCTGCTGGTGATAGTAGTCAATGTATGACATTGTCCTGTATGACATGTATGACATTGTCCTACATGCTGTGTGTACAATATGACATTTCCTTAGTTGGACAAGGCTTGGGTTTAAATACTTATGGCCCATAGAATAATGAATCGATAGGAAATACGAGTGGTCCAAATCTCAAGTACTTGTGTACTCGCTTTTTTATAAGTGCGATATTTTCGAACAATGTTGACGTATCGAAAGTCAGTTGAACCTGTATTATAGTCTATGTGCGTTACATCACACTGGAGCTCTACAAGCAGCAACGTTTTTGACCTGCTCTTTACTGTTACTGCAGGATGCACTTCTAAACAGCGGAGGACTGTAGTCCCCTACAGTCCTCCTTCTGAAACCTGAGACATATCTGGTAAAAACTACTTCGAGACCTGCTGCTGGCAGAACGTCCCTTTGGCAGGTATACCCCTCTAGACACGGGACCATGTCGGATCGCTTTCATTCAAATCCTGAATATCTGCTGAATAACCAATATCTTTCTAACTTAAAAATATATACATTTTCAAACTACATAAACTGCTATTGAGATGTGAATATTTTAATAAATAAAATAAAAAATGGATCCAAAAGATGTCAGAAAAAGCTTTAATAGAAAGAGGAGCGTATTTTTGGCTGTATTGAATCACACCTTAGGGTTTTTTAAATACTCTGGTATAACGTAATACCGTAATAATGCCTAAGGCCAATAAAAAATGATGCTATTGTAATGCAACTTAGTGTAACGAGTTTGAGAAAACAAAAATTGCATTCCTCAAATTAATATTAAAACTGGTGTTTTGAGATTTGAAACGTTATAGGATGCGGGACCTTTTTACTGCAGGCCTAATGTGTATGCATATTTTGCATACACATAATCTATTATTCAGGCTCAGCACTATATCTTATAACTCAAGTCCAATTCTTCGTAGCATACTTGGCAGAGATATTGTTGACATGGATACATCATATTAAATCAGTACTTGCCTCAACATTGTGTAGATTTCTTTATGGTTACGTTTTGAGGATGAAATTATCATTTATTTCAATAGGCATAAGATAAAGTGTTACTTGGCTTATTTAAACTTGGCAATACATTAGCCTCCATAGCAGATGAAAGCATTAACAGCATTTTTGGCAGAAATAATTAAACCATCGTAATTTGCTTTAGGTTTGACATGAGGTTTTTTGGTTTTTCTGGAATTTCTAATGCCTTGTAACATTCAATAGAATCTCTTAGTGTTAAAAAAAAAATAAGTACATCAGTTTTTAGTCTTTAACTATGTTGAATGCCAGCAATATGTAATAGCAGGGAAATCCTCAGTATATTAATAATATTGCCCTATTTTGTGCTGTGTGGGGTGAAAAATGGGTTGTTCCTCTAGGTCTGTTGTCTGAGTGTTTTTCTTCAAGCCAAGACTTTATAAAACCAGTTGGATTCCAAGAATCAAACCTGCAAATAGACCCATCATTTAATGTCCTTATCAAGCAACATGATAATCCAATGTAATTTTAAATCTTTATCTTGAACTAATATCCACTACCGTCGCTCATAATTCTTACTGCGCGCCTCAGTCTCTTAGTCTGTGAGCACGCGCAGTGGCATGTAAACACAGAATCAAAACTTGTGGATTTGTTCGTTTTTGGGCACTTGGAGAAAACTACCAGTTCGTATGCGCTTACCTGGGTTTGACAAAACAAAGATGCAGCTATAGGAGCTCCTAAACACTCATTTGGAATATAATGGATGTAAATTGATCGGCAACTGCTGAATTTCGGAACACGTCTACGCTGCGTGAGGAGATGGGTGGAACAAAGATCATGGCTGATTTACATCTGGACATAGCCGACGTCAACAATTAACCTGGGGTCTTAACAGACCGTCCAAATCCTTTTACCCTCTGCGGAAGGCCTGTAGCCACTGATCTTTCACCATTCTTCGATCTTTGGGGAAGCAGTTAATGTTGTTTGGAAGTTGTTTTTTTCTAAGTTAGAAAGATATTGTATATTCAACAGATATTCAGGCTGATATGACGTGGGGAACTAAAGACGCAGTCACCGGTATGATTCCCGTGTGTCCAGTGGTGTATACCTGCCAATGGGACGGGCCTACCAAGCGAAGCGGTCGGGCAGCAGCTCTCCTCTCTATAGAGCCATCGTTTGGTCAATATTAGAAAGTACCCTGCCCTAAACAAAAACCAAACAAATATGCAATTTAACCAGAGAGGTCACACATTGCAAGTGTTCAGAATGGATTCAGATCACTGTTGAGAAGTGTGTCTCGTTAGCTCTACAACAGTAAAAAAACAGTAAAAAGCATCAAACACGTTGCTGCCAGGTCTTCAAAATGGTTGAATAGTTCCGGTGAATACTGAATAGTATTTTTGCTTGAAATGCCCATCCCTAGTTTAAATGTCAATGTAATTTTGTTTCCATGTTGAGCATAATCTTTCTGCTAAGTGAATATCTAACTCGTATAAAAAGATTCGGAGAAAATAAAGGTTTCTACATTTGGCCGTGAACTAATACATATACTTTGATTGGCTCTCACATGTCTCCCTGTTCATCTGTTTCTTTTCAGCGGACACCAATCATCGCCTGAATCTCTTCTACCTTGCAAATGATGTAATTCAAAACTGCAAGAGAAAGAATGCCATTGCCTTCCGTCCAGCCTTTGCAGAAGTCCTGCCCACCGCGGCCTATCTGATCAAGTAGGTTCTCTCACATCAACATTCGGATAACAACTTTGACAAGTGTTGAGAGTGCAGGATAGTGTAGCGGTTAGCGTGTTTGAATCTCAACAAAAAGGTTCTGCGTTCGAGGGCCAATGTCAACAACCAACCTGTAGGGAGAAAGATGCCTAATGTTTACCTGCTTCTTAATTACATGTATCCGCTATGTGTACACGATTCACTGTAAGCTAACCAGAAATAAGATCAAGACTATATTGCAATTTGATGGCCACCATCCATGGTGTTGATAGCCGTAGAATTACCTTTATCAGTTGGTTATGTCAAGATGTTCCACCGAACAACAAAAATGTTTTGTGCCTGCAGCTTGCAAGTTTTTTATATGACAAGATATAGACTCCCTAGCCTAGAGTGTGGTCCGCTTGTTGTTTTGGGTAGGGCTGCTGATGTCCTGATGTTTGTTTTTTGTATGTTCTTACCTGCTCCATTAATTTATTTGTATTTCTTATAAACCTGAAGTGACTGTGGATTGCCACGTGGGGCTGATCTTGCCCAGATGAGTGCAGTGTCTGTGTGAGGATCATGTGTATGTTCTGTGGTGACTGCTGCCACTAATGTTTTATGGTGTTGTTGGCATGTGGACAATTGACGAACGTGAGGTTAATAGCCCTTCCACAATGTATGCTGAAGTGGTGATGTAGAATTGTTTTGATGCATTTTCTTCCATATTTCATGTTGGATGGACAATGATCTGCAACTATGTTTCAGTCACTTCAGTAACATGGAGGCATTTTTTTAAGTAAAGTTTTTCTTTACATATGTACAAGCAGTTTAGAGACGGCATTCAAAGGTGTTTATTTGAACAATGTTCATGATGATGAGCTACAATGTAGTCAGGGCCAAGTTACGTGGGAGCGGATTAATGTAATGTTATTCATGTTAACGAGATAAATATTCTAAAATAAACATATTTTCCAAAATAGTTATGCACCCTATTCTCCCGCGAATGACAGCATGGCTGCGCTTAACTGCCAAGCCCCCATGGTGCACAGTACCATGTTGTGCGCTGCAAACTAAGCCTTTCCAGAGCGCGGGGAGCTAACGTATTTTGAAGAAGTCACCACATGTGTCAGACAACATTAGTATATTGAACAGAAAGCAGCAGTATAAACTAGCTAACATGCTGATGGGGTTTCTACAAGCCTGGCTAGTTTTCTAGCCCAACACTAGAAAGTGTTGGACCACGTAATGAGCAGTGAACTCTGTCTCTCGTGTGCGCATTCGCTCATGGAAAGGGCACCTGTTTTATTATTTATTTATCTCCGCCCTTAATGTTATTTTAGAGACCACCACAAAGCTCAGATTATAACTCGAACCCTGAATGTAGTTAAAATATTTGCATATTTGAACTACTACCAACTAAAAAAAATAGAAAATAGAATAATAATGAAAATGTTCAATGTTTTATTGGTGCCTCAAATTGATCAATTGAAATCAAAGCGTTTTGGAAATGGTTGCAACCATATCACAATCTCTGTTCTGCATAAACCTGTGCTGTGTCTCTGTGGTCATGGCTAGAGATGGGAAGGTGCATAAGTAACCTGTGCTGTGTCTCTGTGGTCATGGCTAGAGATGGGAAGGTGCATAAGTAACCTGTGCTGTGTCTCTGGTCATGGCTTGAGATGGGAAGGTGCATAAGTAACCTGTGCTGTGTCTCTGTGGTCATGGCTAGAGATGGGAAGGTGCGTAAGTCAGTGGAGAGGATCTTCACCATCTGGGAGGAGCGGAGCGTGTATTCCGAGGAGCTGATCACCCAGTTCAAGGCCGGACTGAACAAAAAGGACCGGGAGAGGGAGCGTGAGAAGGAGAGACAGAAGGAGAAGGAGAAAGAGAAGGAGAAAGAGAAGGAGAAGGAAAAAGAGAAGAAGGAGAAAGAGAAGGAAAAGGAGGCTCAAGCTCCACCAGGTTGGTTCATGGCTGTCAGTCACATGACATGACTTAATTGTGTGTTGATAATTTGGTTTCAATATGTTGATATCGTTAATATAGTGATATGATTTGAAGAATAATTGCACACGAAAGGAAACTTATGACACTTATTTTGTTGTTAGATTTTTGTCTGAGATAAAATGGCACAAGATTGTTGCATAAATATTCTGCTTGGCTATATGCCATATCAGATGTAAAACCTGACCACAGCAGAGAAGAAAAAGCTTCTTACTGAATTCACTGTGCTAAAACTTTAAGACATCACTTCTTATTTTACAAACATGCATTTGGACACACACCTTTGATCATCATTGATGAGCATTAACCAATTGATTTGAAATCAGTTTTATATCTCAAATGTGTGTGTGTGTGTGTGTGTGTAGGGATGGGTGGAGCTTCGCCTGCCAGCGGTTGA
>JAOPJO010000008.1:3770988-3784121 GCA_027123675.1 Molva macrophthalma | reverse complement strand
ATTATATATATACAAAATGACGTGTGTACCCCTTTAAGGCCCAGCCTGCGTTGCAGAGAGGCCAGATAGGCAGACATCAAAAACATGCATCCAATTTATTTTTTCAGATATAGACAAAATTTGGCATGGGTATACTATGGAATCTCCTCTTAGTAGCTATATTCGACAGCCAAGCCTACGTGGTTTTGATGCAAAGTTATAGTTGTTTAAACATCGGAGATATGCATATTGAGTGGCCTGTTGAGTATGTTGCCCTTCAAGTGCTAATTATAGCGCCACCTATGATTAATTGAAGTGCCCATCCTTTGCATCCATTACTCATTTTACGAGTTATACAAGCCTGCCAATTTATACAACTTTTGACCAAGTAGTTTTTGAGATATGGCCAAATGTGTCAGGAAAAAAATAATAATACTAACGAATACAATAGGGTTCCTACGGATTTCGTAGGACCCCTAATAAAGCAAAACCACATCTGGATTTTCCATTGCATTTTTTTCCCCCATTGGTGCCACCAAATAGAATGAAACCGGGCTCTTCGAGATTGCAGCTTTAACTTTTTACCAACAAGTAATTTTGTCTAAAGCTGCAAAGATGCAGGCTTGAAACGGTGCTTAAAACGTTCCAGTAGAAATGACTGCGCCGTTCATTAGAGTTGGCCATAAACCTAGCAGCTATTAAACAAATATACCTCGCACACTTCATTCCCATGTGAATGGATATTCCAGCGAAATTTGCAGCGTTTTCAGAGAAGTGAAGGATAATCGGATAGTAGAGTCTTCATGTGTGTACACCTGCATGTTCCTAATCGCCTAGTGAGGACCGTCTGTTGGCAAGGCAAGTCTGATCGTCAAGACCAGTCGTTTAGTGTGTACTGTAAGTCGGCCCGACCTTAAAAGTAGCCTAGAAAGATTTAGAGATTTGATTCTCTGCCCGAACCCAAGACCGGCCCGGTGATGCAGGGCCTGGCCGGGTAGGAATTTCCCCTCCATTCGCTCGTGCCCAATCTAAGCTCTAGTGTTTGTGTGTGTGTGTGTGTGTGTGTGAGTGTGTGTGTGTGTGCGTGCGTGCATGTTTGGTACGTTTCAATATGTTTTCTGAGTGTGTGTGTGTTCAGGTTGTTTTGGGTTGCGTAGGTCAGCTTAACACAGAAGGGGCCAATCTCTGAGAAGGCATTTGGGGAAGCATTCTCCTCTGAAACTAAGCATGTACCTCAGCTTGATCCGGGTTCCCCACCGCAGTCTCAGAAGACAATTATTATTATTATTATACACATTATAATAATACTCATTATACATTACAAATCTGACGTTGAAGTTACAACGCACTTTGTTGAAATGTACGGTGTCTGAGATGTAACTATTGTGCATTAACAATACAAATAAAAAAATAACCTTGTCTCATTCCTGTTGTAATTAAACTATTCTTATAACCTTGTCATGCTGGTTGTATGCCTAGATTGTTCTCATAAAGTCGCTTTGGATACAAAGTGTTGCTAATTGACCAAATTGAAATGTAACCTAAACACAATGTCACCATTAAATCCAGTCACCTCTCCCTCCCAGGACTTCAAAGAGCAGATAATCCATCACCTAGCTACCATCGTGCTGCTGTGCTTCTCCTGGTGTATGAACTACATCCGTGCCGGAACGCTTGTCATGCTGCTGCACGACTCCTCCGACTACTTCCTTGAGGTTTGCCGTCTGTTTACCTCTTTGTGTCGTGGGATCGGTTCACACCATGCTAAATAATTCAATATTCAGTGAGGGAATTCAAGTGATTAACTCACAGGTGGTTACCATAAACACAACAAGTTGTGGCAAACAGTGATCTTCAAGCTCTGTGATATCTGAAAAATCTTTTGTTAGATTAATGACATAAAAAAGATTAGGAATATAGATCTTAAAATATATATGAACACAAATCCACAAGCTAGGACCTGTTAGCCATTCAGTTTTTCGTCACCACGAATTAATATTCCATTTGTGAATCTAAAAGCACATATTAACACTTTCAAAATTACGTTCAATGGATGTGGTGAAGCTTGTAGAGCAACTCCTATGGAAGCACTTATGTTGCACTGCCACCTTGTGGCAGGGAATGTTTGAGCTGTGACCTGAACCTTGAAAACTAATATCCCTCTCTCTTGTGTCCCACTGCCTTATCTAGTCTGCGAAGATGTTTAATTACGCTGGCTGGAGGACTACCTGTAACTGTATCTTCATCATCTTTGCTGCCATTTTCATCCTCACACGTCTTGTGATCTTCCCCTTCAAGTAAACGCAGTTCGCTCATGAAAAAAGATGTTATGTTTATACTTTATGTTTATACTTATAACATGTATATGTTATAAGTTATTATATAAGATAAGGTATCTGTTTAGTTATTTTCCATGCGGAAAAGGTTTGTTGTATTAATGTTATGCTTTCATCCCAAAGGATTATGTACTGCACGTGGATCTATCCAGTGACAATCTACAAGCCCTTCTTCGGCTACTACTTCCTCAACGGCCTCATGTTTGTGCTGCAGCTTCTACATATATTCTGGGCCATCCTCATCATACGCATGGCCATCCGCTTCCTGACCACCAATGTATGTATGCACACAGGACTATGCAGACGAATAACACACTCACACAAATGTATACAGATTAACTGTTTGAAGATGTTCTGACCATGGCCAGAGCCTCAGAACAGATGTAGCGGGAGGTGCCCTTGATGAATTTATTAAGTTTTACTAAGTGCCTCCATTCTGTTCTTTTTTTTCTTCTTCAGGAGAAAGTTGATGATGAACGGAGTGACAAAGAGGAGACCGATGAGTCGGAAGAGGATGAGAAGGATGTAAAAAAAGAAACAAAGAAAAACGGAGCAGTGCAAAATGGATATGTGGCCTACAACAACAACCGTTGCAAGTCAGAGTGAAGCAGGACCGTATTCAGTTGTGAAGGACTCACATACCTCACCAAAGACAAGAGGTAGAGAAGTGATGTTGGTTCTTGAAGTGGAAAAGACTTAACCATTGAACAAAATGAACAAAAATGACAAAGAAAGTTGATTATTGGAAAGGTGGAAGGAGACAAGATATAAACACTGTTGTGTACAACTCAGGAGATGGATACACTACTTGAAGTGATGTGTTTTTGTAGTTTGCTCCAATGCGGCGTGGGGTGGGGGGGTGGGCTAAGCAACAGAGGAGTGGAGGAAGACAAGCTGCATTGTAAACTGCCTTGTCATTGTTGTGTGCCTTCCAGCAAAACGTTGTATAGAACATGTGTTCAAAACCATGTTCATGCTTTCCGTCTGTGGCCTTTTTATTTGATTTGTATTTTTTTGAACACGTGCCATTTGTGCTTTCAGCTCAAATCAGAAGAAGAGAGGACATGTATCTTCTTATTTGTCTATCTATGCAATTATGAGTCTTCTCAGTTTCTTTGCACATTTTAATCTTTAAGATTCTAAAATACACACAGTAATGTGCCTCTTCTCTGCTACTGCCATCCATACTATAGTATTGTCTGCCTCCAGAAATAACAAGTGTTAAGTTTTCACTTTCTTTTAGCACTTTTTTGATTGTGTTAAAAAATGGCAACTCTGTGAAGTTTTTCACTTCAGGGGTTTCTTAGCATTTAACAATAACCCTAACCCTTATTTTAAGGAAAATAATTTGATGTCTTACCTCGATGTCCATGACCGTGTGTGTTATTTGGTATAAAATGCCAAACAGTGCTGATTTGTTCATCTGGCTATTTCCTGTTAGTGAACCAAATAATTGATAAGTGGTACAGTCAGCCAAAGAACTACGACCATGCATTGTATTTCCCATCCAATTCATCCAATTATTTGCTGTCTCATTCCAGTTAAATGACTACTTAACCAGAACATTTCCATCTCTAGAAATTATGACTTTTTCTGTTGTGTTTTTTGCAGAATCTACTTTGATTAACTATTAACATCTGTGAATTATGATTAGAGTTAAGCACAACTGCGGCAATATAATCAAGGTTTTTAGTTCCCTGTGTCAGAGTTGAATGTCTCTGGTTTAGCTGGAACCAATTACAGAGACTTGACACTTTAATCATTGTTATAATACAATTATCCACCCATTGTGGAGAAATGGGAGTTTTGATTGGACTGTCCAAATTTTTCCATGTCTGTATTTTATTTAGATGTGGTCCAGATTGCTGTAGGTCTTTGCTTAAGCCAGAGCTATGCTATCCTTGGAAACACATTGTGTTGATGCTTGGATTTAAGGTTTAATTGTAGAAAACAGGTTTTATGGTCCTGCACTTAATTTATTTTTAAATGAAAGATCATGAAATCATGTTTTACTCATGTCATTACTATGATGAATACAAAGAAAAAGTTGTATGTTGTGTTATTTTGTATGCAAGTGCCTTATATGCAATGTATAGGCTACCTCTCACTTGTTCCTTTTACCCTCATCCACTCCACTCTTCATTCACTTCTTTGCTAAATATTCAAGAAGAAAAACAACATTAAGTCCTTTCTTACTCCTCCTTTCTGTATTTCGTCCCTCTTGTTGTCTAACATTCGGTCCAACTCTGCCCCATTCCACAACCATCACCAATTCTTACCAACTAGCCACCTCCTCATCAATACTATTAGATTGTTACTTTTCATTTGGTTTTCTTTGTTAAATGGTGCCTTAGTATTATTCATAATAAAAGCAAACATCCCAAAACTACATATCTTTGTTTCAAGTATTTATTCCTTCCCTGTTGTTACTTTGTGTTTGCATTATTATATAATCTCAATTGTTTACAAAGGAGTTTCAGTTTCGGTTCCGCCTGAATGACTTGAAAACAAAAAAAAACGTAAAATACCTGAGAAAAAGTGTAGTAGTGAATATAAAAGAATAGTGAATATTCTGAATATGTTACGTATAATTGAATATAGCTACTATATCCTTAAAAAACTTTCATGGATGTACCCAATGATAACAGCGAGGTGGAGAAAAACTGGATGTCCCACATTGTACGTCATTTGTATCCAACTTGTGTGTCGTCCAATAGTGTGTGTAGAAACTGAATACATTGTAGCAGCTTGTGTTCCCAGCGCTAACCTGAAACGCCATCTTGGATAGTTAGGGACTTTAAACCGGGGTGAATCGAGAAAGTGTCAGTAAATAAGATATATTATCTCTTTCTCAGAATTTGAATAGTTGGGGCTGTCAAAGTCAAAAGTAGGCTATGTGTCATGTCGTTGGATTTTGGCTTTTTAAAATAAAGGCTCCGGCGCCGGAACATTGACAGGAAACTAGTTAGCACCGAGCTAACACTGTTTTTTTTTAGGATTTTCCGTAGCTGAAATTGTTTTGTTTGTTTTTATGTTATCCAATATGGACATTCCCTCTCCAAACCCAGGTAACGTAACGCTGACGTTAGAACAAACATCCACGATCATGCAGCTGTCAACTTGCCAGATGTGTTTATTGTGTATCTAAATATGACACTTGATTCTGATAGCGTGACAGCATCAGCTAGCTTTGTTGCGAAGCTAATAGTTACCAGTTATAGCTGTTGTGCTTCACAGGCTGGCCAGGGATTGCACAAGTTGGAGAGATAATACAAAACTGGCCAGCTGGCAGTTTAGCAAACACTCTAACATTGCCTGGCATTCAGGCATGAGCAGAATGCTTGCTTAACTACATTGCTAAATAGTGATAGCTGAACATTCTCTGAATAAATGTTGTGGTTGTTAAACTGGACTAACTTACTGCAAATACTTTAGTATCATACCTAAAAGCAAGTCGTTGTATTTGACTGTTTTTCCTGAAAAAGCTCGAAGTTTGCTTCGTTAGTCCAACAAATAGCTTTCATAAATGCTCATTAATTTTTGTTTTGATTAGATTTACCTAATTCAAATCTGGGTATGGGCCCCAGTGGCGCCCAAGCAACTGGCGGAGCTGTCGTGCCGAAAGGAGCCAATAAAAGACCAGCAGCGTAAGTCTTTATATCAGTCAATGTTACGTTTTTATTGGAATATTCTCCATTTCGCCGCATGTGGTTATCTAGTGATCATTACGATCAAAGCAGCTTCCTAATCCAATACTCGTTTTTGTGCGTCATATACAATCTCATATAACTCGTTAAAAATAATTAATTCGTTTGGTGTACACACAATACTATGTATATTTAAATGTCATGCCACTAATAAATGCCTTTACCCCAATTAATATAGGCCAGACTTCGACGATGAAGATGATGATGATGAAGATGAAGGAAACAAGCTCTTCAGGTACATGCGTCATTGTTTCTGCATGGTTTTGACGAAGGGGGAAATGCCTGTCAAGCTTATTGTTGTTGCATAATCAGCAAGTTATTCAAGCTAATTGTTGTTAAATCACTATTATTTCACAGGTGTGATGACGAATCAGGAGGCTCCAATGACAAAGAGAGATATGCCAGGTAGGACCATTTAGAAAAAAGTTTGTGTATTGTATACATAACTGTCCCTTATGTAACTGCTGCTCTGCCTTTTCTTCCCACTTCTTCTCCTCTTCTTTAGTCCAACACACAGTTGCCTTTTACCTTTTAACATAGTATTTTATGGCCTGTATTTTAGAGGGCTGATTTAATTTCCAGGGATTTGGAGAAAGAGCACAGCTTTGCATATAAGGAGAATCTCCAATTCTGTGTTACACTATTATCCACTGTTTAAGAAGTGTGTCCTTCTTAAATCCTTCACACTGTGTGTTGAGGATTTTGGTTTACTTTGGTTTTATCTCTACCTCTTGAGCAACACACCTTTATCCCTCCCTTTTTCTCTATCTTACTCTCACTTTCTCTTCTCTTCTACTCTCAGGACAACTGAAGATAATTTTTTCGCACTTCCTCTCTTCCTCACTCAGGCTGGCTTTAAAAGATCAGGCTCTCTTGCTTCGCCACTATCATTATACAATATCATTGACTACACATTAGTTTAGTGCACCCATTGTTCCTTCACAACATCATGCTCTCTCTCTCTCTTTCCCACTTCTTCCCAATCTGCATATTTACATTGCAACATTAACTCTTTACCTCTACTCCATGTTGTCCACCTGCCCGACTGCTTCTCCCCCCTCCCCCCCCCACCTCTCCCATCTCCGCCCTTTCTCTCCGTCACACGTCCGCCTCTCCTCCCTCATTCCCTCCCCCCAGGGAGAACCACAGCGAGATCGAGCGGCGGAGGCGCAACAAGATGACGGCCTACATCACAGAGCTGTCCGACATGGTGCCCACCTGTAGCGCGTTGGCTCGCAAACCCGACAAGCTTACTATCCTGCGGATGGCAGTTTCGCACATGAAGTCTCTCAGAGGGCCCGGGACCACAAACACAGACGGGTCCTACAAGCCTTGCTTCCTCACCGACCAGGTTTGGGAGAATCACTTTTGAGAGAGTGGTATGTGTTTATGATATGTTATGTGGTGTTGTAGTTCATGAGGCGGGTGTGTTTGATCCTCGTACTGTAGTCACCAGTTGTCTTGTCTCTTCATTACCCATCTTGTATTGTAGCATTAACCTATAGATGTCTATTCTGAGCATGTGGCTTGTATTTAAATGAATTAGGATTGGCCCATTGAGTTCCCCATCTAAGCCTGAATGCCTCCCCCGCCATCTGTTTGAAGGAACTGAAGCATCTGGTTCTGGAGGCAGCTGACGGCTTCCTGTTTGTGGTGTCCTGCGAGACCGGTTGCATCGTCCACGTCTCGGACTCCCTGACCCCCGTCCTCAACCAGTCCCAGTCTGACTGGCTGGGCTCCTCGCTCTACGATCAGCTCCACCCCGATGACACAGAGAAGCTCAGGGAGCAGCTCTCTACAGCAGAGAATACCACAGGTAGAGAAAAACCTCACATTCAAGATGTAGAAAAATCACTTATTTAATATATGATTACATTCGTTTTTTTATACTCCATCTGCACCCCACTTCCAGTGGCCCTGTTGGACACACATAGACATAAATAGACACACCATTCAGATTTATTTCCAGTGGCTGAACAGAAAACATTCCAAACAGTCCTGACTCCTCATTAGACCAGTGGTTTGTCTGAGGTCCCACCTGCCTGTTGTCTTGGTTCTCTCAGGGCGTATGCTGGACCTGAAGACCGGAACGGTGAAGAAAGAGAGCCCACAGTCCTCAGTGAGAATGAGTATGGGAGCCCGTCGCTCCTTCATCTGCAGGATGAGGTGGGGCTCATCTGCTGCTCGCATTAACACCCACCTTTCCATTTCTTTCAACCATAATGTGCGTGTGCATGCAGAGCTTCGTCCGTGCAGAACAGGGACGCAAAACATTGTTATTGTTTTATGCCTGCTAAGGTTCCCATGATAGTTTCCACCAATTTGCATTTTGCTATTGCACCTAAACTGGCCATGCAGTTTTATACCCTGCTTTTTACTGTTGTAGAGCTAACAGGATGCACTTCTAAACAGCGTTTTTAATATTATATCCATGGGGGAAAATGAGAGATGCATCCAGTTGATTGCATTTTAGTTAAGCTGTTGTCTAAGGTAGGGTAATTTGCGTATTGTGTAGAAATATTGACCCAAAGATGAGTGCTGCTGCCCGACGGCTTCGCTTGAAAGCCCTGTCTCCTCGCCAGGTATACACTGCTGGACACGAGGGACTCATACCGATGATCACGTCTTTAGTTCGTCAGATCGCTGTAATTCAGATCTTGAATATCTTTGTAACTTAAAAAAAAGCTTAAGCTGCTATTGAGGTGTGTGATTTTATTTGTATACACCACCACCACAGAATCGCTAGGATGCTAGAAATGTCACTTTCAGCTTGGATGTAGGGACTTTCCTGGCAGGCGGTCATTATTGTAAAGCTTGTCGAACGTGAGGGAACTGCACTCCAAAACAACGCATTACTGCGAAACGGCATAGACCTTATATTTTTGTAATGGCTTCTGGTTTGCTTGACGAGTACCTCTTTACTCGAGTACGCGTTTTCCCCCCTAATGCAGAGATGTGTGTACTTTTGTCTCATACTGAGACGTGTGCATGTGCTTCCAGGTGTGGCTCATGTACAGTGGAACCCTTATCCATGAACAGACTCAACTTCCTGAGGAATAGGAACAGGTGAGCTCAATGAGGCTAAGGATCAGTTGTTTTGAGAAAGGTTAGGCAGCTTCATTATTTAGGATGGCTTTAAGATCTGATTTATATAAAAAAATATTGGTATAGTATTGGCTGATTATGATAGCTGAACTGACTTTACATCACAGGAATGGTTTGGGAGCAGCGGGAGAAGGAGAACAGCAGTATGTAGTGGTCCACTGTACCGGATATATTAAGTCATGGCCTCCTACAGGTAACACTCTTTAGATTTGAGGAACAGAAGAGAACGTAACGCTGGATGGCATCCTATTCATCTGTATGAGTGAGAGGATACAGCATGTGATGTGTGCGTTTGTTTGTGTGCGTTTGCTAGGAGTGTCTCTTACCGACGAAGAAGCGGACAACACTCAGGGTAGTCGTTACTGTCTAGTTGCCATCGGAAGACTACAGGTAGGACGGGCGCAACACGTATGATGTCTGTGTGAGAACTCCCTAGAACAAAGGGAGCTTGTCTCTTTTATACACCCCACCCGTTTTCTGGGTTTTATGATATCAAACTGAAAGGGAAATGCATGTTCAAGTTTTCTTCCCTGTTCCGTGTCAGGTGACCTGTTGCCCGGGCGACTTGGACATGAATAGCATCAGTGTCCCCGTGGAGTTCATCTCACGCCACAACTGCCAGGGCACCTTCACCTTCGTGGACCACCGCTGTATGGCCACGGTGGGCTACCAGCCCCAGGTGAGTCTTACTCGCTGTCCCTGCTATCATACTGCACAGTTTACCATAAGACCTCCATTACAAGACGAGTCGGGGCACGGAAAACAATCCCTTCACTAAAAGTCATCCGTCTCACAGGAGTTACTTGGGAAAAGCATTCTGGATCTGGCCCATCCCGAAGACCAGGAGCTGCTGAGAGACAGCTTCCAACAGGTAGGCCATAGGAGCGTGTGTCAGATGAGAGCTGTGGTGGTGTGTGGGGGATCCATGGCAGACTACTGTCAGACTGTAGTAAGAAGTTCATTATTATTTTGGTCGCCAGGTGGTGAAGCTGAAGGGCCAGGTTCTGTCGGTGATGTTCCGGTTTTGCTCTAAATCCAGAGAGTGGATCTTGATGAGAACCAGCTCCTTCACCTTCCAGAACCCTTTCTCCGAGGAGATCGAATACATCATCTGCACCAATGCCAATGTCAAGTGAGTCACTTGTGCGGTTTCCTCCACATCAAGCCTTGCACAATGCAGTTGCACAACATGATTCACTGAAGTTTTGATGATTCATTTCAGTTTTACTGTTGTGAAAAAATGTGATTGACCGACCAACTGTTTTGCGTTCCCCCCCTACCCCCAGTGCCTCCACACCCATTACTGCAGTGTGTTCTCTGGTCAGGTCCTAGTCTAATCACTCACTCCCTGCCCTCTCCTCTGCTCCGCTCATGTTTGCGGGGCAGTAGAACCTCGGCTCAGGACCCCCCCACCCCCCTCTCGTCCCCGGGGGGTTCCATGCCCCCCTCCCTGGGTCAGGGCAGCCCAAACGGTCTCAATGTGGTTCTCAGCCCAGGTCATGTGGCCAGCAGGTGAGACCAGACCAGCTCCCACCTGACTCCTCCACTGTCCTGCGCTGGAGAGCAGGAGCTGGTTCTCGGTTGAAGGCGACTGCTCCACCTCTTAAGCCTTGTTTTCTTTAGCCTGTTTATCATTTGCCTCACTCTTAGCCCTTTTCCACCAAATTAGCTCTGGTTCCGTTCAGGATTCTTGGACCTTGGTGCTACCTAGCAAACTAGCATTTCCACTAGTTCTGAGTGGAACAGTTGTATTCAAGGATGCGTCATCAATTGAGGGCGCAACAGCGGAAGTAACTAGAAGTAGCAAGCTCTTTTTTGTTCTGCCTTCCTCTTTCATCCTGTAGAATATGACACATCCACTGATGAGGTCATGGTTCGTACTTCAGTTCCAGGAAAACCTGCTATTTTTGGGTTCTAGCTGTGAACCCACTATCGGGTTCCGAACCCAATATATCTTTGGTCGAAATGCTTAGAACGGTCAAAATGAGGTGGGCAGAATGGAACCTGTTAGATGTTGGTGGAAAAGTGGTATCTGAGTCTTTCCTCTTGTAGAATCTGAGATCTGCTGGTGTTTTTAAAAGCATGTCTGTTCTGTGCATCACGGAATAGGTAGAAATAGAGGGAAACCCTTAACACTGCCCCTGTGGTGTAGGTGACTGACCTTTTTTTATTTAAAGGTATCATTGTTGTTGCCTCCGTCCTCTTTCTCTTCTGTTGCCATGGTGAAAGGTGGTGGGTCGTGTGTTTGTTTTTTGTCAGTTGGCAGGTGTTTGGGATCTCTGGCTCATTGGTGGAGGACGCTGAAAAAAGTCCTGTTGGGATACATATACTGTAACTAACTCTCCTCCGCTGTCCCCCAAATCCTTTCCCTCTCTTCATCCCTTTCCCCTTACGTCTCTCTGTCTATGTCTCTGTCTCTCTCTGTCTGTGTCTCTCTCTGTCTGTGTCTCTCTCTGTCTGTGTCTCTCTGTGTCTGTCTCTCTCTCTGTCTGTGTCTCTCTCTGTCTCTCTGTCTCTGTCTCTCTGTCTCTGTCTCTCTCATATAGGCAGTTGCAGCAGCAGCAGCAGGCGGAGCTGGAAGGAGGTGGAGGTTGCGAGGCTAGCTACGAGGCTGGACAAATCACCCTTCCACAGGTTAGACACCCCTAGTCCTCTGTGTGTCTGGTATGTTTTGCACACAGTGTTTCCCATTCATTGATTTATTGTGTTTATTGATATTGTGATGGCCGCTACAACATCAACATTGACCGCCACTTTTTCTTTTTTTGTATTTAAAATGGGTAAAAATCGTATTTCATTGTGGAGCAGCACGCAGTGCATTGATTTGCTCAGCCCCCCTTGCCCCTCTGTCTCTCACTCTCCCAGCAATACACTGACAACGGTCCGTCTGAATAGCCCCTCCTCTCCGTGGACACTCAATCAAAACATGATGATGCACAGAAGGAAGGATTTCTGTTGGCTTTTCCCCACAGAGAGACGGCCAAATTCCTGAATAGAATTAATCCAGAGTTCACGAATGGTTAGCATTAGGGATGCATGAAATACAAACAACTCTAATGGAATACATGGTCTTAATCATCGTGTTCTCGTTTGTATGAGCCCTTTCATTTCTTTACATTTTCAACAGGTTTTTTATACAGTCTATGTGTGTTACATTCACACCGGAGATCCACTGAGACAATTTTATAACCTGCTTCTAACTGTTGTAGAGCTACACGGATACCCTCCTAAAAAGTGATTTTAATCCATTGGGAACCTTTTGAAACGTGAGACGTATCCGGGATTATTGCATTTTAGTTTGGCTATTGTTTAGGGAAGGGTACTTTGGAATTCGCCTACTGCTTAGAAATATTTACCAAACGATGGCTCGATAGAGGAGTGCTGCTGCCCAGCCGTCTCCTGGGCAGGTATACACCGCGTCTCCACACAAGGGTGATCATCTAATATCTTGATTATGTTTTCATCGTGCTTTGTTTTAGGCGCTTTAGAAATTAGTCTTTCTGCTGAACACATTGGTTTGTTGCCAATTCAAATAGGCTGTAAAAGTCAAGAGCTTCACAAAACTACCTCTATTGCCAACGAAATTGGGATTGATTTCCTGCGATATTGCGAAGATTGAAACAGTCTAACGTTATATTTCAGATAAGTTCAGGTATTTTGACATTGGCACTCTAAAAATTCATATGTAACCTGCAGAGGGCCATGCTTTTGGTGTTTGAATAAGCTGTATTATATTTGTGTTGAACTACAGATGCCGGTGCAGGCTGTGACGGCAGCAGGGCTAGACCACAGTAAGAGCCTGGAGAAAGCAGAGCTTTACCCTGCTCTTTACCCAGGCCAGGACCAGTCCAAGAGCATGTCCTCCACCCCCACCGCCCAGATGTACCCTCCAGCCAACACCTTCACCCCTAACCGCCCCAGTAATGCTTACAGGTGTGTGTGTGTGTGTGTGTGTGTGTGGGTGTGTGTGTGTGTGTGTGTGTGTGTGTGTGTGTGTGTGTGTGTG
>JAOPJO010000008.1:3628096-3639786 GCA_027123675.1 Molva macrophthalma | reverse complement strand
GTTAAATGTAAACAATTGTATGGCTGTTTTTTTTGGCGGTTACCGGGCGTTTTGTAATGAGCATATTTATATACTAACCAGCAACCCCCCCCCCCCCCCCCGACACGTCTGTGTCCATCAACCCTGGTCATCTTTTACATTTCCAAATATACATATTATATATAATAATGCATAATGCATTTCGAGAGCACAGAGTCTGAGGAGTTATCTTACAGCTGGTCCACAAATCAGACTTTAGATTAATATCTAAAGTCTAATATTAATATATTAATATTTAGATTAATATCTAAAGTCTGATGACAAACGGTGCGTTTTTACTTCCCTTCATATTTGTTTCGATCGATCATGTTGCTCGAGGCGGGGATCTGTAAGCGTGTAATGGGCAAACACAAACTCGGCCAGCAGTAGTAAACTGTAAAAATCTGTAAAGGTTTAAAATGAACACTGTGTATGCTGGCTAGTGTAGTAATAAACATATTAAAATCCTCATCTGAAAGCCTCATCCACTCCATGCAAATACATTTTCTTCGGTAGAATATCTCTGTAACGAAACAGGAAACAAGGCATAATTCCGCCCCTTGCATTTTTTGATTGCAAGGGCCAGCCCAGGGTCTCTGCAAGGGCCAGCCCAGGCTCTCTGCAAGGGCCAGCCCAGGCTCTCTGCAAGGGCCAGCCCAGGCTCTCTGCAAGGGCCAGCCCAGGCTCTCTGCCTGGGCTGGAAATCTGCTGGAATTGAGATAAGCTTACAGCTAGACATTGAAAATCTAAAATACAACCAACATTTACTTATTGAACCATAGTAACTAATAGTCTCTTATGTTACACCATTGCTTAGCCAAGGTGTTACTATTATTATCTTATCTGCAGCAACGAAATGTAAACGTAACTTCATGGACTTCATGGTACTCCTTACATCTACCAGACACTGGGGTTAACTTGATTTGAAAGAGAACTGTTTTCTTTAGTCAAACCAATTGTCATATTGACATTGAATAGTAATTACAACATAAAAACAAAAAATGCTGTCTCCTAAGTTTAATAGAACTTTAGAATTCTGATCCGAAGTAGAGACAATCAATACTTGGTAATACAGTGTCTGTGTTGATATTAAGCTGTATGCCCTTATTTGGGACAATTGTGGCACAGCTACTAACTAACTAGAAATGTAGAGTGAATTTAAAATACTAGCAACAAAATGATGCATGACAATATTTTATTTCCTATCCAGTAGGCCTACTGCTGCAATATCTTTTGTTGACACAATTTAGCTTAATGTCTCAGTCAGGGTCATAGCTTCGAGTACTGGTGCTGGTCCATGCTGTACTGGTAGTTCCGGTGGTGGAGGTAACAGCAGTTGGAGTTGGAGCTGTTTCAGGATTTTGTGGTCAACAAATCGTATCCCTCTAAAAACAGATTGAACCAACCATTGATTGAAACGCACTGCCACTTAATTTTGACATTGAATTTAATTTCGCAACTATAGTTCTGTATATGTTCAGGACATTTATGTGGGTCTAAGTGGGCCCCATAGGCTGAGGGTCAAGCTCTATTGGGCCCTGGCTTAAAAGAAGTTTGAGAAAGTCAGGGAGCATAGTCTGGTGTTTCCAGACACACATCTATACTATGACGGTCTGGATGTGGAGGCTCAGGTTATGTTGGTTGGTTGAGGAGCAGCGCTCTGAAATGTTACAAACAATTCCAATTGAACACATTCCCACTGGGTGGTTGTGCGTGTCCATGATGCCTGTCAGCTGGAGAGACAACACAGCAACACATACATCTTACAGAACGTCTTCACAAAGCTTTAGACATTAGTGTGGAATGTTTCCCTCTATAAGGGGAAGACGGTGGTTTAGTAAAATGGACCAGTATTATGTACATATGACCATATACAGTACATGTACATACAAAGGTCCTATAGAAGAAACGGGGTCTACGGCCAGAGACGTATGTATCTTACTGCACAGGACTGCTCTTGCGGCAGAGCTCGTTTGCCGACGTCAGCGTCTGCCGATTGCGTCTGCGTTTTCCCGTCAGCAGGGTGTAGAAAAACGGATTCACGCAGGAGTTCCCGTACGTCAGGCCGGTCAGGATCCGGTTCACCGTCACCTGGGTGCCCACCGGTACGGTCCTCAGCATGTCGGGCTGGTACAGGGGCAGCAGCTGCCAGATCCAGAAGGGGAGGAAGCAGGCCCAGAAGGCCATCACAATGCCGAGGATGAGAAGCAGGACTTTGGGCTTTGGACTAGGCACTCTGGGAGGGTAAGCCGTGCTGCCCCCGCTCGCCCAGGCAGGCCTAGTCTGAGACACCCAGTACAGCCGGCCCAGAGCGTAAAGTTCATATTGATCATGACGGTACAGACGAGCTCCCATAAACAGTGGAGCAATCACGCACCCAAGGGACAGATGTCGATGGCCTCTGTGATGGGCAGGCCCAAGACAATCTCTGGTGACCTGAGGGATGAGGATAAATACACAAATGGTGCTGTCATGTTTCCACAATACTATATGAGATGGCTCAGAACCCTTTGACATTACCCAATAGTAGTATTTACAGTAAGATGTATCCCTGCACCAACAGTGTCTGACCCGGCCTTGGTAGAACTGATATTGCAGGGCCTGAAAGGTATCGCCAAGCTCTACATCGGAGATGGGGACAGCAATGGGTTTGACCTCAGTGGTCGCTCTCTTTCATTCACATACATGATGTCGACCTCTTTTTTTCGGAAATATTTACAAAGATTACAAATACCGAGAATTATTAGAGCAATAAAATATTTACCTGTTGAGTAATGACACTTATTTCGTGACGACTCAGAGGTTGGAGGTTTTCATTCCAATAATCAAAAGGACTGATGTGCTATATACGATATACAAAGTGCTTATACCAGCACACAATGTGGCATGGTTCAAGGCCTTGATTCGTTTCAGCGTTGCAAAATAAATGGCTTCAAAGCCCCAAGCACACCTTTGATTTGACGCCTGGTTGTGGTGATTACGTGCTGCCGTTGCCCGAGCATGTTTAGGCCTTTAGGCTGGGGTCAGAGGGCATTCATTGCAGCATTAATAGCCCTGTTTCTTGGTCAGCATATTGATTAGTCCTGTCCTTCACAATTTATTTGTCGGGAGTTGTACCTAGGAGCTAAACATAAAGACACAAGGCTTTATAACACAGTGGTCCAAAGACATGGGCTGGTTAGATGGTAGACATTTTGGGAAATGTATCTGAACAGGTCAGGAGAAGACCTCAGGTATTGTAGACTTCAATTAAACATCGCAATGGAAGTCTGTGTCAAATAAGCGACTGCATTTAGAGGGTTTCTTATAAGTTTGCTTCTATTTAACGTGTTTCTTATGTGATGTGTAGTGTGGGCATCTTGGAATGGTCGGATCGAAGGTCAATAATAGTCTCAAGTCACAGATTCACAGCAAGCACTCAGGACTCATTCAAATACTGTATCAAAATCAGTTTATTGATTATATTAGTCACGTTAATTAAAATCTGTTTTCAATTCAAATTAAACCCTGTTTTTATTGCACATTTTAATATTATTTGCACCTGCATTGCTATGCAGGTCCTTTATACATATTCTGCCCACCCCTCTGCATATGCACCCCTGCCATTTCTCTGTATGCCTCGCACACACCCCCACCCCACCATCACTTCCCCAACCCCACCACCACTCCTCTCCGTCAAACAGCAGTATTTACTCCTCTGAGTCACAGAGCAGCAGGGTCTGCAGGACAGAGCAGCCTCAGAGCGGGACAGAGGCAGGGAGAACTCGGACATAGAGAATCTCTCGGAGACTAGATAGGATCTCCATAGCAGTATAAACCAAGGTATGGGCAAAGCCAATGAGGGTGGTTTGCCATCGTCATTTCTGAGCAGAAAAATGTGTTTGGCAAGGGAAAATGTGGGTTTTAAAGGAAAAGGCAGAGAGTACATGAGACAAGAAAAACAAGATGGCCCCAATCATTTTTATGCACGTATATGCATGGGAATGGAAATGGTAAAGTGATCATCTTAATTTGCTTGGCCAATAACTTGTTCGATACCCAGTCCCTATGTTTCTTTGGTAGCATTTTAAAGGCTAAAAATAATTTGGTTCAACTGTAGTTTCATGGTCAGAGGACCCATTGCTGTGTGTTCCCTCCTACCAAACCAATGCAAAACATGTGACACTTATATATATACAGGAAGCACATTTTTATTTAAAGCTGTATTATATATTCTGATAAACATTAAGGCCATGCAAGGAATTGTGTCATGTGTCATAACAAAATCGTTTTTTAAACCTAACATGCAGGTATAGCTTTATTATTTAGAGTTGTGTCTTGTGTTTTTGTGATTGTTCAAGAATAACCTCTGACCCATAATGTGTGCTGTCAACAAAACATTATATTGTCTTTGCCAATGTCAGCCAGAAGTGTTGTCATTTTGTTTTTAGATGGTTTGTGGCTAAAGAGTGTCAATATGCCTGACATGAGTTGTAGAATAGTTTATCGACATATTTAACACATATTTTGTTGAAATATTGAATTACCCACCAATTATTAATGTTTAATCTTTCGACAGCACCAAATGCCTGGTCTCAAAGTACAAACAAAGTGCTGTAATTTTCCACCATACTCCTATCCTCTTGTGTGTGTGGGGAAATCAATGGAATCTGAGTCTCTATTATGTACATATGACCATATACAGTACATGTACATACAAAGGTCCTATAGAAGAAACGGGGTCTACGGCCAGAGACGTATGTATCTTACTGCACAGGACTGCTCTTGCGGCAGAGCTCGTTTGCCGACGTCAGCGTCTGCCGATTGCGTCTGCGTTTTCCCGTCAGCAGGGTGTAGAAAAACGGATTCACGCAGGAGTTCCCGTACGTCAGGCCGGTCAGGATCCGGTTCACCGTCACCTGGGTGCCCACCGGTACGGTCCTCAGCATGTCGGGCTGGTACAGGGGCAGCAGCTGCCAGATCCAGAAGGGGAGGAAGCAGGCCCAGAAGGCCATCACGATGCCGAGGATGAGAAGCAGGACTTTGGGCTTGGGCGCTCTGGGAGGGTAAGCCGTGCTGCCCCCGCTCGCCCAGGCGGGCCTAGTCTGAGACACCCAGTAAAGCCGGCCCAGAGTAGCATAAAGTGCTCCGATGGCCAGCCCTGGGCCGAGGATGCTGGTGCAGAAGAGTATGCTTAGATAGGCCTTGGAGCTCTGTTCATCCCAGGCCGGCACACAGAGCTGGCCGTCCTGGCTGTCCCCGTCCTCCAGGTGCAGGGTGATCATCATGGGGAGGCTCAGGGCCAGCGCCAGACCCCATGCCAGGCCCACGCGCAGCAGGCCCGAGGAGTTGGAGGAGGACGCGTGGAGGGGACGCGCCACGGCTCTGTAGCGGTCCAGACTCATGGCCGTTAGGGTGAAGATGGAGGCGTGCATGGTCAGGAGGTCCAGGCTGAGGAGAAGGCGGCAGCCCAGCTCCCCGAAGGCCCAGCCGGACGCCAGGCTGTCGTACACGATGAAGGGAGCGGTGAAGAGGTAGAGGAGGTCGGCCAAAGCCAGGCTCAGTACCTGGAGGTAAAGGGAGGAGGAAGAATTGATGGAAGAGGAAACGGGAGAGGAAGAAGGGGAGAGGGAAGGGGAGGGAGCGTTGGCCAGGCAGGACGGTACTGGGAGTCTGAATAGGCAGCAGCATGCTCCTGCTCTGTGTCTCCTCCTGCCTCTCCTGCGTCTGAGGAGGAGACCCAGGGTGTACAGGTTTCCTGTGATGCCCAGCAGAGAGAGGAGCGATAGAAAAGAGCAGAAGAGAGCTGTGGAGGCCAAGCTTGGGGATGGAGAGATGGATGGAGAGGGAGAAGGCAGGGAGACATTTGGGATGAAAGAGAAGGTGGAGGGAGAGGGAGAGGGAGGCATGGAGCCTGAAAGTTCCATTGTTGGGAAAAGTTAAAAGGTATTAATTTATTAGAAAGTACTGCCTGAAAGGGCTGGAGGCAGAAACTAAATCGGAGGGGTAGGAGGTGGGGCAAAGTGGATGAAAAGAGAAAAGGAAGGGTGGGAATAGAGTTGGGTAAAGAAGACAATTATTATTATTTTAAATAGTTTTCATTTCAATCACAGAATTTCACCATGAAAGGCCTACACTTCTTAATAGTTGTTTTTTTGTTCATTACGCATTTCTTGTTAGATGCATTTTTATAGTAGCCTCTACATATTTAGAGTAGGCTATAGGCCTATTATCATTTTGGGGAAAAACACTACAAATTAACAATGTGAAAAAATAGTTTATTTTATTAGAGTTATTTTATTGCAGAGGACGAATTGAAAGTCATACTCCAATGCACTTCCATAGCTTCTTACGATTATTTGCGGTGGGAAAAAGCTACTCAGGACTTTGCGAAGTTGAACCCACTTAATAGCAAATATATTTTCAACAATTAGTATGTTGCGGGAATGAATTTGCCCGCCCCAATTCAAGAATGTGGAAAACAACATGTATAGTCACGTCCACACATTTTTAACAGCTAGGGCTACAGGTCATAGCCTATCTTTCTATCAAATTCCGGTAAAAGGCTAAACGTTTGGGTCAAGGGGCCGGTCATAACCTGTGAGCGGCCAAGCGAAAATCTATCTTTTTTAAATTGGATTTCAGGTTAGTGTAGGCCCACAAAATATCCTGATTTAGCTGGTTAAATAGCCTCATCATTTTGGTGCAATGGAATGTTGCACATCGACCAAAACCGAGCCTCTGAAGGGTCTTGAACATCTCTGGTAAATGTAGCAAAATGTGTAATCTATGTATCCTAAACTATGCATTGACTTCAAAGCAAACGTAGGGGGTAAACATGCCGTGCAGAATGCGACACATGGTGACCCAAACAGCACCGGGGTTAAGAGCTACTGTGCAGGCCGGCAGAGCCCCCGCGGAGATGCGCACCCAATGGGCTTCACGGTCTCCCTCTAAATAACATCTGTGTTACCTCTATGGCATATTACAATCTATTTCAGACCGTCTTAATAATACGTGTTGTTTTCTTAGCTTAAATTGTCTTATTAAGACACATGCACATTTTTTTAAAATTGTGTTAAGGATGAAGGCCATATAGGCCTACTGTGTCATTGCCAACGTTAGCATTAAATAGGCCTATACTATTTTAATATTATACTTTTCAAATCCTAAATAAATCGTTTTTTAAATGTAACAATAGGCTACCGTTCATTTTCGCAAATTACAACATGCTGTATATAATCCCGATATAAACCTGAAGACATGAAATACTTCCTATTAAGAATTATGATAGTAGGCTATGAGCGCATTGACTTATATTAAATATGGTGTATAGCCTACCTTGGATAATGCTTATTCCAGACGCTGTAAAAATTATATTCCACGGAAGATTTTGGATGATTAAGCTCATTTTTTTAACTTTCTTGATTGGTCGAATTCCGTCTGACGTGGCCAAAAAAATATATAGTGTCTATTTTGACATAAGGTAACGGTAGAATAATCTAAACTATCTCCTTTTCCCAACTTGTGAGTCTCAGTTGCTCTCTGGTGTGTGTTTGTGCGTTTGAGTGCCGCTCCTCAACTCACACTTTGATATGTCTTCCAATCCGCGGGGAGGAGTGCCGGCTGCGCGTGTATGATTTCAGGGGCGGGCAGAGTAGAGGATTGGCGGCTGCCGTCCCGCACTAATGCATAATATCCTACATGACTATTCATAAGGCCAATGTAGTTGACCCATTTGCCTGTTATCATACGTCTTCAATAGGCAAACAAAATAAATAAGGAAAAACGAGCCCAGGACCCATAGAACACTAACACTAACGCATGTGAACATAAGGTCTATTGGCTATAGGCTTTTCAAACTACAGACTAATACACAATATTTATATAGGCTAAACTGCTATCTAATTAATAAGTCACAATTCATTTTTAGTGTGAAAGATTCATATCTGAGTCAAAAACCCGATGACTCAGATACAATGTGCGAGACATAAATCTCACCCCATGAACAACCTATCATTTATGGACTATATTTAATTTCACGATTAAAAATAAATCTCCGATAATGTGTTTTTAAACGACGGACAAAGTACATGGTCACAAAGAAAAATGCCATGTTATTTATTAGGCTATTATCAATGTTGATGTGCCCTCTATGGTGAGCGATTAGGAAAAAAGATCATTGCTTGGAAATGCACCATACTATTTCCATTTGTTTTAGATTTATAGTAATGGCTTTGTGAAAAGGCCTGGTTTCAATGACAACTATTTGAGGAAAATACTTACCTTTAAAATACAATACTATACTTTTGATAAGAGTAAGACATCCCCATGAAATAAACTAAAAGCTAAATTTGTTGACCGAGATGACCTGGATATTTTTATAGGAGTTTTCCTGTAGAATTAAATTGAACAAATACCAAATTAATTATTCTTGACCATCCTAGACCATATTGAGATTTAGAGGTAGAGGCTGTTGTAGCAAGAATATATAGGCTGTTAGCTGTTAGCTGTTTATTTAAATTACCATGACAATGAGTGAATCTTTACTTCAACAATTCAGGTCCAGATCTCCAAATCTCTACAGTTTATACCATATTAGTCATGTGTTAAATGAATGTCATTGTATATTTGATAAATATACATATATTACAGATTCTTGTCATTACCAGTTTTTTTTTCTGCAGTTATTGAACATATCTTTCTAACCGAATGGTTGTTAATGCTTGACAATGCTTGATGTTCAGTACTTGTCTTGTAGAGGAGTGAGAGTGACTCTGGGGAGATTTGGATCAGTACTGGTGCAGTTAATGTGCTGTTACCTCCTACGCCACGGCACTAACTAATGCACTTCACTTACAACCCAATGTCAATACCACATCCAATCATATTCCAACAGCCTGCGTCATGCGTGCACACTGCCTTTATATGGCCATCTGATGTCTGAATCATGGAGATGAAGTATACACTTTAAAGCTTCCCTGCAACAACATTTTTCTATGTCAGGAAAGGGTCTCTGATTAAATCACAGCGTTTTTCAGCCGCTACCAAAAGCGCCTTTCGAACCCTGCTTGGAACCCAAGGCGTTGTTTTTGGCCACGGCGGCGGTCTGGAAGCCACAGCTGTGGGGGTTCTGCGTGTGCTGTCTGCTCGGAGACGACGGGGGAAACTGTTTACCAGTTGACTATGTCCACGAGGACCTTTGGGATGTATGGCTCATGTCTGTGGTCCGGGGGATCGGTGCTGCATACATGTGTTGGAAAGAAGAGGCTGTAAAGAGGAGAGGGAGCATACCTCTCCCCATGGGGTGTGAGGAATTTGAACAAATACCTGCCATGGGCATGCCAAACTGGGGAAGGGGTTAAGGGGAGAGGCAGGAGGGGCTGGTGGTGAGGGGTTTCATGGAGATGGCAGTGATGAGCTCAAGTTCCCCCCCCCCTGTTTTATTAAGAGACAGACAGGTGCTTGAGCCTTGTGAGGGTAATACAGGGGGGTTATTTGATGTGGTGATGATGGCTGATGGTCGGGGATCGCAACATAGCACGATCCTCGACCTGTATTTGAAAATAGCACTGTATTGGAATGAATCAGAATTGAGTCGTGCCAATTCCAAATCAAATGTTCACATAACACACTGTCGACAGAACATGAGATGGGGAGACCAATTGGATTTGCACATTCTGCGGGTCTGTGCAGTGGATATCACACCAGCAAATGCTAATATCAAATAATATTGCTGCTTGAATGTGCTGCTTGCTGCTGCAGCAACTGTGAAAATGGTTTAAAGTTATTGGTTCCACATGTTGCCATTGGAAAATGAAAGATCATTACAGAGTAGACTGAAGCCTGTTTTGACACCATAGGTAGGCTCTGTGAGGATCACAATTCACTAGACATGTTATATTCATTGACATCAAACTGTTGATACATAGGCTAGGTCATGTTAATACAAAACAATCATTAAATCAAGGCATGTTTTCATTCGGAGTGCATGCACACGTGTAAACCATATTATAATAGCAGTGCTAAGCTGGCAAATCATTATTTGGTTTGCAGGCATCCTCACAGACAAAAAAAAGAACCAATAGGTTAGGAAGTGGGTAAACTCCATGAACCCTTGCATGTGAGCCCATCACATACGCCATCATTCTCTCAACATTTAACATCCATTCTTTATTTTTGCATATGTTGCAAGATTATTTTTAATCTTCTATTTAATAGTTGTATTCGTAGGTCACAGGGGGTTAAGTGGGGGAAAACATAAAGGAATTTTAAATCACACCCCTGCCTCCTTAAAGAAACACTCTTTGTTATTATTATTATATGTGTCATCATTTACTTAGGCAGTCACAACTCCTCCCCGACAACAAATTATAATCCCAGACATCACAGCTAACGGCTCCCTAACCTGCCTTCTGGCTGTCCTTGCTCACTCTATTCATTTGGCTAATTAAGAGACTTCATTTCTTAACAGAGCGGAGACAGATTGCCCATGGGTTCACTGTCGCAGCAATCGCAGACTTGATTAAATGGGCGGACGTTTTCTGCCATGTGACAAACGGTCATTGGACCAGGCGGGCTGATTACATACTGGAGATGAGTTATTGATCCCCCTGTCCGGGTCTGTGTTTACAGTTACACGTCACTTTCCATGCCATGCCAGGCTATCAATTGTTCTCTACACTGTCCTGGGATGTCCTTTGTGTTTTCTTTTAGGGCCTTTGGTTGCCCATTCAAACCCAAAGGGAGACTGGGTTAAGTCAATGGATCTTCTCAGAAAGGTGCACAGGTCCAAACAGAACCTGCTTGGTCTCCACACATCCTTGGAAGACCGGTGGTCACTTCCCATTTACTATTTGCTGGTGTTTCTTCTGACCTTTGTACACAACATGGTCTCCCTACATCAAAGAACCACAGAGGCTGATTCTTCCATGATCAATCTAATGTCTGATTTAGTCTACACGTGGCTTGCGGAGCCTTAGATATGGAGAAAGAAACTACATCTGTGACAAAATGTGGAAGTTGGTCCAGTGTATTGCTTCTCCTGTCTGGAGGAAGCCTCCGCCCTCCCCTGGGCCCCTGGCGATGGCTTTCACAGCAGCCAGCATCCAAACGGCCAGCAGGGAATAAGATTCCTTTACAACAACATGCTCTCAAATGATTTAGAAACACCCTTCTCTATTACTCTGTCAATCACTTTTTATACTGAGGCTGCAAAATAACACATTAAATATAACATGGGGTTTGCATTATTTTTACAGAAGTGGGAACATTTAAAAAATGTTTGTCAGACTGATACAAATGATGCTAAAGAAGGCACAAATACTTTTTCTTACGTAGAATGTAAGTGTAGATCTAGAGGCGGGCGCTGTCTTGTTTGAATATGCATTGTCTATGTTGTAAAATTTATTTAAAGACTTCACACCCTAAGGTGTGAAGTCAGGCTTCTGTAGTGTCCTCACACCTGCTATGTTTCACCCTGGCCCTTCAATTGGCCCTCACAAACCAGGTGTGAGGCCTCTGGCTAATCTATAGGTATCTAGTGTTATTAGCTAATTACCATTTTAAAATGCTAACTTGGAGGCGCTTAGCACATCCCACACACAGCCCCCCCCACACACCTCCTAGCGCTACTCAATGCAGCACGGTTGATCCTGGCCACCAGACGTTGTTGAACTGGACATGCTGATCCT
>JAOPJO010000008.1:3607067-3619323 GCA_027123675.1 Molva macrophthalma | reverse complement strand
CAATGCATAAATATTCAGTGCTTATAATTCAATGGGTTTTTATTTTCAAAACCCGATGGCACAGATTTACTTCCATACTCGTCCCCAGCGGTCCGTGGTGGATACTGTGCTTTTTATTTTGTGCTTCCAAACTGTTATTAGAAAGTACCCAACATATTCACTTATTGATGCGTGAGTACGTTGGCCACAAAATACACAGATATTCTGTTGAGACGCTGCAAAACACAATTGTATATCCACTTCTTTTGTTGCATCGTCGGTTTTAACCAATACATGTTGTTTGCATCCATCGTTTGAGCGCAGCACTCCAGACATGGCTGCACTCTGGTGGTTTATAGCCAAGGATGCCACGCAAGAAGGGGATTTAAATGTTTGTTTTGCAGTGTATCAAAAAAGTGTCAGCACGTTTACACGTTTAAGGACGAGAGTACAGTGGGTTCTTTCTAATAACCGGTTCGACATTTGGAAGTTGTTAAAAAGACCAGTGTAGTTGTTTCCCCAGAGGTCAGCTTTGGTGACAGAGTGTGACCCCATAGCGACATGTGATTCCACATGGCTCATAAGGAGTGCGCGTGACACATATGGTGCTAGCTGAGAGCATTTGGGACCTAGTCTCAGCCTCTTCTGTTATTTGCTCTATGTCACCATGTGACTCATCCTGTTAATCTGATACATAGAGCAAGTTAAGCCATGCAGTGTCTGATTGGCTGTAAGCATTGTCACATAGTTGAGATGCAACCCGGGTGTAATCTTACATATGCATCCATTGGTTGATTCAGTCCACTGGTATACAGATTGCAGTTTTTTGCAGACCACTGAGCAATTTATATGACCACAGGCTGCTTTTCTTTGTAGTAAAGTTCCAGTGTACCATCAGTTGTGCTTGTATGGCAATCAAGAACTTTTCCATACAGGTGCTACTTGACAGTTACTGTGTCCCAGACTTTCCCTAAGGAAAGGGTGCCTCTGCCTTCTATTTGGTGGCAGTCAGACAGCCTCAACCACTACACTCATTTCCTGTTTAGTGAGGGGAAGGATGCAAGTTCATAAATGTGACCCTGGTGGGACTTGAACCCACAATCCCCAGCTTCGGAGGCTGATGCCTTATCCATTAGGCCACAGGGCCCTGTCCTGAGAGGGTAGGGTTGTGTATCAGTTTAAGTCACTATTGGTCTCCAACAATAGGGGTAGGACAGAAGGATGTCCAATGCATCAGCAGACTGGAGCTCTAATTATTTCTCAGTATCGATCCAATACATCACTTCTACTCAACAGCATAGACACTGACCATTTGTAATGATATATTATCATGGCATATAATCAATTATTCTCCGATTCTATCATTTAGCTTGGTATCCAATGACCATATGTGTAGCATAATTACTTATTTACCCATCTCATCTTACTCAAGGTGACAGCAATATGGTTTAAGAATCCATTTTGGCAGCTCTGTCTTCTTTGGATCATTAATCTGTGGAACGCTTTAATCGTGGCTTTGTGTAATGTGTTTGTTATGAATGCCACATATCAGGATCACTATTCTGGCCACAACTGATCATTTGCTGATGATAGCTTTATCTTTAGAGAGCTTTTCTTTCCCTTTTTCTTTTCAGACACCATGACTGCACAGTTGAAGCTTTGCTGTTTCCTCACAGTAAGGCTGCTCTGTGGAGTCAGCTCTGTGAAGAAGCCTTCCACTATTTTTTGAAGGAGTAAAGATGTTGTTTTTGGGATCTCTTCAAAAGGAACCATGAAGATACCAGAAGAAATGTAGTTTCTCATTAAAATGTATGTTTATATAATATTGTTAGGCTTTCATAACCCTTTTTGTGCAAGTTGTAATTATAAATTAATCAACATATAGGGTTTGGGTAAGGGTTGTATATATATTTAATATATACATTTCAAAAGATGATATGGTAATATATACATGAAATATTTCATATTCTTTACATGCAGAAGCAGCCACATAATTATCTTAAACTGTTTTATGTTCTTCTCATTTACTTGTGTTAGAACTTCCCAGAAGTAAGTGAAACCTGGAGATATTCCTGCTTTACCAAAGCCCAGTGCTTCCAGTGGACATGTTTGAGAGAAGGAATACTGCCGGCCAGTGAAGATGAACCCTTATGTTACGTCTCACTTCAGGAGGGATCTTTTTCCCCATTTCCACTTGTTGTAGACGTTGGGTTTGGCCCTTCTGTCGCTTTTTAACTGACGTGGGATTCCATATTGTTTGATTGAGTCGTGACTCAGGGCCCCTGACACGTAGCCCCTGACAGTCTTGTTTTGAAAGGTAAAGACTTGCGAGCAGCACCTTTCTCCATTCTCGATGCCTCAAGAATGATTTAACCCCACGTCCTATGATGTGTTGGACCTTCTCTCTCTATGCCCTTTTTTTTAATGCATCCTATAACTCTGCATGCCTGATCCATTTATGGAAAATGTTCTTTATGCTTAGTGTCTTTTGAAAGTACTTTTACATTTATTACCAGAAGCTATCATCTCCAGCTTCATTTCCTACATTCTTGGTCTCATTGCATCATCTAAATGTTGTGGCTTTCTTCTCAGGTGACCTTGTTCACGTGAGTTCAAATGTGTGTGTTCTCCAACCAACAAAGCTAATCATTGTTTGGAAATAATGCAGTATGCTCTCTGCTATGCTGGACTAGAAAAGATCCTGTGAATTTGGAAGTTTTACAACCCAACCATTGGCGAACCATAAGACAGGATGTCTAGGTGATTGGTTTGCAATGTCAGTGTTCAGCAATCATATCTTTGTCATCACATAGTCTGCATTACATTTGCAATGTTTTCATCAGAACAGTCAAACATATCACATCTCTTTCTCTCTTTCTTCTGAATTGTGTGTCTTGTGTGTACTGTCTGTGTTTAATACCCTTCTGTTCATGTTTCTATCTGCCCCTTGGATCTACTTAATCTACAGCTGTAATGAAGGAGCACTCTGATATCACAAAGGTAGATATGCTTTTGACAAAATGTAACTAGCAGTTTACTGAAGTAGCAGTTGCTATGAGACATGCTCATGTCATCCTATTAACAGTCAGTAAATTAGTTTGTACCAAAACAGAATTCAAGCAGAAATGGGAAGTGGATACCATACTGTGATAGTCATAACCTGAAGCTACACACAGGCGTAGTGGCACAATGGGAGCTGCTGTTTACGACCAAATATAACATTGATCTTACTTGTGAAGACTATGCTATAACAAATACAGCACTGTCCACAGTCAACTAAAACCAGGAGAATAAGTGAGTGCACATAATGCATATTGCATATTTCTCCATTAAAACATTTGATTTATTTTTCTGTCCTTTAGTGATTGAATGATCAAATATGAGCAAAGCTACAAATGGATTTCAACAAGTAGACTGTATTTTTTCTCTTGGTCATTGTGTTTGGTCTTAAGGATTTGGAGATCTTGGATCGTAAGAATCAGCATGTTAATTAGCTTGCTCTACAATGCATGGTAGAGGCATCGGAATTGATTTCTCCTCCTGTTTGAGCAAAGCCTACCTTGACTATGTTCTATGTCAAACAGATCCTGCTTGTTCATTGTCCTGTGTTTGCATGATGTAGTAAGTGTCGTACATAGTGCCTTACGATGTAAACCCTTCACATGTCTCCATCTTTAATTGGATGCCCATTATATAGCTCTCTACTTTGCCTGCTACCTTTCCACCTTCTAGCCTGTATGGTTTTACATTGGAATCGGCCATGTCTTGCATGCATCTCTTTAATGTATATTGAGTTCAGTCCAGCCCTTCTCTTACCTGCATAGCTGCAACCTGTGACTAGCAGTGTATCTAGAATATTGGGAACCCTTCTCAACCTAACAAACATTAATCCTACAGTGAGTATATGGGTTTGTGGACAATGTGGATGTAATCTGTCCAAACCCTTTTTGGGCTGCTGAACATTATCCTCCGAAATGTAAAACACATGCATTTTTCTCTGGCGGGAGTTGGACGGGCAATGGCCCTGAATGGAATCATGTCGTGTTTGCCATTGGCTTATATGGATTCACACACATCAGTTCACAGGGACACCTTTTGACTACGAACACTGATATCTATTGTTTTGAACGAAAACAACACACTTGTTCATTTACAATAACAATAGTATCTGACCAAGAATCTACAGCCCAGGAATACTGGATACGTCTGTACATTTCTGAGAGACTGTGACTGGTGATTACCAAGTGCATGATGGGAGCTGCTCGGGTGAAGCGTCGCTTCAGTGCTGTGGTTGATGGGCCGGTAGAGGAGGAGGAGGTCATGAGGCTGGCGCAGAGTGCCGCAGACACGGCAGGGGCCGGTGGGAGTCCCCTGAGCGCGGGGACCCCCACCGGCACATCCCCCACCCACACCCACAACGGGAAGGCCCCGGGCCTGCAGGGCAACATCCACGATGCGCGGAGGCAGGGCGCCGTGGAAGATGGCGCCGGGGGAGGCGGAGGACGAGAAGGCGGGGTGAGAGGTGGAGTGTGCTCGGGGCTGCGGAGCGGGAGAGGCGGCGGTGGGGGAGGAGGAGGAGGAAGAGGGAAGGACTCTCTGTCCTCCCCCGCCTCCGCCAGCCGCCGCCCCGCACGCCGCCCCAGCCGCCGGCCTCGGCAGCGCTTTGTGGGCAAGGACGGGCGCTGCAACGTCACCTTCGTCAACATGAGCGAGAGGGGCCAGCGGTACCTCAGCGACCTCTTCACCACCTGCGTGGACATCCGCTGGCGCTGGATGCTGGTCATCTTCACCCTCTCGTTCCTCCTCTCCTGGCTGCTCTTCGGGTTCGCCTTCTGGCTCATCGCCTCCGCGCACGGGGACCTCTCCGTCCGCCTCGCCCCCGTCTCCGGGGGCCCTCTCGGGACCGAGGAGGCCCGGGGCCCCGGGGGAGAGTCGGGCGGAGGGCCGGCGCCTGTGGTGGTGGTGGTGGAGCCGTGTTTCCTCCAGGTCAACAGCTTCATGGCGGCCTTCCTCTTCTCCCTGGAGACTCAGACATCCATCGGATATGGCTTCCGCAGCGTAACCGAAGAGTGTCCCCTGGCGGTGATGGCGGTCGTCTTGCAATGCATCGTGGGCTGCATCATCGACGCCTTCATCATCGGGGCGGTCATGGCAAAGATCGCCAAGCCCAAGAAGCGCAACGAGACGCTGGTGTTCTCGGACACGGCCGTGGTGGCGCTGAGGGACGGGAAACTGTGCATGATGTGGAGGGTGGCCAACCTGCGCAAGAGCCACCTGGTAGAGGCTCACGTACGGGCACAACTGCTCAAGGTAAGAGGGGAGACGGGTTAAAGATTTAAATAAGGCTGAGGTGTCATGACCACAACTTATTTGTTTGTATACCTGGGTGGTCTTATCCTTTCTAACGTGTTCTGCATACTCGACGAAATGAATACCTGAGGTGTTGGTTTAAACAACCACTGTTATATACAGGTACAGTCAGGAACGCTGAGTCTTTGCTGCGGTCTACTTTCTTAGTTATCTTTGCACTTTTCCCTGTTGAACTGAAGAAGACCCTTTGAGTACCCAAATTGACTCCCATAGGGGGGGCAATGCCCAAGCCCTTTTTTGAGGAAATCCTAGTGTAAAATGACATGCCCAAGTAAATCAAGAGTAGCTCTACATCAGGTTTACATGTGTGAAGTTTGTATCCATAGGTAGTTACGCAATAAAAACAAGGTGTTCTTTTGTAACTTGTAACTATCACCATTTCAGAGTAAACCAACATTAACCAGGGGCAAAATAAAAGCTAGTCAAGGACAGAGAAAGAAAATGTTAGGTTTCAGCAGATTGACAAAGAGAGACAGAGAGGGACAGAGGGAGACCCAGGCCATCTGGCCTGTATCGTGTGTCATCTGTAGTTAATAAGAGCTTGTTGTATACTCCCTCTGGGGGGTTTAGAAGATTTAGCATGGATTAACTTGCGCAGGATTCTTGAACTGAGAACCACCGTCCACCACCCTGCTTTTCTCCCCTGTTGTTGTGTCCCGCTGTCTGCTCCTCTCCCCGCTCCCTACCTCCCTGTCTGAGCGCTTATTACGCTGCACTTGTGAACGTCATGTTGTGGTGCTGGGGACGTGTGGGGATTGGGATGGGATGACACGTGTGACGTCACATAGTCAACCTCCGTTGAAGGATGAGGTTTAACAGTTTGACATTTAATAACTTAATATCATGGCCATGCCAAAGAGGGGACCAGATTGATGGGATTAGGTTGACATGGATCAGATCAGATATGCCGAACTCTCTATGCTGGTGCTGGAGATTGCACAATAAAATGTGCTTGCTTAGCTATAGGCTTAGGTATTGCATACAAACCACTTAAAGGTTTTGGCTGGTTTGCAAAGACCCCAGCTTAATTGTTAATATTGTTTAGGTCCAGATGTAAATTAGCAATACATTTTTTTGTTCAACTCAACCTCTCTATCTGCGTTCTGAAATTGAGCAGTTGGCGAGCCATTGACACCCATTCTATTACAAATTTGTGTTGAGCAGCTTCCATAGCTGTATCTTTGTTTTGTCCATCACAAGTAAGTGCATATGAACTGCCCTGGCTAGGTCGTTTTCTCAAATAGTGCCTACAAATTTTTTGTTTTAATTCTATGTTTACACACCACTGACCATGCGTACAACGTGAGAGGAGGTGAGTTGAACAAAAATGATTCAGATCAGATTTACATCTCAATATAGACATTGTCAATAACAAACCGGCACAATCGTTTAAGACAGGTCTAGCCAAGCTCAACTGAGTCAAATCTGTAATGGTCACTTTTGTTGGCAGTGATAATGTAAAATGTGTGTTTTTCAATCCTTTTTGTTACAAATTGAATTGACACCTTTTTGTGATTTTAAATAACCACAATTTGCTGTCTGGGATTAATAAAGTACATCTTATCTTAACATTTACGTCCAATTATGTTCGGTATTAGAAACTGAGGGGCATTGCATTAGCCATTCTGATTCACTGAGTCACTGCTTGGCTCTATGTGACTGTGTTGGCGACAGACAAGACAAACTAATTCATGTTTTTGTATGTGAAAAACAGTGGTTTGAGTTCAAACTACATGTACCTCATTACATACTCTCATCTCCTCATCATCGACCCCTCTCTTCCCTTCCCTCCCATCTCTCCCGACCGGCCTCCCCCTCCCAGCCACGGGTGACCCCAGAAGGAGAGTACCTCCCGCTGGACAACGCTGACATCAACGTGGGCTTCGACACCGGATCCGACCGCGTTTTCCTGGTCTCCCCGGTCACCATCGTGCATGAGATCGACGACGAGTCGCCCTTCTTTGAGATGGACCGCAGCATGCTGGAGAAGGACTCGGAGCTGGAGGTGGTGGTGATCCTGGAGGGCATGGTGGAGGCCACGGCCATGACCACGCAGTGCCGGAGCTCCTACCTGGCCTCCGAGATCCACTGGGGACAGCGCTTCGAACCCGTGCTCTTTGAGAGGAAAGACTGCTACCAGGTAGGAGAACTGAGGTATTCGCAGTGGTCTCTGCCGGCAGCAAATGTATGGTTACGTTTCCACACAAAACTCCAAGCAAAGAAGGTGTTGCTGAATGGAAACTGACAAGAAAAGCACAGATAAACAGTACACTACAAGGGACCAAACCGCTTCCAAACGTTGAACGTTGCGATACCATCCATCCACAATTATTACACGCTAAATCAAAAGGATGTAAAACCTTAAATGAGCCCAAAACAGAAACTCACAACAGTACATAAACCTAAACAACTGAGCATTTTCTTAAGAGACGACCCAAGGTGTTGACTCTACAGCTCCAAGTTTGTAACTGAGAACCACTGATGGAGGTCCATGTGTGTATTTTGCTTTACAACTAGAGTTATATTTTTCCCGCCCTTTTCCAGGTGGACTACTCCTTCTTCAACCGGACGTACGAGATCCCAAGCACGCCGTCGTGCAGCGCTAAGGAGCTGGCTGAGCAGAAGTACAGCCAGAGCTCCGGCTCGTCCTTCTGCTACGAGAACGAGGTGGCTCTGCAGCTGGTGTCCCCTGACAACGACACCCAAAATGGCCTCCAGCCCCAGACCCCCGACACCCAACGGCCCTTCCTCTCAGAACATCCCCACGACAACTGACTCAGTGGGTGGTGTTGTTGGTGGGGCTTTAGGACAGAGAAACAGTAAATATAGAAACGTTTTAGGTAATAACTGAAGCGTGAAGGAATAGGGAAGCAGACGAGGAATAGATAGAAAAGCTGAGAATTTCAGACATTTAAAGGAACATTGAGGGAAGAATAGTAATATTATTGTTTATGTCATGCTATTTGGAATTGCTTATTTAAGGGCAAGAAAGAAAATATATTTTCTAGACAAATGTTATGTTTGTACAAATGTATGTCTTTGTTGAAAATAGAGACACAGTGAGAGAGACAAGATGGCAGATTGAAAAAGATATCGACTCTAGTGGCAGAGATAGATAAAGATAGGCAGAATAGGCCAGATAGGCAGAATAGGCCAGATAGGCCAAAATACAGAATTGTTGGGGGTCACTCTAATGGGGAGATGGGTTACTACGCTGGCCCAGTTGGCTGATTGGTCCTGGCGATCTTGCACAATCATTAAACACGTCTGTTGAGTCTCTGGCCGGTCTCTCACTAACACAATATGCTCATCTGACTCTAACATCTAGCTGGCAGCGTGTAAAACAGCGCCCCCCGATGACTGTAACCTTTCACTGCACTTCCAATCACTGAGTTCGATGAAAATGTTAGTTGGAATATGTATGGACTTCAGTCACACAGAGTTTCTTCAAGGACTTTACTCCATAATGATCTTCGTAATGTGGATTTGATGTACGAATGTTTTTGTTACGGTAAGTAAGGCAAATTAATCTTCACGTCGTGTACAAGTTGCCTAAGGTTCTGCCTGGTTTTCCATTAAGTGTTGGACTACTTGCTAGAGCCGAGGAACAGAATTAACGCAGGGAAACTTCTGGGAAGTAGCAGCAATTCCCAGCAGTTTCTTTTGCATGTAATGTACTGTACATTTTCGGGTTTTTAAACATGTATTGCTAATATGAATATAACATGCAAAGGTTGGTATTCACATGAATGCTAAGTGGGCACTTTAAGGAGGTATACACCGAAATACAGTAGTGAGGAAGAACTTGCTGTCAATGTATGCATTATTAATTGTTCAATTAATCAATTTATTGATTCATATATACACTATACATTTATACACTATACATTTCCCAGTCAGTACAATTGTATATTTGTAGTTCATTTTACGAGTGTAGTTATATGACGCCATTGTAGGCTAAAAGGCCCATGCCCCAGTATTAATTAAAGCCAGGGTAAGGGCTTTTAATTAAAACGAAGGTAAGGGGTTGCTCCAATAGGCAATATAAAACAAGACCAAAAACCTAAAATTCAAAAACATAATTTACTATTAACCATATAGAGGTGTGTACATTTAAAGGGGAAACTCGGTAGCATGATTTCTCTTAATGTATTGACTCATCTAATTTAATTGTGATAGTTTGTTATTTGGTGAGGTTTTTGGTTTATGTCGATCTCACAACATGTGTGAGAACAGTGGGTGGTGCCTTTAAATCAAGACAATTATTACACCTTATTTTGTAACTGGACCCTGGTCTATGGCAGTACAGTCTGTTTATGCTTTTTAACATATTCATTATTTTGTATTGTGTGAAGAATAAAGTAAGAGTACTGTTAGTCATCTTGGAATAGGCCTACATTAGGCAGAATAAATCTTATATTATTCAAATTGGTTGCAAATTTGGTTCTAGTTACAGCTTGCTTGATCATTCTTATCTAAATGATGTGTTTTATAAAGTGGATTATTGGGGATATAATGTCATAGGCCTACTATCGTAACCTAGGGCCTACATGATTGCTTCATAAGCCAATCATGCTGCATGGATATTGATGTATATTTTGACAAATGAATAATCTATACTTGCAGAGACATGGCTCCAATAATGTGTTCAATGTTTTGTTTTCACTTTTTTTGTTTTGGACAGTGGATTAACCTGGGAATTATTTGTTGATGTTCTGATCATTGGCAATGTGTGTAATTAATACCACTGGAGACAGATATCACTGGTGTAGGCTCTTCTGCGTTTGGATCAGAACAGGTTGGCAGGGCGTAGCAGCAGTGTGTATGAGTTCATGTCATGATAAATCTGAGATGTTACCTTTGACAAGGCATTGTTTTCTGTAGTCGTTTGCTTGTGTACTCACTGTCCTGTGTTTCTCTTCCCTTATTGCACATTGAGTCTTTGACGGTCACCCTGTTCTATTAATAGACCACATGGCCGGCCATGTCTTCCTCCTTGTCACCACTTGTTATGGAAAGTAACTTGAACTTGGAGCCCAAGACATTTGGGCTTTTCCCCCCATACATTTGTCAGATGGATTATTCTGTTCCCCTGGCAGTTTACACACAATCAAGTAGACCTAATCTATCTTGTATTTTTTATATTTTTTCTCCATGTCATTGTTATTTTCAAATGTATCACGAATTCACACCACTACACTAGTAAATTAAAACCAGTAGTTACCGGTCCTATTTTTCTACTAGGCTACAATATAAAGGCCTACTTTGTAATTTCACGGATTCTTGTGACAGAGTGCTTCCAGGTGAACTGGCACTTTGTGGAGTGAATAAAGCACGCATATTTACGTTACTGTCTTGTTTTTCTATGCCTCCATATCGTATAGGGCTGTGAGTCCTGCAACTATGGACCATCGATGTTATGGACCCCAGGATCACATTCAGGCCTATTATTACCTTTCCATTGAACCTGTTTCACGCCAGAAATTAACCACCGATCGATATTAAACCTAAACTAACATCTCTGCGTAAATAACCTTACACCAAGGCGACCATGGGCGATACATAATAAATATGCTATTCGGTCTTCTTTGCTTGTCGTGCGTGGTTTCAAGCAGGCCAGCAGGGGTTTTTTTTTCTTCGCAGACCCCGGGTCAGATTACCCAAGACAAACCTTTGTGGTCGTCCTCTCGTAGGCCTACTTTATCAGAGAGCCAGACCGCAGACCGTCTAGTGGGAAGTTTACCATTAAGATTCACCAACAGAGTGCGCATCTCTTTTTCTCTAGCGCGAGTGTTGCGTCGGCACCTGCTGCACTGCTCCGCCTTTTACATTGAATACAAACGGTTAGGATTGGAGTTGTGTCTTTTGCTATCTCCAGCCTCGTTTGTCACCGCGACTCTGGTGTACCAGCGAGAAGGCGGTGCGCATTTGTCTCATTCATAAGGCGGATCTACCGCAGGGTTGTACGCTGTGATTGGACGTCCTTGTTACGGAGGCGTGTCTTGAAATCTGTTCTCGCATTTGATAGGTGTATATGTAGGAAGCGCTTTCTCTGGCCGAGGCCGACGGCTCGCCCTCTTCTGTATCTTTATTCCCACTGAAAGTGTGTGCGGCGCTCACTGAGAAAGCGGTGCAATGATAAAGCCGCATTTGCGGTAGGTACACACTTATTAATCAGGGGGAAAAAACAAAAGAACCAACCACCTTTGATTTGCCTCGCACTCTAGCCTTATTCGCTTTTCGGGTAGGATCCTGAAGGTGAGCGATTTAATTATACTAATCCAGTCGTAAATAGCGAGTGTAATATCCTGAAAGGCGACGTATTATATTTCGGTGGGGTTGGCTAACCTCGCTAGGATAGTCTGAAGGCTGGTGGCATGACGCCTAAAAATGCTAGTGTGTTGGTAAAAGGGGTGCTGGTGTGATCCCCATTCACGCCCTTGCATATGGGCTTTATATCGACATGGCCTGGCTGTAGGCTATAGAACAATATAGTGTCGTAGGCAGATTTCACCATAGAAGTATACACCATATAAAACATGATTATGAAAATTGCTATGCTTTATATTATTGTTATTGGGCTACATATTAATTATGTCATACTAGAGGAATATTATTGGTGATAATGTGATCAACTGTGCGATTATAACGATTTGAGCAGCAGCCTAATTCATATGATCTATAAAAAATGATCTCACTGCTATAAGCAGAGACGTGGTGTAATTACGGAGGAGATGTCACGTCTGTCCACGTCTGTTTAAATGCGTTGCGGCAACATCACATATTACTAGTCCGTTGCGGTTCGATCACCATCACCACCAATAATTAAAATACGTCTTTAGCACCCCCACCCCTGACGCACAAGCTCGCGCATGCATTAACACATGAACACACGACACGACCCCTG